>RCWM02000117.1:142500-742500 GCA_003667255.2 Euschistus heros | reverse complement strand
TATTTTATTATTTTGTGTACCTTTTTCTTTTGTTTATTAGCACTATCTTTAAAATTTATAGTTTAAAGTTCATGACAGTGGGAGAATTAGCAGTGAGAATTAAAAATTAGTGAACTATATGTTTTGTTTTATTGACAGAGTAAGGATGGGATTAATGGTATTGAAATTGAAGTGCAATCTGAATAGGATTTTAAAGGAATACTTTTAATAGCGCATTATTGTTAAGCTCAGCTAGTCTGAAATATATGTTTTATCTATCCTGAAGAGTATTATTTATACCTACATGAATAAAGTTACTTAAAGTGCATTCTATTTTTGCAGTTGATTTTGACTTCGAGTAGTTGAAAAATTGAAGATTCAATAAATATTTCTAGTTTGTTTATCTGTATGCTTTTGGTATCCTTTTACTTTACTAGTTCGACTGATAAAGTGAACCCCCAATACCTAGCCAATTTCCCACCTTTGACTGCTAGGTACATAAGATTTACTAATCCTGATCGGAAATTTCTATTTCTGATTATTGTATATTGAAATTTAATTTCATCATTTTATATGGAGACATACTAGGAGCTATTTAGTATTTATTAATGATGAACTAAAAATGTTATTTTAAACTGGAGTCCCAATTAACTCATCCTAATTCTTTGTTTCACTCATGATATAATCATATTTTCTTATATGTGCGACAGGCTGAATTATTAAATATCTTAATTACTAATTAAACATTATTTTAATCCTCAGTCACATTTTGATCATTCTGATACTCAATTGTTTTACTCATGATATATCCGCTGATTCAGATTGGAATAAATACTGCAATAGTTATTCATGCTTTTGTTGTTCTTCATCATATTATTAAATTATTAGTAATATATTTGGTAGTATAATTAATTTACAATGTAATTTTAGATTTGCGCTGAAAAAATGGTGCTATTATTAGCTAAAATAAGTTTTGGGCTATATGATGATAAGACTTTGTTAATAACTAGTTTAGTTAAACGATGTTCAGAAATAGAATTTGCTCTGTTTCTTTGTGTCTGTTGTGGATATTTTGTGTTTAAATCATTAATTATTTTTTATGTATTTTTTTAACTTGCAGATCTTAAATAATTAACTAAAATGTAGAAAATACTGTTATAGATCCCCATTTTTTAAAACAATATGATTTATAACTCTAAGATTTAGAAAGTTAATTTAAATATATATATTAAATATATTATATTCACTATTGGTAATATATGTTGTGACACATTTACTGTCGTTTAATTTATCTTTCTTTCCATTTTCTGATCATGAATAATATTACTGTTAACAAGACCTAAATAAAAACTAGGTTGAAATTTTAACACTTTTAAAAATAGTATTCAAATCAATGTCTCTTTTTGTTTGTTTTTTTATTTATTTTTTTTTTATCACTACAAATCATCGTCTCTAAAATTTAATCCATGGACATTACTTTTTACATATTTATTTTATTTTTTATAATTTATACATGGATATAATTTTATACATGAATGCAGGATTGATTTTTCTTTTAATTTTTAATTTTTAGGAGTACTCCGAAGATAGCAATTCAGAGCCTGATGTAGACCTAGAGAACCAGTATTATAACTCTAAAGCTTTAAAAGAAGAAGATCCTCAACTCGCCCTTGCTTCTTTTCAAAAGGTTCTTGAACTTGAGTCAGGTGAAAAAGGAGAATGGGGCTTCAAGGCTTTGAAACAGATGATCAAAATCCACTTCAAATTGGTAATAAGATTAAGTTTTTATGTTTTGATTTTCCTTTATAAATGATCTACTGATGTTATAAATACTTTGTTAAAATGATTGTATTACCTACTGGGATCTAAAGCTATTCGGTTTTTCTTGTCATGGAATGAATAGTGAAAACATTTTATTTATTTAAACAAAAGGCTTGAGGTTTTTGTTATTAGCTTTAGCTTGTAGTTCATCATAATTAAATATTTTCCAGGACAATATTATAGAATCTGTACAAAATTTTAATTTTGCCATGATTTAAGTTACAATATATATACTATTTTCTTTCATGCAAGTAAAATCAAAAGTAACTGATGAGTTCTTATGGAAAATAATTGTTGATCCACTATCAATACTGAAAAGGATTTAGAATGTACAGGGTTTCTTCAATTTTGGAAAATCTCTGTCCTTTCATGGGTCTTTTCAGTTGGTAACAGGATAAATTTAAAGAAGGCTGAGGCATGCTTATGGTGTTTTTTTGCCAAAAAAAATACAGACGAAGCCCAGTCAACTAAGGAGTTTTATTCAGCAAATCTTGGAAAGGAATCAATGAAGCTGAATTTTTTAACATATACCTTTGTTTTGGTCTTCTAAATAAGTGGTAAAATGTCACCGATCTCAGCACGTCAAAAACATAATTAGATATTCAAGGTCAAAGGTCATGTATGTGACAATAAAAAGCTGATTATTGTGACATTTGACCTTGAATGTCTAATTATGCTTATGTGCTGACCTTGATCTTAGTGATCAGTGACTTTTTACCACTTATTTAGAAGACCAAAACAAAGGCATATGCAAAAATTCAGCTTCATTGGTGGTTCATTTCCAAGGTGAAATCCTTATTTGACTGGGCTCAATGACGATTTACTGAAATTAATAAGCTTTATTTTTATTCTTTAATTTTTACGCTATTCAAGAATGGGTTTGGGATGCAGGAAGTGGATCATGATTGATTGATGCCAAACAGGTGTCACAGCTTGGATTGTGAGGACTGCATTAGGATGAATTGAGTTTTCAGCTGCATACACAATTTAAAGGATAGACCTTTCAAGATACATACTGCACTGTGGAATACTGGCAGATTGGTGAAAGAAGGATGGGTAGGTACTATTATGGTTAATTTTAATGAATGAGGAAATATGTGGATGGAAGGAATTCACAAAATCTGTAAAGCAATCAGTTGTCAGACTCGTTCAAAGGCCTGTTCAACATCATGAAAGTCACTCATGCCGTACATCTTGTGCTCTGATGCAGATGAGATAACATCTACCTCATAAAGGCTTACCTGAGTAGTGGAATGAACACTATGACTGGCAGAATACTAACTGATTATTAGGAATAATATGATTGGAATCAAGAATGGGATTAAGATGTTTTATTGGAAGAAATAATTAGATCTGCTTCAATGTATTCTTTATGGTTAGTATTAAGGATATCAATATAAGGCTTAAGAGTTTTTTAAAGTTTGCCAAGTGGTTGATTTCTTTATATCAGATCCGGTTCAGGTTTCAGCTTAAAGTAAGGAGAGGATGGAAAGTTTTGAATTTTATTAGTTTCTTGGTTTTTTTTTTTTTTTTTTTTTTTTTTTCATAATGATTTGTAAGATTTTGAGAGCTGTTAAGTCAGTTTCATACCTTGGATTTATAGTTCTATGCCATTTAGCCCTTGCTTGCTGTCTTTTTTTGCTGAACTGAATCTGTACCAGTCTTCTTGTCCTGTAATGAAGGAAAATGAAGTTTAAATACTGGTCAATCATGGTCGATCTCAAAGGATCAATGCATAGCTTCTTTTCATTCGAATTGTGTTTCTCTTGTTCCAAATCACCATCCCATCATACTCTTAATTGTCAAATGATATTAACCTAAGCAGTGTAACAGGCTTAGAATAATGGCAGTTGTCTTATTGTTTGTCTCATAGTCTATTTGTATGATTTTTTATGTTGGCAATTTAATATTGTTTGTGTGAGTTGCTTGGTTTTGTTTTGATTATCATATCATATATGAAGCGGGACAATTAATTTTTATTTATTTGATTTTCAGTTTAGTTTATTACGGAGAGTTATCTATTATGTAAATCAAAATCTGAAATTATTTATAATATTAGGGTTTCTATTGTTTTATTGCTGTATTTATAATAATAAAGAGCCATCTTATAATTTTATGTTTTTTTACTTAACCTATTAGAATTGAAAAATATATTCAAATAAATTCATGAAAAGGGGGGAGGAACTTTAATAAAGTTTTCTTAAATTTTTTCATGATAAAATAAATTGAGTTAATTTTAGAGGAATGTTCTAATTTTTTCTTTTCAGAAAAAAAAATTATTTCCATCTCAATGCTATTTTCTTTTAGCTATTTGTCTTGTAGGTGCTCTATTTCTTTGGGACATAAAATAATAAAAAGTTCGTTAGTTTAATCCATATGGATGATTTCTTGCCTTATGCTGTAATTTTATAATTCGCTTTGGTGTTTTTTTTTGGGAAGAAATTATTTCATATTTGGTATTGGCATCAGGTCTTAAGTAAATTTAGCATCGTTCTCATTATTACTTATTTGTACTTAAAAAAATTACCTTGGCTAGCTAACTTCAATGACTGTCATATTTTTATCTGAGAAAATGGCGTTGATAATTGTTTTTTTGTATATATGAATAACTTTTTAATAATGTTCTAAAATATTGCATAAGGTACAAAAAAAAATAAAAAAATAAAAAATGGACTCATGTTGATTTATAAAAATGCCAGCTAAAATAGATCAATGCCTAAGATAGGTAAGGATATTTAATGAAAAAAATAATCTACCAATAATTAATACTTCATTGATAAGATAATAATTTTTCACCAAATGAAATAGATACAAATATTGCATTAAATTTATATTATGTGATTGTTAATGAAAAATATTTTGTTTATTATTTGCTTTTGTTATGATCAAAACTTGAAGATAAACTAATATTAAAAATAAAAACAAAAACACAATATATGTTTACTTAATTTCAGACGCTAGTGTGTAAGTAATTTCGCTAAGTGGGGGGTCAAGGGTACTTGTTAGGCCACATGCGCTGTACCTAATTTCAACCTTAAAAAACGCATGAAGTTGCTGCTAGCGGCAAGGCATTTGAAAGCAAAAACACTATATATTTTTGTTGCAGTGGAACTTTCATATATTATTTGGAGAAACATTGGGAAATCGTTGACTACATTTATGATGAAGTCTCATTATTCTACCTTTAATACTGGGAAGCTCAATACATTGCAGAGTATTTTGTCTTCCCACCTCCTTCCTCCAAAGCAAAGAAGGTAGGCATAAAGTTGTTGATGTTTCAGTAGGGAAAATGGAGGGGATCTACTAACCTTTTTTCTTTTTCTAATTATTATTTTAAACTTTTGGGCTATTATGTTCCCAATTTCTTAGATTAAACTTGGTTTATGCTTAATTGAATGGAATATGTGTGCATTTTATTCAATAGTATATTGAAATTTATGGTTTCGTATTGAAAGCTGATTAAATGAGAATAAAGTTACTTAAGTTTATGGAAACCATTCACTACATTCAGGAATTTCAAGAAATTTTTCTGTCAGTCAAGAATTTGAAAGAATTTATCGTTGAATGCCATGAAATGGTGGCTTAGAAAAAGTTCTTTGTTCATTAATTAAACCATTATTAAAAAAATGGTTTCTATTTGAATCATTGGCTTATAAAAATAAATGAGAAAAGAAAATGACATTTTATTATGGTGGAAAGAAGAATTGAAGAAACTGTATTTAAAAAAAAAAAAAGAAAGAAAGTAAAAAAAAATCCTATTTATCAACGATAGATGATCACTACAACAAATAACTTTATCTATATAATTATGAAGATGATTTTGGTAATGATTTGTTACGTATATGTTTTTTTTATTATTTGACTTTCCATTCCTGTTGTGCAGATTTTTTTTTTTTTTTAAAGATTATCCATGACTTTTCTCATGAAATATTAAAATTATCAATAAGATTCTATTGTACATATTATGTAATTTTGATTATGATAATGATTAGGTATAAAATATTTTGGAAATATCTGATGTGTTTAGTAATTATTATTGTTTCAGAATATGAAAGTTTTATTTGTTCACTTCTTTAAAATATAACTTTTTCTTTTCTCCATGAGGTAGATGTATTACCTTTTTTCGTTTTCTTTTTACTTCCTCTATAGCCTGGATCATCCATTGCTTCCCTCATTTTTTGCCAATTTTCTCTTTTATTCTGATTTCACTTTCAAGCAGCTATTTAGCCTTATTTATTTTCACCATTACATTCATATTGTCAAGTGTTTTCATGAAACCTTATCTAATAGTCTGATGTTTGAACCCTCAGCTGCTCTGAAATCCTTTCAATTTTTTTTTACTATTCCCGCCTCGGGTATCTATCACCTGCATTGTTCTTAAGTGCCACAGCAGTAATCTTGCTTACGTATTTCCAAGCAGATTCAATTTTTCGAGTGACATGTATTAATGTATGATGTATCATCTCTTAAGACATTTCATTGCACTTTTAAGGTCCCTCTTTTTTTCATTTATGTTTTCACACTTAATCTCATAATTACAAAATATATTTAAAATGAAACTTACCAACTTAACAACTCACTTTTTATTGTTCCATATTTATGGTATTCTGGTTCTACTTTCTGCTAATATTTAGTATTTCATCTCATATCGTAAATTGTTGATGCATTTTTTTTTTTTTTTTTTTTTTTTTTTTTTGCTTCTGTTGAACTTTATATGCAACTAATAATTTGGTTACAGTATCTCTTTTTGCTTAATAATTGCTATCGTTTTATGACATGTCCATTTTCTATTCAAACTACTATTTTCAGGTTTGGTAAATGATATTATTTTATAAATTGTAGAAAAAAATAGTAAAGAAAAAATGTGTATAAAAAAAAGATATCTTAATTATTTCAAATTACATCTTGTGCTGGATTTTGGACCTTAAGCAAATGTCTGTATATAACAAAAATTAATATATATATATATATGTGTGTGTGTACACACACACACACACACACATATATTTGCGGAACTTAATAGGATTTGGAGTATAATCCACATTGTTTTTTTATCCTTAACTATTAAGATTATTGATATTACTGTTAATTACAATGTTTCAACAAACAAATCAAATGGTTTGCTAGATTTTTTTCAATTCTCTTTTCAGTTCTTTTTATCTTAGTTTGATTTGTACATTAATTTTTGATGGCTTCTTTATTCTTATTTCATACTTGTGAATAAAAGTGGTTGTGTAAACCATAATCATTTAGGGTGGTTGAAAGGTATAGAGAGATCTGTTGCCAAAAACTAGCATTTGGAGATGGATCTATCATATGCTGGGCTGGCATTACTTTTGAGCCTCTTACCAAGTTAGTACCAATCAAAGAAGAGGCTTTTAATACTTTAAGTTATTTGAAGATTTTACAAGATAATTTAGTAGGGCTTTACATGCAATTCATTGGCCCAGAATTATTGCTCTTGCATGTAAATGCACAGCATCAAAAGGAAATGTGTTTTGTTTCTGAGTACCTGAATACAAAATGTATTCTTAACCTATGGTAGCCTGTTAGAAGACTTGCTTGACCTTTATACAATGAAATATGTTTGCAGCAAACTTTAACGGAAGGATATTCTCCTCCTATCACGCTAGAAATGCAAAATGCAGTTGTATTGGAGGAATAGGCAACCCATAAAATTGACTAACAAAGACTTGTTAGGAGTTACAAAAAAGATAGAAGCCAATATTTAAGGTAGAGGCAGCAATTCTTATGCTACTATAAGCCTAGATAATTAAAAAGTTAATAAGAATTTTTTTTTTAATTTATTTAATTTGTTATTTAAGTTTAACATTAGTCCAATTTTTTTTTTTTTTTTCCTCCCCCATAGGCATTGTTGATCATTTCTGTAATTTTTTTTAAATTTATGATCCGATCCATAAATCTAAAACCTGCAGTTCCTATGAATTCAAAAATTTGTGGTTGTGAGTTTTATGGTAGATAGGTTATATTTATATTTGTGTGTGTGTTTGTGTTCGTGTTTATCTGTATTTATTTATTATTTGCTTTAATTTTGTGTCATCTCTTTTAAGTAATTCACTTTCATTTTATTGCTTTATCCAACTTCATAATTCATTGGATTTCTGGTGACTCAGGGTCCAGGAAATGTGATTGATCAATTTACTCAATGTAGTAAATAGATATCAAGTGCCAACAAAAGATAAAACATAATAACCAGGTAATGGGTTTCTTATGAACAATTATAAAATCAATTTTAAATACTTTTTGTGTAATCCTTGATCAATTTTGTTTCCATGGGCTTTTATTGCATATAACATGCCATTACTAATTCAGTATTAAATGTTATCATTGATTTTGGGGTAGCAGTGATGGTTGAATGAAAACTTCTCTGTTGGATATGGGTTTATTACTTTGTAGGAATAAAGTTGTCAGTCCCTGGGACTAAACGGAATACAACTTAATTTAAACCATTCAGAAAAGATTCTTAGATCAGAAGAAAAAATAATATTAACAGGCACTAATTAGAAGTAGGCCTTAAAAAATAGTTTTTAAAGATTTTTTATATTAGAAGTATCAACTATAATGTTGTTTTGTTGTATAACCTCATAGGTTAAAAAACTAATTTTAATATTTTCTAGAATATATGGTCAGTTTTTTTCAAGGTTCAGCACATGATATAATTTAGAACAGTATTTCTTCCTATTAAAATTTCCCGAAATGCTATGGTTTTTTATTATTTTTCTAAATTTGTATTCATTCATGTGTTTTTGTTTTGTTTTTTTCTCCAGAATAATTTTGAGGAGATGATGCAAAAGTATCAACTTCTGTTGACCTATATTAAAAGTGCCGTTACAAGAAATCATAGTGAAAAATCTATCAATTCTATACTTGATTATATATCAACATCAAAAAATGTGAGTAATAAAAATAATTTGTACTAATCATTATTTTATTTTTTTCACATATCTCCTAATTTCTAGACTTACCATTGTAAATTAAAGCATAATGTTGTTGAGAACAGTTTTAAAAATTAAATTTATATTAATCATTCAAAACGTTTGGACACATATTTAATATCTGTTATCTTTAACCTATTCATTATTACTGTTAATCATAAATAATTGATATAGTACTTTAATATTTTAGCTAAAATTTTACATTTATTATTTTACCAATATATAAAGAAAGAATGATATAATACACATTGTGATCCATTATTATGACTTTCTTGTAAAATATTAAAAGTTTTATGGGTCAATATTATCTAAACAACTTGATTTTTGGCCGCTTTATGAATTGATTAAATTGGTTGGAATAGGCCCCCATGTCATTAATAAATTTAATAGCATTAAAGAGAGTTTATTTTTTTCAGTGCAGGGTCTAATTTTTTTAACAATTGTAACTGTTCTCAACTTGTTTTCATCAAATAAATTAGCGCTTCATAAAAAATATTTAAAATAAATTATGTTAGAAGTTGATGAATGATTTGCCTCTTCTATACATAGAACATACAGAATCTGAGCACATATTTAGTTTATTCAAAGACTAGTTTTGAATGTTAAACATCTTCAGTTCTAAAAACATACACAGATTCAGAACATCAGCAATTTGTTATCCAAATTATATATATTAATTTTAAAATGTAAGATGAGAAATCAGATAATTGGTCTGAGGAAACGAAGAGGAAGGACTTGTTGCAGCCAATGGTTCAAAGAGTGTTATGTGAAATGATTGAAAGAAAAGGGGGCTAATCAACTAAAAGTTTACCCCTCCCCCCTCCTTCGCTTCCTCAGTGAATGCCAACAAGCATTATATATATAACAAGTGGCAATTTTATTTATATGTGATGTTTTGAATTTTTGTTTGTTTTAAAATTAAAGATGAATATTTAACATTCAAATAGTCTGAAAATAACAAAATACCGCTAGAAATGGCTAATAATCAATCAATACTTAATTGTATTTATACTTATGTAATATCACATATACCCAATTAATAAATTATATTGCTTACTATTAGTTATATTAATTTCATGAATTTCAGATGGAACTCTTACAAAATTTCTATGAAACTACTTTAGAGGCCTTAAAAGATGCGAAGAATGATAGGCTGTGGTTCAAAACAAACACCAAATTAGGAAAATTGTATTACGACAGAGAAGATTTTACGAAACTAGCCAAGATATTAAAACAGCTTCATCAGTCTTGTAAGGTAATAATTTTGTTAGTTATTTTAAATGTTATTATTAATGATGTCAAGTTAGTTAAATTATATTTAAAGGATATAACGCCATGATCGCTTTATCTGTAATAACATTACTCCCTCATTTACATAGTACAATCCTAATATTGTAGAGCAGGATTTTAGTGTTAAATAAAATCCTATACAGTAGAAACTTGATAATACAATCCTTGTCAGCACTTCAGTAGACTCCCCCTTATCGGTGTTACTGGAGCTGACATCGATGGATAAGGGAAACACTGGATTACGGAAGCCATCATTAAAATTTGAAAAACATAGTGATAATATAAAAGATGGTTTTAGTAAGGTTTTCTATGAAAAAATATGGTGAGTACGGTATGTACAGGTTACTGGTTACTTTACTTTTGTAATTCTGATATGTTTTGTACACGTCTGTTATCACAGGGTGGCCAAAAACTTTTGAATTCCTTGAAAATCAGGAGTAATTTAGTATTTGGATTACACTTAATTTTTTGATCCACTGGGATTTTCATCATTTTGTGAGATAATAAAAAATAAATGGATTTATGTGCTCATCATCAATTTGAATAACATTGAAAATAATAGATAAAATTGATAATCGGGTACATCAACATTGGTTAGATAGTATTTAGAGTATAAATATCAATGGTGAATCATCGACTATCAAATGATGAAAATGGATATTTTGATACTATCCACCATCAATGGCCATCCCTACACATTAAACGCACGAGACAATCAAATACATCTTTTACTGTGAAGTAATATATTTCAGTCTTAAAATTAAACAGTTAAAAATCAAAATTAGAAGACAAATAAAAAATGATAAATATCAACTGTTTTAAATGGTACCAATAGTAGGATATTTTAATTGGCTCATTTTTCGCTTTCTTCATTCTCTGAATTATTTTCCTTTAGATTTTTTATGTTAGGCCAAACTTCTCCATGATTTCTTTGAAGTAGATAGCGTTTTCTGTAAATTACTGGCCAAATTTCAATGTTAATTAATGTTAATGTTAATGAGGTTACCTCCCTCACATTTTTCTGGAGAGACTGGTTTGTAAAAAAAATGTGTAACTATTTAGGATATTTAACTCGTTGCTAATAACAGTTATTAATTATCTCATTGGAACTATTTTATCAATTATGTTTATTTTTAATTTTAGACTGATGATGGTGAAGACGATTTAAAAAAAGGTACCCAGTTATTAGAAATATACGCTTTAGAAATTCAGATGTACACTACTCAAAAGAATAATAAAAAATTGAAAGCCCTCTATGAACAGTCTCTACATATTAAATCAGCTATTCCCCATCCACTAATTATGGGAGTTATTAGAGGTAAATATTTAGAAATGGTTGATGTTATGGATTGGTGATGGTTAATTCATTGCATATATAATATTGTTGATCGATTTTCAGAATGTGGTGGTAAAATGCATCTCAGAGAAGGAGAATTCGAAAAAGCACACACAGATTTCTTTGAGGCTTTTAAGAATTATGATGAATCAGGCAGCCCTCGTCGTACAACATGTCTAAAATACCTGGTTTTAGCTAACATGTAAGTTATTAAAAATGTTAAATTGAATAATTTGTTGGGGGACATAGTTCTTAATTTGGTTCCATTTGCAGGTTAATGAAATCAGGAATAAACCCTTTTGATTCACAGGAAGCTAAGCCTTACAAAAATGATCCCGAAATTCTCGCCATGACAAACTTAGTGTCTTCTTATCAAAATAATGATATAAACGAGTTTGAACAAATTCTTAGGACTCATAGAGTAAATATTATGGATGATCCATTCATTAAAGAGCACATAGAAGGTATTTAAAACATTTTAATATTTTTATCTTACAATTTATTTAGTTTTCTATAATCCATTATGTTGGCTGAATTATTATAGTTTAAACTAGCTAAAGGATTTTTAAAACATTACACATGAAATAAGTATTAAAATATATAAATAGCAGCTATGGAACAATTATTTTCAAGTTCTTTTTCAATTATAAACGTATTTTCTTGTGCATAAAAGTAGCACATGAACTATATTCCCTTCTTTATGTATATATATTACAATTAATAATTAAAACTTTTTGTTTTAATCAACCACATTTTGCTATGGATATGGTTGGCCATTACCTGTACCAATCATTTCTGTTATCAGGATTCTGCCTAAAGATTCAATTCTTACAATAAATATGTGATGGGATTCTTAAGTGATTTATTTTATTTTTCTATTCATCTAAATATTAACTTTTTAAATACTTAAATCAATTATTTTTGAGAGTACCTCCATTGTTGGCATTGTACTGAAATTATTTAAACTTTTAGATCTTCTAAGAAACATACGAACTCAAGTACTGATCAAATTGATTAAGCCCTACACAAGGATACACATACCATTCATTTCCAAAGAACTTAATATCGACGTAAATGATGTTGAAAGTCTATTAGTATCCTGCATCTTAGACAAGTAAGTAGTATTTCTATTATTTAATAAATTTAGGGAAAAGAACTTCATTGAATGTCTTCTTGTTATATAACTTTTTAATTTGTGATCATTTAAATATTGTTTATAATTTATTGTTTTCTAAAACACCTTTCTTACTATAGTCTGGTTATGTATGTTTTTTATATGGTAGGTATGGTGGCAATTCATGCTAAAGCATTATCAAGGCTTTTTTTCAATTTAGTTTCTGTAATCTAATTTTTTTTATATCACAATTTAATGTTTTATATTTCATTTTGTGAATATTATAAATAGCAATCTTAGTTTTTCCTTTATTTTTTATTTTCATTGCTTCTTTTAAATCAGTTAACTAGATGTTTTTTCATAGGGTACAAAGTCTAAATAATTTTTTTTTTATGAACTTATTTGAGTCATTAAAAAATAATATTTTTTAAGCAAGGGGTACAGCTTTAAAGAAAAGTATCAATACTCTCTAGAATATTATTTTATATGTATGCTATGAAATATGCTTGTCTCATTAATGTATGTTTGTATTTTTTAGTACGGTCCAAGGCAAAATCGATCAAGTTAACCAAGTTCTTGAACTGGATAAAGAATCAGGCTATGGATCTAGGTATACTGCTGTTGATAAATGGACCAATCAAATACAAACTCTCCAATTAGCAATTACAAACAAAATGGCATAGTTTAATTCAAAGTATTTCGATCATCCAGCCTTTTCGTTTTCATTGATTAAAATTCATGTACTTGTTTCGTTTTTTCTTATTTTTCCAAATTTCAAGCTCAAGAATGTCTAAGAAGTTTACTATTTTTATGTAAAAAAAAAAATAATAAAATTAATTGAAAAGTAACTTGTTTATTTTGAATTCCTTCACTCCTATGTCTGCATAAGAATCAAATATAAGTATATATGTATAAAAACTAGGTTAATATTTGAAAATCCTTATGTAACCTTTGGTGTCTCAATTGTAGCAGTCGATTAATCAATTTTTACCTAATGCATGTATCATTAGGACTGAAAACCACATTAATGCATATTAGAACCAAGTACATCCTTCTCCAACAACCTAACTAAATAAATATATCACTAATAAAAATTTTAACTGAATACTGAGGGAAAAAGTTACCCTTGATACATTGCTCTGGTTGCTGTTTGAAAGACTTAAAAGTTTTATTTTGACTTTCTCAATACATACGAGACACATTTAAAATTTTGTATATTTTCCCTTTATCTTTGAAACTCTCACAACTCTCAATAAGCTTATTTTGTGAAATAATCCGCCCTTTAAATGTACTTAATGTATCTTATTTCACTTAAGTCTCCTGGATCGCACCTTATTTTTTAGTATCTCTTAGTGTATAAAAAAAATTAGGTGAAACTACATCAAACATGTAAGCAAAATGCCGCAGATCTTACCTTTCTATTCCAATCCATTGCTGATATATGATAAAACAAAGACTTTTTTGAGGAAACCACGTTTTTTTCTATAAAAGCTGTAATATCTCTATTTCGCTTAAATATTTTTCAAATTTTGACCACATTTTCGGATTTAGCATTAAATTTCCTATAATAGTTGAGTACTTGTAACCTTGAATTTCAGAAACTTAGTATCTAAAGAACAGCTTGATCTTCACCTTATTTGGGAAAGTCACTATGACTTACATTACTTCAACGCTCACCGTTTTTTGAAAAAAACTATCCACAAAACGTCAAATCTCACAAAAACTTGCAAATTTAATAAGCTTTCAAATGATATGTTAAACGTAATGATTTTGTTTCGATTTCATGGAGAAATTTACTTTTGAAACCAAAAAAAACATGGTGTTCTCATTTGGCATACAAATCGAGTTACTTGTGTCAATAAAACATTATGACTATCCCTTAATGAAAATATGAATTTCAAACATAATAAACTCTTCATTGGATTAAAAAGCAAAGAAAAAAAATTATTGTTTAATAGAAAATAAAGGAAAACTTTCAATAAAGCGACACCAGAGAAGAGGATCTTATGTTATTACATTTATTTATTTATTATTATTATTTAGGATTTTATTTTATTAAATTTTTAATGTAAGGTTTAAAACTCAATGATAATGAACACAGACCATAATTTGCTATTAGCTTCTGAATGCAGATGGATTAAACAATACCACTTTTTGAGATGAATTTTGTGGGAAGATGAGACTGTTTTTACAGGGGAAGGCATTTCTACCTATCCATGTATATGGTTGGTTTATGTTTGTATAGCTTTCGAATAATGTGGAGGAGCACCATGGTGTTGGAAAATCAGAATTTGCCGAACTTAGGTGGAATATCGTGATGAAGTTGTGGTAGGATATTTTGTAACCAATCTTAGTAATATCATCATTCAATCTGTTGGGCAAACTATGATTTTCGACTACAATACATCAATTTGACAGCAATTCAAAGATGAATAAACTAACGATACTCCACATGGAACGGTAGAAATGCCTTCCCCTGTAAAAACAGACTCATCTGGCCATAAAATTCATCTCAAAAAGTGGTATTGTTTAATCCATCTGCATTCAGAAGCTAATAGCAAATTATGGTCTGTGTTCATTATCATTGAGTTTTAAACCTTACATTGAAAAGTTAATAAAATAAAATCCTAAATTTCTCCATGAAATCAAAACAAAATCATTACGTTTAACATATCATTTGAAAGCTTATTAAATTTTATGTTTTTGTGAGATTTGACGTTTTGTGGATAGTTTTTTTTCAAAAAACGGTGAGCATTGAAGTAATGTAAGTCATAGTGACTTTCCCAAATAAGGTGAAGATCAAGCTGTTCTTTAGATACTAAGTTTCTGAAATTCAAGGTTACAAGTACTCAACTATTATAGGAAATTTAATGCTAAATCCGAAAATGTGGTCAAAATTTGAAAAATATTTAAGCAAAATAGAGATATTGCAGCTTTTATAGAAAAAAACGTGGTTTCCTCAAAAAAGTCTTTGTTTTATCATATATCAGCAATGGATTGGAATAGAAAGGTAAGATCTGCGGCATTTTGCTACATGTTTGATGTAGTTTCACCCAATTTTTTTTTATACACTAAGAGATATTCGCCCTGTATACTGTCTCGTTGTTATCGTTGTTATTTTATTGTTAAAGATAACTTAGCTTTCTATTGAAAGGTGAGAAAACATAGTCTATATAGTCATCTGAATTGCCTTTTCAGTTATTGTATTTCATCCCTTGGATTCCAGACTGTAAGATCTTTATAACTGTCTAGACCAGGTCTCCAAACGTTTCAGCCTTCGGGCCATACTAATTACTTCCAAGCAGTATTTGCTATTTCTTATGATTTATGCTGGTGTACGAAATGTCTGGTGAGAATGGTTTGTTCTCAATGATGTAGCTATGTTAAGGTTTTTTTTAACGTGGATTGGATTAATACAATTGGTAAATTTAATCTTGAATGTGCCTCTATGATCCCGTGAAAGGTTTTGTTTCAATTTATGGGTTTGTATGTGTCAAATTTGAAAAGTTCATCTTCACATTTAATTAGATCAACGTGAGTGGGGTATCTATGGTGGAATAAATGCAGATAAATAAATATTTATTTTTCTTTTGAATATCCTATCTTCTTCGTTTCCGCTTTCTTCTGTATTGTCGCTAGGTTTGGATTAAAATGTATTGTTTATTAGTTTAACTATTTCATTTTGGCAAGTTCATTTATTGCTCTATTTAGCAAGTAATTCGTGTAATAAATCCTTGAAAATCATCTTAAATTTTACAGTTAACCACATCTTTATATTTTCGAGTTACGTTGAAATACTGAAATGCTGCCTGTAGTTAAGTCGTAATCACTTTAAAAATCAGAAGAAAAAATAGTTTAGATTATAAGCTTAGCCAAGTTAGTAATAAGTTTTTATTCATTTTTTATAAATAAAAAAAAATCTTTTTTCGGCCATTGAAAATACAATGTTTATACATACAGTTTTTATACATGAAGTTTATCATGATTACAGTTTAGGATGAAAGTCATGATGAGGAATTGGGATTGCTATTTCTCTAGGTTCTACTCGTAAAATAAGACTTCTATTGTCATAAAAACTTAATTTAGTTTGCTAAAACAGTGAATAACTACGGCTCAGGGGGTTCGACCATGTCCTCAGAATAGCAGAAGTGATTTGGGCCACAATCAGTGTGATGTGAGGGGAGGGGCATGATAAAGGGGCGGGTGATAAAAATTACATGGAATGTAAAAATAAAAATGAATAGATACAAAATAGGGGATAGGCCCTACAGATGTGCATCTCACACATCAACCAGAGAAGAAAAAAAAAAAGATAAAAGGAAGAATCCATAAATACTGTATTACAATAGAATGAAATGCTACATAATTGACAATATACCAGTATGTTCCTATTAATGTCTACTAATAGCTATAGATATCTTTAATAACTACATATTAATATATTTTATATTGGGTTTGTCCGCAAATTAGTGAGGTTATAGTGTCACTGCAAGGAAATAAAAGTGATTTTTCTTTATTTCGTTTTATGAGTTTGAACTCGATCTGAACGGAACCCCAACGGACAGAAACATTACAGAAGTTTGGGGTCATAACAGTGTGAATACACCGTTCAATTGTGAGTTAAAAATTTGACAAACAAAGTTTGAAAAACTTTGGGAGGGAGATTTCAACTTTGAAGACAAGGAAGATCGTGAAAGGAGTCCATGTCATGATGAAGATTTCTGAGGGCTTTTATCGAAGAAAACGCCAGAACAACTGTTCAAGAACTTACAGAGAATCTCTTTCAGCAAATCGTTCATCGCTGACCACTTCAAGGCAATCGAAAAGGTGAAATACCTACCTGATGCAATAACTGATCGCCTAAAAAATCACCGTTATGACGTTTGCACTGCCCTCCTTTGAACTTTTCACACAAAATAATCATTTGTGATGTAAAGTAGATTCTATAAAATTCTATACGTTTAGGACAAATTCTAAAATTCTACAAAGGAGAAGCAGTACATTTTCCAAAGCTATCAACGAATCTTAAGAAGGTAATGCTTACTATTTGGTGTGCTTCATTTGAGCTGATCCACTACAACTTTTTACCGCCTTTTGTGTACTCAAATAAAATTAAATTTTTTAAAAATATTATATTTAATATTAGAATCCTTTGAAATATTTTAATAGATTACCATAATGCTTTATTATTAGTTTGTTGTTCAATTGAATGCAATTAAGAGTTATTTAAATCAGTTATGGCATTGCTCACCCAATTGTATGTTTTCAAGTGAAGCTTCAACATTGAATATACTTGTTTTTAATCTAATTGGTCTTATTGTTCCACAAAACATTATCTTAACACAACCTTTCACTTTCTTGTCATATTGATTCCAAGGAATATTGAATAAATTATTGAAGATCTGTCCACTCTGAAAATGAAAATTAATTATATTAAAATGTTTTAACAGATAAAATAACTTTCAGAGAAAATTGAGCCCATACCAAGCATGAAAGGATCTATTCAATAACATCCCACAAGAGCTACGTGGGTTTATAGTGTCGATTTATTAGTTATGTATATTGAGTAGCATACTGATATTTTACACTCTATTCCTTTCTATCGTACTTCATTACTATTAAGTATGAAAAAAACACAATGTAGTTATATTAACATGGTACTTCCGAAGGAGGAATTAGGCAATACTAGAAGTAGGAAAAGCTAGGGAGATTTCGGGCGAAATCTCCTGGGTGAAAAGAGGAAAAGAAATGTAAATGAAGAGGAGAAGCCATACCAGGAATATAATAATAGGCATTAGAGTGGAAAGAGGCATTGAAATCATCAATGGAAAGACAGATGGTGAATCCATTAGAAATATATGGCAAAATACTATAATTTGTAAAATGTTGAACGCAAGAACTCATTGGTTTAAAGTGTTAGCAGTCGACAAACCTGATTTTTAACGTTTGATAGTTTTCAAAATACATTTTTGAACGGTGGTATCCAAATTTGATTTACAAATAATCGTGATGATGTCCAACGCCTGTTCCAATATCATTGACATTGAATCAGTTTTTACCTCTGAATGTGGCGAATAGTTAACAGATTTGATTAGCACCCATTTTAATAAATAAAAATAAATAGAACCTAAAATATCAGAAAATGTAAAAAAACTAAAATGCAGTTTGCGTCATCAATTGCTGATTGAGTACAGTCACGGAACTGAGGAAGACAACGTCTAACATAATTTTCGCTTATGGAACACCTTGACGCCATTTGGTTATAAAATTGTAACGTTTCAATTAAAATAATAAACGGGATTTCAAACTTCAAAATATAGATCACAATATTATTATATAAGCTATAATCGTACATGAGTTACGATAAACGAATGACTATTATTGATAAAAGGTAAAATTTTCGATCATGGGAAACGTGGTTCTGCACTGCACCGCACCGCTCATTTGAGACTTTTTTCCATTTATTATATGAAAATTAAATTATAACTTATAAGTGATTACCACAATAATTATTGAAGGGTGGTAGAGTGATTCCTACACTCACAGAACAGATCAGCTTACAGAAGTACAGGCCTATCTGCTTATCAAAAATAGTATGAACAGCGGTTATTCAGAAGCTAATAAGTCTAGTGGTAAACCATGTAGAAGAAAACAGGCTGTCCTTAGATTATGACCCCATAAATAATAATCTTAAAGAACAGTTATAGATAGATGAAATACGGAATTTTTATAGACAATAAGTTTTATGAAACGTAAACTATTTGTGCACGATCGAATCATGAAGAATTTATTATTAAAACGTCATATTGATTAGTATCTGGTACATTTGTTTGAAAAGAAAAATAATACAGGTATTTACTTGAATGTGTGTAGAGTTTGTTTTCTTAAATTTGCTTCCATAATATAAAGGGTTGTTCTGTATATGGGTTTGATTAATTTCTAATTCAACCTGGGAAAATGTTTTTATCCTATAACCTGTCCTTCCAGCCATTGTTGGAGTACATGAGGGCGCTAAGGTCAAATAAGCAATTATTATATATCATTTGATGTTGTATGATTCATGAATCACGAATTATTCGATGCACAGGATAGGTTCGATGGGGGATACGTATTCAGAAACCGAACAGTATGAGAGATGGGGCCTAAACATCTACTACCAGAAAACAAAATATCTGTTGACAGACAGCGATGAGGTGAGTGACCCAATTTCATAAAGTTAAGTAGAGTCCACCTATTATGCTGTCTAGACACTATACTCGAAAACTCGAAAGGAAGACTGGTATTCTAAATTCAGTCCTCTGGAGTGGAAACGTTTATATGAATGTTAAGAAATCACATATAAGGCCTTGGAAAAAGCGTAATGCTTAATAGCTCGGATTGTTCTAGAAAAATTGCAAAGAAAAAGGTGGAGGTAGATTTTTGGAGGAGGTCAGCCAGAATCTGAAGGACTCAGCGAATTAAAAATGAGACTATCAGAGAAATGATGGAAGTACGTATAGAAAAAAAAAAAAAAAATTACTACAGAAGTGGATGGAAGGAGATTGAGATGGTACTGACATGTGGTGGCTTTTTAAGGAACAAGGAAAGAAGGAGAAACAGGCCTCGCGTCAGGATGTGGCTGAAAGTATGGCTGGTGGGGTCTAGCGGAGGAGGAAGACAAAAAGGAGCGGAGGGAGGAGATCGGCTGAGAGAAATTCGGGATGGCGAAGAAAATCCCTACATATAAGAAAATCGAATCAAACCAATGGAAATGAAAAATATAAATATTCTAATAAGGAAACCTTTTCACAGAAGGGTAAAAGATTCTGGTTGTGCGATGTTAACAATGATTATAAAAATCGGGAAGGGAGTGAGTGGAGAGGTGATTCGCTTACTGGGCTCAATTTGCAGTGGGACTTTGTTTTTACCTCTTCTGCAACCCTTTCTCCTTCCCAGCAGAGCTGATAGACAAAGAATAGTTCGGCACTGACAATAGCCAGAAACTTAATAATATCCTCCGTGTGACTATTGGGCTGTATAAAAATCACAATAAATTGTTAAATAATTATGTCTAAATTTATTTACTATACCTTGAGTCAGTTTTGTATAGTTATATCTTAACACATTACCTACCTTAGTAATGAGAAATCCAACAGCTCCGAGTATGATGGATGACAAGAAGATAAAGAGAAGCAATATAGTCCCTAAGTACACCTTTGTTAGAGAATAATATCTAAAACAAGGATTTAGTTTCCTTAATAATAACTAATTGTATAATTAGTTGTTATTGTATCATAATTTAAATTGATTTTTGTTTTATATGAAGATTTAGCGACGGTATAAGTTTGTTAGCAGCTTCATATGTAACAAGATGAATATACCACGTTCAGATTAAACATCTCTGGATCATTAATTGCAGTTTTTCGTCAGACTGTATAAAAAAAAACCTCATGAAAGTGATTAGCTAAAAACAATATTTTATTTAACTCAAATAACTAGACCACAGGTTAACTGATCACTAGAAAAAAAAAAAAAGTGAAAACAAATCTAAAATTTTCCAACAATTCCAGCCGAATTTCCCAAATTTATGGTGATATAACAATTCATGAAAATCGCACTTTCTTAAAGTAAAAGGTAGTGGTGGTTGGATAGACATTAGGAGTAGTTTGGCACTGGTCTCATCATTTAATAAAGCATTGAGGAATTTAGATTGGAAGGTTTAGTAGAGCCCCAAAGCTCAACTCCGTGTGTCCAAATGAGTGCAATTACTGTCATGTAAATAAGTATTTTGTCATTAATTGGGAGCTTTGAGCGATTGTTTGGTAAATATTGGAGCAGTCAATCCAATACTTTAGCTTGCCTTCATTTAATCTATTATTGGTTAAGGATTGAAAAATAGATAGTTTGTGATACATGAAAAAAATAATACGAATTTACTTTAATGTGTCCATTACCTAATATCAAGACAAATTAAATCTAAAAAAAACTTTCAAAATCTGTACTCACCAGGAGAGGACACACTCATTCTCTCATTTTGTTGACAATTTTTTTGGAGGTTGCTGGTCAAAAAATATTAGACATGTATTTTGCCATTCCAACTAATGGGCCCTAGAAACCGAAAAAATAAATGAAATAGCTTTAAACTAATTATTTTGTATCTCGAGTTTAAAAAATCATTTCGGCATGTCGAATTGTTATTTTTATGTTCAAATTTAACGAAAATACAGCCGATTCATAGATTTTGGTTTAGATTTATTAAATTCTAGAAATAATAAAAAAAAAAAAAGTAAAAGAAAAAGAGAGAAAAAAAAATTAGATCTTCAAGTAAATTACCTTTATAGATTTTTTACACAACAAATGTCAGATTCTGATTCGGCACCCTAAAAAACATTGAAAAACGTTTATTTAATAAACAATAAAATATATTTATAAATTGGTATTGTTGGAAAATAATTAAATTTTCTATAAGGGTACATATAATCTCGAATTTTACAAACTTGTGACCTAAAGAACAGCTTGATCTTCACCTTATTTAGGGAAGTTACAATGTCTTATATTACTTCAACGCTCACTGTTTTTCGAAAAAACCATTCACAAAACTGCAAATCTCACAAAAAAAAACTTGTAAATTTAATCAGCTTACGAACGATATGTTAAATGTAATGCTTCTGTTTCGATTATATGGAGAAACTTACTTTTAAAACCGAAAAAAAATGGTGTTCTCATTTGGCATACAATACAAGGTGGAATATCGTGATGAAGTTATGGTTATGGTTATAGGATCTTTTGTGATAAATCTTAGTAAATTTTCATCATTCAATCTGTTAGGCAAACTATGATTTTTCAACACTATTCGATAGCAATACAAAGATGAATAAACCAACGATATCCCTCATGGAAAGGTAGAAATGTCTTCCCTGTAAAAAACAGACTCATCTGTCCATAAAATTCACCTCAAAATGTGGTATTCTTTAATATCACCTGCATTCAGAAGCTAACGGCAAAATTAAGGTCTATGAACATAATTTTACATATCATTCGAAAGCAGATTAAATTTGCAAGTTTTTGTGAGATTTGCAGTTTTGTGAATGTTTTTTTCGAAAAATGGTAAGCGTTGAAGTAATATAAGACATTGTAACTTCCCTAAATATGGTGAAGATTAAGCTGTTCTTTAGGTCACAAGTTTGTAAAATTCGAGGTTACATGTACCCTGCCCTTATTGAAAATTTAATTCTAAATCCGAAAATGAGGTCAATGTTTGAAAAATGTTTAAACAAAGTGGAGATATTACAGCTTTTATGACAAAATACGTGGTTTTCTCAAAAAAAGTCTTTGATTTATCGTATAACTGCAACGGATTGGAATAGAAAGGTAAGGCCTGCGGCATTTTTCTACATTTTTGATCTAGTTTCAGCTAATTTTTTTTTTTTTTTTTTTACACTAAGAGGTACTCACCCTGTATAAAGGCTAAATTCGATAAATAAAAACCTATTAATCAACTAAAGTTGAAATACATTTTGATTTACCAGATTGGAAGAAAAAAACCAAAGACATTTGAACTGTATTTACCACCCCATAATTTAGGTAAAAATAGGAAGTTGATACGTTAAACCGTCTAACAGTAATTCAAGATTTTGTCAATTTAAAAAGAAATCGCTTACCGTTTGGTCAAACAAATTTGGAAGGTTACGAATTTGTATTTTTCTATTTGGATGAAACTCCGAATTTAAGGGTTCTTTTGAGTGCTAAATTAGGATCTGTCGTCATGTTTTGTGTAAAAAATCTATAAAGGTAGTTTGGTTAATGATATAATATTTTTTTTTAAATTTCATTAACCTAAACCAAAATATATGAAGTGGCAATACTCTTCGTTAAATTTGAATTTAAAAAAAACAATTTTGGTGAAAGAATCATGCTCATTTTTTAAACTCAAGATAAAATAAATTAGTTCAATGCTATTTTTTTTCTCGGCTTCTAAAGCCCATTAGTTGGAAGTCGGAAAGGCAAAACTCGCGTATAATATTTTTGAACCTCCAAATAAATTGCCAACAAGATCCATGAGAGACTGAGTGTGCCCTCCGCTTGTCAGTACAGCTATACTGGAGAGTTTTGCAAGTATACTAACTATAATGGGTAATTTGTTTTTTATAAAGAGGTATAACATTTTATAGTTTAATTTTTAACTAAATAATATGATAATAGTACTAACTCTAAGAGCATCTGATGGTGCACGATATCCTCCCGAAGACACTTGAAGACCACGGATTGGATTTCTGGCTCCAGCTTTCCAGTGTCCTCCACTTTACCTTGATATCGTTCGGATGTCCTGATATGGATACGTTTTATTGAATTATTGAGAAGTTTAAGCTCTCCTCTAAGCCTGCCCATAATACCTCTGAAAGCTTGATGTATACTGGTTGATACACCACAGATGTAGAACAAAGTAATCGCTTCCCAGGCAATACCAAGAAAATACCCCAAGTTATCACATGTATCAAAGGGCATGTACATAGGAACTGGTAGTTTTCTCATTGACGGGTCCTCTTGGGTATATATTTGCCTCATAGGAGCAAACAGGAGATAACCTATGCAAGAACCACTCATTAGAAAACAAAATATCTTGTTTGATTTCACAGAGTTCACATTGATTTCGAAATGGATTTGTCTATTTTCGTCTTGACTTCTGGAGAACTCATTGTAAGCCAAGTTTATAAGTTTCCATGCCTTATCTAAGTTTGAATCGTTGTATAATTCGTTGCTCATGTAGGAAATTATAATGATTATAACCAGTACATAATGTATAGATTCCACTTTCTCAACTATGTCATCTGTTGAATAGGCTAAAATAATTCCCTGAAGTACAACAATCAGTAACAGAATATAAACACAGATTATATACACTAAGTTTAAAGTGCTAATAGAATTTTTCCCTCGAGTATATTTCAAACAACAAACCAGCCTCAAAAATTTTCTCGTCTTCCTCTCGTCAAGAATTATATCATCCAAGTTGTTCATGGTTACTATGTGTTCCCTAAAAGTAAGATTACAGATGATTAAATAATTTTATGATATTTACCTACCTTAACTTAAAAATTATTTATTAAGGGCGGAGATAACTGTCATTTAAAAAACAATAAGAGAATATAACTTTTTTGTGCCGCCGTTTCGGTTTTCAGCGCAAGCCTTCATTAGGGCGTAAGACCAGCTTACGATACTTCGTTATAACGATGGTCAACCAATCCATACTACTAAAAATTATACCATTGAACAGGAAAAATTTTTGGCGATTCTACTTCAAAAAAAATGTATTAAAAACATATATAAAGTAGAAAAATATGTAAATATACGAAGATAATAAGCTTTTGACTTGCACTGTACATATTTGTGGATTATCAATACTCTCAAATTTTCTTCTTAAAAAAAAACAACGTTATATTTAACATTGAATTACTTTATATAATTTTTTTTTTTTTTTTTTTTTTACAATTATGCTAACTTTCAAATATTTTTTCTTAAAAAACAACAATTGGTATTTCTTTTCTTTTTTTAAAAAAACAGTAGCTTTGCGAAGTTTCACTAAATATCAATTTCAGAAATTTTAAATATTTTAATTGGCATTGATAACTTTTAATGAGATTCTTAACCCGGTGAGATTTTCTTGCACGCTGCTGGCGGTAAAACCCTTTCAATCGGAAAACTAAAATAGTAGGAAAGATTTCGGTTTGTCTAGCTGGAGATAGACTTCTTCAAAGGGCACCGCCATACACAATAAACGAGTTGTTCCGTGATCTTCACGAGGGTGGTTGTCCCTTCAAATTTTGAGCTCGATGAGACTTTTTCTGTTGTTTTTTTTTTTTTTTTTTTTTGAGTGCTCGCGTTACAGTTTTTGTTCAAACGGTAGTCCTGAAATTTTAGACTGTAAATTGTTTTCTCACTCGAGACTATCAGTTTAATCGGCATTAGCTTTTCCTCTAGTAAGAGGTACGTCGTATTTTTTGTTGAGTTTCTAACCAATTAAAAAAAAATAATTTGCAATTGAAGTCAATATTTTGGATAATAGTTGATGGCTTTATTTATTTATTTGTTCCTTTTTTCATTATTTGATAGAAGCCGTATCCCAAAATCCTGACAGCAAACCTTTACATGATGAAATAAATCCCGTTGATTGTAATGAATTACATAAAAAATCGTCTTTTTTTAAATTTTAGTTCATTATTTTATTTTATTTTTTAACATTCTTCCAGAATATAGTTGGTTTCCCTATATTCGAGGTCGACTTATATTCGAATTCCATCAAGACACATTTGAGTTTAACCAAATTTTCCACTTTTAAGTAACTAAAAACGGTTTATTTTAATTTTTACTTTTGTTATAATCGACTATCAAAAGTAGGTAATATATTCGGTTTTATTGCAATACATATTTTATTTGCCTGGATAATTTATTCTGTGATAAATTCAGTTGCCCAAATTTAATGTATTTGATTATATATTTCATTATATTAAACTAATTTTGTATAATGGTATTTTATTATGAGGTATAACAATGGATGACTTACATTTATAATATTATAATTACTAACATTTTTTTCTTTGTGAAGCCTCCGTGCTTGAGTTTTTTAATTACCACAGGAATGCATATATAACAGAGATGTTAAAAAAAATAAAGTTGTAAAATATATAAATACATACATACATATATATATATATATATATATATATATATATATATATATATATATATATATATATATATATATATATATATCAAAATTATATTTTGTCGACCCTTAGAAATTATATAATTAACTGTTTTACAATAATCGGTTTTACTGTCAAACGTAATCTATAAAATAAATTGTAAGAATTGTGAGGGAAAATACATGGGTCAGACCTCCCAATACCTCCACAGACGGATGTATAGCCACAAATATAGCATAGAAAGTGGCAAAGAGGACACAGCTCTAGCGATACACGCAATCAAAAATAATCACGTGTTTGATTTTGAGAGGGTGAGAATACTAGATGTGGAGAAGAATCAACAAAAAAGGCTCATCCTCGAAATGATGCACATAAAAAAAGATATTAACAACATCAACACGAGAAATGATTGTTCCAAATTAAATCAGGCTTACCACAATATTCTTAAGGCTATAAGCTAACAATTAGGATAGATGGGCTGTTCTAAAATATCCATGTTTGGTCTACTTTTATCTAATTGCCAAAATTGTAAACTTTTTAAGTGTCAAAATTTAAAAAAAAATTTATTTATTTATTGCCAAAATTGAGGGGAAAAGGGAAGAAGAGGGAAGAAGAAGAAAAGAGAAAAAAAAAAAGGAAAATAAAAAATAAAAAATAAAAAAAATAAAATTATTTGTTATTTGAATTATCAAAAAAATTTTTTAGTTGAAAATAATGGTTTAAAATATAAAAAGTATCAAAATACTGTTGTTGTTTTTAGGTTATTGGAGTGGCTGTTTTATTGTTTGTGAAATGATGGATATAAAATTGTAAAAATATTAATATATGGGTTATATTAATTGTTATATTAAAAGTTTAAAATAGATTGCTAGGTTTTAAATATTTGATTGGGTATTGTTTTAACATAATTGTTTTATTGTATTTTAACGAAGGGAAATATCCCCTATATATTTATGTGTATTGTTATATGGGTGTGTGTGTGAATGTTTATATATTGTTTTTCTTTAGTTATAGATTTTAAATTTTAGTTACAAAAAAGGAAAAATTATGTAATTGGACCTCGGACTCTTTGGCCGGGTAGTCCGCCGAGCAGCTCAGTACCCTGGTGTCTGAGCTGGCAAGCACTTGCTGCAGGAGTCGGTGGGCTTACTGGCCTGGAGTTTCGGGGTACCCAGTTTTTGGTGTGTATTTGTCAAATTTTGTATTATTAATGACTGGAGGTGTGCCAATGTCGGGAAAGATGTTTAAGAATGGTATTGTTTTTCCAGTTCTGAGGAGGACCCCATTAAATAAGGGGTCGAAACGTCAAAAAGAGAGGAGAGAGGAGAAGGAAGAGAGAAAATATATATATGGATAATAATATTGTATGAACAAAATATTGTTAAATATAAAGGACCAAAAACCCGATTATTGTAAAACAGTTAATTATATATATATATATATATATATATATATATATATATATATATATATATATATATATATATATATATTTTTTTTTTTTTTTTTTTTTTTTTTTTTTTTTTTTTTTTATATATACTACGTTTAGTTCATCTGTGAATATTGTCAGATGATTTTCAGGGGAAACAGATTGATAGAGAAATGGGGAAATTAAGTCTAAAGTGGGGAATTTTTTTATGCCGCTTGGCAACACTGCCTCCAAGTTCCCTTAGAACTTTCTCCGCACCACAATCACAGGACCTTATCTTCCTTCCTTTAGAATAAAACCTGCTAATTCCAGCTCACGTTTCCAATACTCACCGAGTGAACTCAAATTGTTGTTAAAAGGAATTAGTAATGAATTTATTGTTGTTATTTTTTTTAAAAACGAGTATTTGAATAATAAATTTAATTTTTCTAACTTTAAATCGATATTTTTGTTAATATACTTTTTTTTTAAGATGATGTTTCAAATTGTGCAATGTTTTGAATTGAAAGGAAAAAAAAAAAATAATTCGGTTACTTTGTTTTGAACGTTCTCAGAATTTCGATTAAAGTTGATTTAAGCATTCATCAGGTGATTCCAAGTATCTATAATATTCTTTCCATTTTTTCTTATTAGACTATAACCAAATTGAAGTAAGGCAATAACATAAGGGATGTAATTTATTGTTAGTGAGGCTGTAAAAAGTTGGAAGCATGTTAAATATTCCTATGGTTTCCAAAACAATTTCCCTGGTTAGGGCGATGGTCTCAGCGCGCTCGGTACAGGTCATTGGTTCGAATCCCACCTAGGCGGGTTAAAATTTATTTCGGGGCAGACCCTCAAAATGAATCTTGTTCTTACCACTCTGGCTAGAATAGGTTGGCGACCTGTAGGACAACCCGTCCTTCCTGCCCTAGTTGGAACGTTAAGCCCCAATAAATAACATTTTTCCTGGATATTAATGTAAGAAACAAAAATCTGCATTTACATAGAATAATTTATCACCAAGAAATATTTATCATTATAGCATTACTTACTGTATTTATATTGCAATAAACGGCAGAATTATTTAATCGATTAGTATGAACGATAACTAAACATTCTTTTAATATTTCTACCAGTAACTGATTATATTTAAGAAAAATAAGAGTGAAATATTGCTTAGTGTTCAAATGTCTGAACTGATCTGTGTCATCAACTAAGCCATTCCTTTATTAAAAATAAACTGAACTCATCTACAAAGCAGAGAAGTTGAAGTCACGACATGTCATTAGGATGCCCTCAGCGTGTAATTATCAGTGACCGCAGAAAACACTTTTGGGGCCTAATGTGAAATAGTCTTAGGTTATAAATATTTACATAATAACCTCATTTAACAGCAAGTGGATAAGGCATTTTACATTAAGAATCGTATAATAATATAACAGTTTATTAATTTATATAAGATTAAATAACAATACATTTTTTTGACACAGACTGTTTACAAAACTATTCAAGTGTTATTCATAAAAAATAAATAAATTATTTAGGAGTTGTAATTCCTAAATAGACACAGGAAATCATTTTTAAGAGACATAAAGAAAAAATGAGAACGAGGATATAAACGAAACACATATTTTTAAACAATGAAACTTAAAAAAAAAAAACGTTAATTCATTCTTAACACATTATAGTTGTAGTGCTAGCAGATAAAACAGTTCAATCCCACACATTTTCATCAAACCTTTTAACCAAATCTGCAATAACTTCTTTAAATATGAGATGGTCAATATTCTTACTCAGCTGGTATAGAACAAACCAGTCCCCATGATAGCATATTTTGGTGATTTTCTCTATTTCGTCCTGGGGTGACAACCTGGTCCTGGCACGCAGCAGGAAGAACCGAAGCTGGGGTCGATAAGCCGCTGCAATACGGTATACCAGCGCCACCCCAGTTAGGATGGTCAAGATGAGGAACCAGAACCAAAGGAAGACATATATCTTTTCGTTGACAACATTTAACGGGAGGACGCACAAGCCATCATACATCTGCACCGATCCTGATGGACCGTATTTGTGGAAGTTACACTTTGTCACTTTAGGGAACACTCTGGCCATAGGGTCTACGCGTTCTTCAGGGTGCATATCCGTGAAGAAGAGGACTTCGAACCCATATGTTGTGAACTCTCCATCTAGGAAAAAGTCCATAAAACATATCTGTATGATTAAATTGGTGAAATTTAAGGCTTCACAGATTATATACTTTATAGCGTAGAGATTGTGAGTATGAAGATTTGAATAAAAATAGTCGACCAGCAGCTTCTTCTTATCGGCTTTGGTTTGATCAGTAATAACGGGATTATTGAGATCCTGCAACAAATCCTTTATCTTACCTCCTTCCCAGACTTTCCAAAGGTAATGAGGCACATAAAACATTAATGCTTGGATAAATAAAGCTACAAATACCCACTGATAATATTTATGGAACTTCCTGGGATCTACATCTTCTTTATAGCTTGCTACACCCCGGCTGAACGACATCTTTTCCCACTTTGCCCGTAAGCCGGTTTGGAATTGTAAAAGTAGAATAGATCCAGCAAAAGCTATTGATGACGGTAGTGGGGATGTCATCGACAATACAATGGATAGGGTCTCCGATGTACTGTTTCAAGGTGACCAAAATGGAGAGGGGCATTAGGATAAAATATGTCAGCTTGTAATGCAGCCGAAAAACCGTATTGTCGATGCATATCGGGCTTATATGGAGAATATTCTTGAGAGATTCAAAATGATCCAGCATTCTGGAGCCACTGAAACAGAAACAAACTCTCATAGTCAAACCTGCACTGAAATTATTTATCCATACTTCATTTATATGTTTTCACTTGTAGTAAATTATACTAATGTATTTTTGGTCTTGAGTTGCTCCTGTTTATTTTTATTTTTCATAAGAAAAAATATTCAATTTTATCAAAAATACAGTCAAGTAATAAAAATAATCCATATTAAATTTCCTACATACTATGACATTGCTTTTTTCTCTAACATACGATTTAGGTGCTATTGTGCTATGAAATTTAATGTGTACAATTGGGTATTCAAGATAGCAATAGACCATTTCCCCCACCATTCAAGGCCGCTGACTGGGGAGTGTCAGGGGGACAAAATACCCGGGGCACGGGCTAAGGTGACCACTGCAAGGAAGGAGGGTTAAGGTGCCAGGGCAATTGTATTTGCACCGGTGCCAGGTTTGGCTCTCGGCGGCCCGGCCTTCATTTTTATTGACTCCTATTTTAAACGATATACTAAGCTTTGATTAAATAAGCTATTTACAATTTTTTTATGTTATAATAACTTTAAATAATTATTGATCAATTAAATCTAAAAATTTAAACAATTTTTAAATATACTGAATATCAAATGGCGAATTAATATAAGTGTTTTATTCAGTTTTATAATGAGATAAATTACGATAAAAAAAAGAAAGTAAAAAAGTTACACATTTTAACAAGATAATTTAAGAAAAACAAAACAAAGCCCCTATATTAGACAGGAAGTGATACTGCCCATTGGTGACTATCAAATCCGGATTTTATTCTTTATGATAGAAATGGTTCGGAAATATTCATCATTAATCATCTAGACGAGTCTAAAACATTGCCTCTTATTCCAAACTTTCTTAAAATAATCGCTGGAATATATTTAAAGGATTGAGCACATTGGGCTTCCGGCCAAAGTTAGGCTTCTATTCTAGTTTATGCAAGCAAAATATTAAAAATGTATCAAGAGTAAAATTTATATTGTTTATTTGTAATCTGTAAATAGCCTACCCAAGAATGGATGTCCAAAATACTCCTTGTTTTGCAATTTGGATGAAATATCTATTTTTGAGGGACAAGGCGTATAGGTTAAAAGAAGAAGAAGATATTGCTACCTACTACCAAGAAGAAATCGAAAGAATGAGCAGACACCCACATGACCCATGGGATTCTGAAAACTTGGAAACCAGCTGGTTTTACCAGCATTAGTCTGTGGCAAGAAAAGAATGGGAGCCCGGTATAAGAGAACAGCATGGTGGTCCAAAGAGGTCAAAAAAGTAGTAGGGGAAAAGAAGATTCTTTGGAAAGAATATGTCCAACACAAAACACTGGAGAACTTCGTGCGATACAAGAGGAAAATGATATAGGCTAGGAACAAAGTAATAGAAGCCAAGAGGTTAGTCTGGACAGACTTTGGAAGAAAATTAGAATCACGCTTCTATCAAAATCAAAAGTTATTTTACCGTGTGCTGAAAAGATTGAGGAAGGAAAGAGCGCCAACTCTTAAGTTTGTCAAAGACAAGGAAGGGAAAATTCTCAGGCAGAAGGAGGAGATAATGGAAAGGTGGAGGGAATACTTTCAGGAACAGCTAGAGGGAAATGGACAAGCGCCCCAAGAGAATGAAAAACAAAGAGAGGAAGTTTCCTGGGAAGAGGATGATTATATTGATGAGGATGAACTGGAGGAAGCGCTGGAGAGCATGAAGCTTGGGAAATCAGCAGGTAGCGACGAAATAACTCCTGAGATGCTGAAATACATGGGATCCAAAGGAAAAGAGATTATGCTGCACCTTATAAAAATCGTATGGAAACAAAAGAAAATACCAAAAGATTGGGGAGTAGCCATTATAGTCCCAATATTTAAAAGAGGAGATAACAGAGACTGTAACAACCACAGAGGTATTTCTCTCCTAAGTGTTCCTAGTAAGATTTACTCTAAGACTCTAGAAAAGAGAATCAGAAGAAGAATCGAAGGCCTGCTCGAAGAGGAACAATACGGTTTCCGTGAAAACAGGAGCACCCAAGACCTTATCTTTGATATGAGACAGGTCTTTGAAAAAGTTTTAGAAAAAGAAAAGGAAATGTCAATATGCTTTTTAGACCTTACAAAAGCCTTTGATTGAGTTAGGAAGACCGAGATCTTGGAAGCCTTAAGAGAGAAAGGGATTGATCAAGGCCATATCCTGGCGGTTGAAAGTCTCTACAAGAAAATACGAAACATGGTCAGATTTGCCAAAAACAGTTCCCAAGAAATTGAAACAAAGGTAGGGATCTGACAGGGTTGTAGTCTTAGTCCACTCTTGTTTATTTTAGTTATGGACTCAGCTATCCGAAAGGCGAAAGAGAAAATGAGGAAGTCCCACCTTGGGTATGCCAACCTTAGACCAGTGAGCCTTTCAATACTTGCATTCGCTGATGACGTAATTTTTTCAGACAATGACAGGAATCTGCAATACAATGTTAACAGATTGAAAGATGAACTCCTCGAGATCAATATGGTTATAAACCCCACGAAAACAAAGGTAATGAGGATTGGGAAGAAACCAAGGAGGATAATGCGTGCAATCAGAGCTGAAGATAAAGTCCTGGAACAGGTGAAAAACTTCAAATACCTGGGTGCACACCTCAATGAAAACGGTTACATTGACTCAGAGGTCAATGAACGAATCACAGATGCGAGCAGCAGGATGTTTGAAGCGGTTAAGAGAGGCTTCCTTAATAGGCGAGAGATGGAAAGGAAAACAAAAGTGGCTGTATTCAGATCTACATTTCTCCCCATTCTTACGTACTCTTCGGAATCATGAACGCTAACAAAAAAAGCATCTATCCAGAATTCAAGCGGCTGAAATGAGATTTCTCCGAAAGATAGAGGGGAAACAAGAAGAGAACGAATAGGTAACACCACCATTAGATCAAACTTCAACGTTAAACCTGCCAAAGAATTAGTAGAGGAAAACCAGTTGAGATGGCTTGGACACCTCCAACGAATGGATCAGAACAGAGTTGCCAATGAAGTCTATGGGGCAAAAGTAGAAGGAAAGCGAGGAAGAGGCCGTCCTAGAACTAAATGGGAGGACGAAGTTAAGAGGACTTGAGTGGAACTGCAGAACAGCTAGTAAACGACCGACTGAGCCGGAGAAGGCTCTATAAACTTCCTCCTCACACTGCTTAAGCGGTTCAATGAGGAATGACTATGATGATCATGAGGGACAACATGTTACTTTGTAGCAACATAGATTGTGGCCTGGGGGTGTACTCGATTTGGGGGCCTACTCAGAATTCAATTTATAAAACTCACACCACACAAATTATATTTAAATGTAGATTTTTTCGCATATAAAGAATATAATTCTAAACCTTAAGTGGGGAGAATGTATGTTTTTTTTTTTTATTTTTCAACCGTGAAGAGCAAAATATTAAAGTTAATAATTTTTTTGTAAAGGCTCATCCCTCATCCCATACAAACACAAATCTTCAAAACCTATAATATCTATCAGTATGTTTACCAGTAACCCAATTCTCAGTTTCCAAGGCTTCACTAATAATTTACATTCTTTACTGAAAATGTAAAGATTTATAGTTTGTACGTAAGGCCACATCAATAATTCTATTTAGTAATCAATTCCTTCCCAATGGGATGCATAAGTTATATAAATAATGGTTATTATTTCATTTCTTGTTTTTTTTTTTTTTTTTTTTTTTTTTTTTTTTTTAAAATCATTTTATGTAATAACTAAGCTTGACAGGCAAGATTGGCTCATAAGTTAGCAAACCTAATTCTTTATCAATTTGTTTTGAAGAACTTCCTGTACACAAATAGACTGGCACACATATTGAAAAATAGTTTAAGAGCTTGACAAAGATTGGTTCATAATTTATAGAAACCCATTTCAAGAATGGACTGCATCATATTCAAACAGGACCTTGATGCATCATTGTCTTTTGAAACCCGTGAAGTCAGTAGATGTCTTTAAAGCCTCTTGATTTTAAGAACCATTTTTTCTACCTGAACATCATCGTGTATTTCAGTTAATTGTTCGACTAGAATGGAAAGTTAGATACAACTTGAGCCAACAAGATGCGATGACTGAACATCTGTAAACTTTTTATACAAATACTCAACTAAAACTTATCTTATTTCTTTAAACTTATCAATGCATTTAAACATTAAGTGTTTCAATACCTGATGTCGAGTCAAGCCATGCATCTTAAGCTTTTTCTGCCGGCAACATTTTTTTAACACCTATATATCTTCTTCTATTGGTATAAATGCCCATTTCAGAGCAAGCAGTGGTTCCAAATTTTAAAGCACTAGTTACCAATTTCTCTCTATTCTATTCCAAAAACTTTTGCAAAATTTGGAGAATTTTATAGATTGGCCCCTTTAATCTCCAAGTATTTCTGGGTTTCATTTTCCAGCACCTAAACATGGTAATGCAACCACAGAAAGCAAATGAAATTGAAATTACAAATGTGTGTTATTAACATTCCTGCTGCTCCTCTTGAGTAAAGATCCTCAGGATTATATAACCTACATGTGGCTTCAACTAATTTACTTTAATGTAAGAAGATTGGTTTCATAGCATTGTAATGGAATCTGATGTTACTAGGTTTTTTTACTGACACCCCGATAGTTTCCACTAAACTTCGTATCTATATAAGAAGAACAAAACATCTTATAGAAAGTTTCAAAATTACCAAAAAATGTAATACCAGGAGATGCACTTCCAAAAGCATGTATGCAACACAAATTCAAAGAATGTTTGACATACGGTACACAAATTCATTTGGATTAAGTACTTTAATCCTATTCTGCACTCCTGTGTGAGCACCTGACATAGTTGCTCAATCATCATACCCTTGGCTGTGATACTGATTTAAATCTAAGCCATCTTTATATAGAGATGAAATTATTTCTTCGGTAATCCCTGATGTTCTCTTCCCATGAAGAGGAGTAAATTGTCAAAATGACTCACTGCTATAAAGTTGTTTTTAACTGGGATATACCTAATAATCTCACTCATTTACTTAACATGAGATTTGTCAAAGATGACACCATAGTACTAAACATTTTTTATCACTTATTATGAAATTAATTCATTCTGTATCTGAGGTGATAAAGAAAAAACAGGAGTTTTTCCTGCTTCTAAGGACTGTTGAAGACAGGATCATAATTTGATAAAAGATCCACAAACTCCAAGGAATTCCCTCACGGTTCAGAAATTTATGCAAAATGACTCTCCACATCTCCTTAACTCCTTGGTAAACAAAATCAATGGTTGTCTTCTATTCTAGATTCTGGTAAGATTACAATCATAGTATTTTTGATCTGCAACTCTAGGATCTAAACTCCATCATTTAGTAAATTCTATAGTAAACTTGGAAGTGTTTGAGTCTTTCTCTTCAATGTCAATCTACAGTAGAAACAAAATAGAGATTTTTTCCAGAGGCAATTAAATCATCCATTTTCCTAAAACCACTTATAATAGGTTAATTTATAATAGTTTCAGCTTTTGATTATGCACTAAGTTTCTGAACTGACTCAAGCGGCACCTACAAGTTTTGAAAATATTCCCTACCTTTCCTGATAATAACTGTCCTTAGGTCATCTGGCGTTGGCATTGATCAATATCTTATGTCAGAAATAAAATCTAATTCATTTTTCTACGACACATGAATCCAAATCCAACTTTCTAAAATATCAATAATATTATTATTCTATTGCTACCACTGTACTATTACTTCAATCAAATATTTTATACTAACTTCATTTTCCTCCATGTTAATTTACAAACTGGTCTCTTCTAGTTCTTCCTGCTGCTTGAAATGCACCTTAGGGTATATTGTAGGTGTAGAGATCTCTACCTTGTCCATTTTGAAGGTATCTTTTGGGAAAATTTCAAAATGGAACCAGAAAATATCTACATGTCTCTTTCTCTTTCTTCTTCTTCTACAGTTATTTCCATCCTCTAATTCTGTTTCATGTTTCTTTTTACTATGAAATTATTTGAGGTATCACTTACCTTGTATTATTAGGTATTATATTGTATTATCATTACCCAGCTACTTTGATAATACAAACCCACAATACTACATACAGATACCCCACCACAACCCTCGTTCTATTAAATTCCTAAGAAATATCCCAGAATACTGTTTAACCATTGCAGCTCTATAATTTCATTTTTATAATTGAAATTAATTCAGATCATTATTTTTTAAATATTAACAAATAATGATTGTTCTGGTTAGAGTTTTACATAGGCTTATTATTTATTTTAATTAACAGCAGAACATTGTGCATTAAATACATTGAAAATTTTGAATATTTTCCTTTTTTTATATGTTAATTTAGGACAAAAATATATTTTTGTAAAGTTTTAAAAATTATAACTTATCTTGAACACTGTTTAGCAAACTGGTGTTTAAATGCACCTTAAAGAAGGTCCAAATAAAATATTATTCAAATAAAATTTAATTTAAACAGTTAATTTTTGGTATTTTGATATAATGAGAAATACTGTTTACATATTATCATAAAAATAAACACTACACATCAGTTTGCATTGAATACAATCAACTTCCTTTTTATGGTACTTAGGATGTAAGGGAAATCACACTTGATGACTTGGTAAATTGTACTTCATTTCATTTTAAATTAATTTCATTTAGTAAATATGATGATGCTGCTTTAATATTTTATGCACATGGTATTCTAATAGTAAGAGTCAAAATTGCCAGAAAACAAATAATAAATATGACAGGGGGTCGTTAATAACACTGGCTGGATAAATAAGTAGTGAGTAAATCGTATTTATTTTATGTTTTAAAATAATAAAGAATAATAAATTAATATTTCCTTCCTTATTTCAGTAAAAACTTTGATGGAAGTCACTGCGGTGGCATACTTTGAAATAAAAGGAATTCAAAGAACTGACTTCCCCACTACTATAAGTAGTTGGGTATTGTGGGGGAAAAAGGGTAATAGCAAAATCCCCTCCATAAGGTCGTCTGAGAAACAGCGGAAAACATCGTTGCAAGGTTATAACTTGGCGGCAAACCAGCAGAGAAAAATCATTTATATTTAACAACATTTCAATAGCATACTGTTAACTTCCTTATATTATCTATAGGTTTAATATCAATTCAATAAAATAAAAGTTTCGATAATAATTCATTATTATTTCCAAAACTAAATAAAAAGGCCCCTTAAAGCTTCCAGCCAAATAATGGTCTCCCTTAAATAACATTTTAAATTTCCATAATAATTATTGGTGGAGAATTTTCCAATGTTTAGCAGGCCCCAAACTTTATACAGAAGTTTATAACTGTTTACAAATATAAAAAAGGACAAATAGGGTACTTACATTTTTTTAATGAGATCCTAAACTGCCTCAAAATTCTGCTACCTGCAACAAAAACTTTCCCAGCAAGTTAACAAAGTCCACTAAGACACAACGTTTAAGGTTAATTTATGTCAGTCCGGAAAGATGGGGGTTGTTTTACCGCGTCATCTCCCCACTCCACCTTTCTCTACCTTTATATACAGACTTTTATTATTAAAGTTACATTTAATATTGTTATTTATGAGTGTGTTTTTTATAATTTTCGTATTAAGTGTTTTTAACTTCAATTGTACAACCCAAAACATTTTTTTGTAATTAATATTACAAGTTATTGTTTTTCACTTAAATTATTACTATGGCCATTTCCAAATAGCTATTTTTTTTTTTGTATTATAATCATGTTTTACCAATTTATACTTATGTATTTTAGATTCATGACTGCTACTGGTATTTCTCTTTTTGTTTTTTATTTAAAGTGCTATAAATATACAAAACACCTAAACTATTAGCGAAAAGAAGAGAAATATAAATAAAGAAATACAAGTTAAAATAAAAATAATGGAAAAGGAAATAAATAAAAATATTGACATCATAATAGTTGTTAAATAATGTTATTGGTTCTAGTTGGAATGTATATATTACCATGTGTTTGTCTAGATCGATAAATATGCTGTGTAAAATGTAGCAACTCATTTGGAATCAGCGGCATCACTCAATAAAATTTATGGGCCACGGTATGATGGTCAATATCTAGGTTGAACAACAATGGGTTCATTGGGTGTACTTCATGCATTACCTTCGAGGTAATTTAACTTTTTGGCTTATAACTCTGAGGTTGAATTAAAAATAGAATAGTAATAATTGTCATCTATATCAGTTGTGATATTGCTTGTTAATGGTTTATTGATAATATAACTATTTAACTTTATTAAGTTCATTTCATCATTAAATTAATTTTTAAATTGGATTTAAAAAACAGCTGATTTGCAATATAACGCCCTAAATTATATTCACTGCGCTCAAATTAGGGTGATAATGTCATCACATTTTTCGTTATCTCTCCGGTGATGCAGGAAGAGGCAGTGCCTAAACCTCTCTTCGGTCTTTTCAAGTTGAAAAGGATGTGATCTGACTTATCTTCAGCATAATTCAGATGTAATTTTAAAATTTGTTTTTCAGATTTAGTTAATCGATATTTTAGGAATTCTGGAATATTTATAATAATATTTGTTAGTTTGTGGATAAGGTTTATTTTCTATAATCTGAATAAGGTTGGTTAATTCATTTGGGGTTATGTTAAATTTATAGAATGGACATTTGTTGACAATTTTTGATGATACGAATTTCGTATTTTAATGGGGATGATACCAGGTACATCTTTCAGATTCTTAAATTTATAGGCTGTTACTATTTGAAGGTTGCGGAATGTCGCTATTAGATGCTTCATTTTTCCTGGAATACGGAATGTTAGATTTGTGATTTTCGAATTTACCTGGTTCTTCTATTTGGCTTCGGTGGTCATTTATGTTTTAATTTTCTATTCGTGCTTTCTTTGTCAGTGGGTTATAAGTTGACTTTGTGTTTCTAATTTTTAATTTGTTTGTCTTAATATAAATTTAACCGGAGGATATTTCTATGGTTTCGCGATTTCTATTTAATTCTTCCATTCAGTTTTCTTTTTCTTTTTGTATAGATGTTTTGAGCATTTTTTTAGTGTTATTTCTCGAAGGCACATAATTTTTGCCGAAATCCGGGATGATTTGAGCGTATTTCTAAATAATCATTTTTTTTTTTTTTTTTTTTCAATTTTCCCGCCAAACGTTTTCATATCGTTCTTACTCGTTGTATTTTTGTTTCGAATCTCTCGTCCTTTTCGTAATTTCATAGTTGAATTTCAAGCTGCAGAAAATGGCCAGCAATAACATTCTTAAATCGGCAGGATTTGATTTGCAGTCGGAGATGCAGCCTCTACCATCAGAGACTATAGCAGCAGCCCACGTGAACATGGCAGCGTCACAAGCAAACGCTATCGCATTACTAAAGATCAAAACAGCAATTTCACAGGACCTGAGTAGGGCAATTTCTGATATAGAAAGGGAAGATGAGAAGCTAAACCACTTCCTTAAGGTAGAAGATAGAGTAATGACTCAAATAGATGCAAAATCAGCCGAAAATCTATCGGACCCAGATGACGCCTGCGCGCTAGTAGCGGCATTAGTATGTTGAGTCAAGCGCGGCATACTCGACGTAATTCACGCAGACGAAGATAGTCCCTGGGCAGTGGTGAAGGATCGACTCAATAAGGCGTTTGGAAGCGGCCGTTGTTTTGGGAAGTGAGGATAGGTCATCAATCCAGCGAGCAGTATGCAGTATTATTGTTGGCCTACTTCAACAAAATCGCGGAAAAGATGAAGGAAACGACGGAGGCAGCAGAAGTGGGAACGAGGATGGCCTTTTTGTCAACCATTCTAAAAGCCCAGCTCGCGAAGGAGATGGGAAAAAAGGAGAGACTCCCGAGGGACAAAACCTTCCTGGATTAAGCAAGAGAAATTGTGGACTCAAGCGCTCGAGATGAAGAAGTCCGGAAGGAAAACGGATGGAGCAGGGTAACCTTCAGACGGACAGATGGTGGAAAAACAACCCCGTGTAGACCCATGGAGAAGACGAGATACGGAGTATGGAGATCGGGGACGGCCAACATGCTGGGAAGGAGACAGGGAACGGAGATGAAGACGTGCAAGAGAGAGGAAAGGCAATGACATGGGTGCGGGAGTAATAAATTTAATATTATATTATATTGTAATAATATTTAATAATAAATTTAATATTATATTATATTGTTATAATATTTAATAATAAGCTTAATAACTTATTAATAATGTTTAATTCAAAATTTAATACTCGTCTGAACTTACAAAAGTTCTCTAATTGTAACCTGGAATTGTTCTTCCAGTCGTTCTATTTCTTCTAGCAGAGCTGGTATCTAGTCGTTGTTATTATTAGGCTGTCCTATATGAGTTAGTTCGTAAGAAGAAAGGTTTTTTGTGTGGGGTCTGTTCCATGTTCGCATGTTCGTATTTTGGGTGTTATTATATTAATAATATATCATATTATGCGGTATTAAGTTTGGGATGTAGTGGGTATATTTCTTTGTTATCCCAATGTTTGCTGAAAGTTCATTTTTTAAGCAATTTCCAGCGTTAGTCTTTTTTGTGGCCGCCTTTAAAAAACATTAATTGAGGGCTTCGGCATTCATCACAATCTAAACTATTGTTTTATTCTATTTCAGTAATTGTATTAAGTAACCTCAAACTGATATATTCTTATTCGTGAAATTGGACAAAAGGATGCCTTATGTCCAAAGAGGTGTGAGGTAGATGGAAAAAGGCCACAATGTTTCTGGAGGGATTGAGAACAGAAAATGTTATCAAGAATAACTAATTACATATTTTATTGTAGTTTTAATTTTTTATTACATATCTGTGTTCTCTTAGGAATATTGCTAATATATTTTCAAACACTAATAATCCCAATAATTATTTTTCCATTTTTTTAGCCCTCCACAATTCGTAGTCCCGCTCTTTCCAGAGACTAGATAGTTCCTAATAAACCTCTCGTCTCTTGGCATTCCGAAGTATCAGCAGTCTTCTACCTAAGAAGAAAGTAGTTCAGAAAGTGAATGTCAACTCTTCAAGACTGTAAAACTAAGATAAGGTTTTTAGTGTTATTATATTTTATTATTTGTTTGAAAGTTAGTAGTAATTATCTGCTTAAAATTAAAATGCATTTTTTTTTTTTTCAGTTATCGTCTATTCCAGAAATAATGCTGCCCAATGCCAACATTTTTTCACACCTGAGCCTAAGTTCCAACCCACAACATTGACGCGTTAAATTCTGTATTGTGATTAAAAAAGAATGATAAGAAAAAAGGAGGGAGGTAGTAAAGTATAGGTAAGAAAGATTATTAAAAATAATATAAAATAAAACTGCCTTAGTGCCGAAAAGAAATACGAACGACAAAATTCACTAGGCATATGAACAGTAACAATCTTAAGTGACAGACATGCGATTCAAAAGTTTTGAGTTCTTTGTGTTTCTCATAGATTAAGAAATATAATGCTATAGTTCTAACCTTGGTACAAACGGTTTATAATATACATATATAATAATACAAAAATTAAATTATACTACAATCGCCTATGTTGGACATTATATGTTTAATGTATTAGTTAGAAGTTCTTTAATTACAAATAAATGATGCAGATCCATGATAAAGATTTTTAATAAGCAATATTTGTTACTTTTCTTTCATGTATATCATGGGTAGATCTCTATTAAAAATTTTATTAATGTAATCTTGTAACTTTAATGGCCTATGAGTCGTAATTTCACAGAATAAATGTTTTAAAAAAAGCAAATGGAAGAATTTAAGTCTGTTTTCTGATAATGCCAGAGAAAGTACTTTAGAGTACCTCAGCTAAGGCTCGCTCACTTCTAAAGAATAAAATTCTAACCTGAGGCTACACTGTGGAATTACTTTTATTGTGTTGTAAAGTGACGTCATTAACTGAATAGTAAGGAAAACAGCTAAGAACCCAAAGAGAAAATGGCGAATTGTCACTGTACGGTTATATTGTGTTCGTGGTTAAAATTAAAAATTTAAGTCTTTTTCGGTATTTTGTTATTATGTGCAAAGTGATTTTAAAATTCATCAGCCAACATGACTGCCAATATGTACAGAGTGGGAGGTAAACGATTTTATTTATTTTGGTTATAACCGGCAATGACCGAGTTTGATATTATTTACATTCTTGCCTGAAAGCAGTATACAGCCTAATTTGGATGATGTTTCAGTTCAAGTTTCTGTTATTTGACCAAGAAAAAGATAATCATTGCTGAAATATATTTTTTTTTAACCTATACCCCTACTGTTTACAGTTGTGTGTTAGCCAGGAACTTGATAATTCTTGATAAATTTCCTTCAGTTTGTTTATTTATAATCTTATACAGAGTTTGCTCCATATAATATAGATGAATTTTGTAAAATTAGAACTACGTTTTCTTATTTACCGTTGTTTACAAGTTGCATATTTCTCTACTAATTTCTATGTTTATTATTCTTCTTCTATTGGTTCAAAGTTTGCAACAATTAGTTGCTTATCATTTGCTTATTCAATATGTTTATTTTGATTCCTTTCTCGTACTTATTTTCTCAGATGACAGTTTTCCTTGTTTGCATATATTGATGTCCTCTTCGCACTTCCTTTTGTAGATTTGTAATTAGGCAGTCATTTTCCTGTTAAGAGATAACTATTTCTTGAAATGCTGATAGATCAAGTATTCTTAGTCCTGTTTATTTACAATGATAAGAAGTCATTTTTTCCATTGGGTATTGGACTGAAATGAATAATAGGGCTTTGTTATACCATAATAGTGAACAGTATTATAGTTATCTGTGTTATGAATATCTAAATTAATTTGTGTATTTTTACTTTAAATTTTGTGTTTATGTTGTAGATATAAACTATTGTTATGTGAATAATGTCGTACAATAATTTTTGTTGTAGTTTTAAACTTACATGCCTTTTTGAGTTTTCAGATACTACGTTCTCTTGAAGCTTTATGCTAGGAATTTCATTTAAATCGTAATCATATGTCTAAACTGGGTTTATTCATTAGTCTTTGTTATGCTAGGCTGAAATTTTTAAACCAGTATTCATTTGCTTGGAAAAAAGCTTTAAAGTTTTATTTCATTAAATTCTGATCGTTTAAGGTTTTGCTTGCTGATTTTTGTTAAACTTAAGTGAATTGTAAATTGTGATTTCATTGTAGATTCAGTTTTTTGTTTTATTATTTGTGCAAATTTTTAAGTAAGTAATATTTAGTGTTGGCACTGCTGCTGCAAGACTAGAATAAATATTTATAAAATTTCTTCAACTTTAGAAAAGTTATTAGAAATAAAGATAAGATTATCCTTCCAGATTTGTAGTCCCTGCTCCCACCTAACATTGATCTCATTGCCGATTGAATAGGGTCGCGATCTGCCATAGATTTATTTGGGTCTTCATGAGTTTTTGTTTTTTATGGAGAGGAAATCTTTTATCAGCTCTAAGATCCACCATAGTTACTTAAGGTGGGAAACTGCATTTTTCAAATGTATCATATCAAGCTGTCTGCCTCCACTTTTAAAGACCCTCTCTGTTTTTACTATAATTTTAGAGATAATATAGATTTCTTACTGCTTATAGTTTTTTTAAGCATGATTTAAGCAATAAAACATCATCACACTTTATGAGACTCATGTCTTATTTATCCCGCCACTATTATTGATGGCTTCCTACGCATTTTACTGTTATTAATTTCTTATTATAACCTGCTGGTTGGATTTTTGTGATAACATTGATTGTATAGTAAGCCTTGAGCTATCTATTAACCATGAATTATCAATATGAATGATAATCCTGTCTCACTAATAATAACTAATAATCATCAATTTTATAGTTAAGTTTCTTTTTGTTACAATTATAGAATGTTTGTAAATATAATACCTTTTCCAACTGATTTATAGTTTTGTTGCTTATCAATTAAGTAAGAAATGTTTTATTTTGCGTATATATTATGCAGATTTTTTTAAGAAAGAAACATTGTTATTGTACTCGAAATAAAGATATAAACATCATATGTCAAGTTATTTTGACCTTGTATTCATTTGTTTAATTTGTAACATAGAAAAGTATAAATAAGAAGAGACACTGTTATGCTGTTTACTGGATTGAAGTAATAGTTGCGCGTGTTATACAAACTTAATGAACCTTATCAGAATATTCTGAGTTAGCAATTTTTTGTGCTGCACTGACCGCCCCTGGTCCCAGTCTCTTATTATCAATCTATAAATAAGATAATACAACCTAATTTTTATTTTTCTGAGACTGTTGAACAAAAAAATAAAAAAAACTAAAATTGTATTCAGAGACATTATCATAATTTCATGATTTTCTTTGACACATCTTTATATTTCACACTGTTTTCTTATATTTAGTCAAGTTTTACTTCTCTTTTTAAATTGATTTTTGTTTTATTTTAGGCACTATTCACATAAAAAAATATATATAAAAAATCGAATTTAAAGTTTAAATCACATTTTAATCATTTGTAGCTTTTAAGAAAATAATTTTTTGTTTTCTTTTTCGTGTGGTACCCCTGTAGTGTGGTTGGTTTGGTTTCCCCTTGAGCCTCATTTTAATGAGGTTCCACTGTAGTATGGCTGAGTTATAAGTGCTATTGATAGCATTAAGTAAACATAATTTGGATTTACAATTTATATGACATTTTCAGATAGTTGAATTAACATTTTGTTATTGACTCTTTTTAAGGAACCTACTAAATCTCTAACATGAGGCTATCTGAAATAGGATCTATCTAGTGAGAATGACTGTCTAGTTTTATTAAGATCATTGTCCCGTCGCTAAATTTTAAATTAAGGTTATAAGAAATTACTTTCCTATTTGTTTAAACCTTTCCGTTTATTGGGTGTCTAGCCTCTAGTTAAAATTTATATCATTGTCCAATTTGTAATTCTTATAAAAAGTTAATTCCATTATTTATTTATTTAGCGAAGAATTATTTAGCACTTATGAAAAATTGTTTTCATTTACAAACATCTGCGTATCTTTACGAAATCTATGTAGGAATGTTATAACTGGATTCTATAAAAGTCGAACTATGGATTCAGTTATCAATTGTAATTCAATCATAACTTGAGAACTTTGAAGTATTTTATAAATATTTATGCTGAAGTATATATGTCTGTGAATCTTTTGAAACTTTATAAAAAGACCACAACCAACTCAAAAAAATCTAAATTTATGTGGTAAAATTAGATATAATAATAGTCGAAAATCATCAACATTAAACTTAATCAAAACAAAATTTTTACTGAACTTATTAAAAAAGAAAACACCATTAAAACCAAATCAAGAGGAGATATTAATTGGTATTCATCTCTATCTAGTCATTTCATATATGTCATTGTTTTTCTTTTTTTCACTCCACACATTTACTCATTGGCATTGTTAGATAGATCTAAATCAATTGCAAAAAGTTATGAAATAAAGAAAATGCTAGGCTTGGATTTATTGCAAATTTGAACTGTTGGGACTCTTCTGCAGTGTAGTTTACGAATTAATCCCTGTCAACGGACTATTTTTTTTTATATGAAGTAGCTAATTTTAAGGAAAATTATTTTGTTTCTGTTGTTCTTTAAAAAAAAAAAGTCTTTTAATTTCTATCCCTAGATTTATTTCTAAAAATCTGTATAATTTTTAGCTATCCAATTTTTTAAATAATTTTTGGTAACATTGTTTTTATAACATTTTAATTAAATACCCACTTTCATGATCTTATTTTGCCCACAAAATTATTCCGTAATTGTAACAGGTTTTCTTGCTGTAAATGTTTCGATAGTCGACAGCAGGCTGATATGTCTTCTAGATGCTATTACTAGTTGCTTGAGATTATTTTTATTTATAATAAAATAAGTAATACTTCAATATTTTAATTTAAAATAAATAGCTCTTGTTTATCATTTGTTCCTGGATGAAGGTGACTAATCAGTTAGATTCTGAGAGGTCAAGGTTTTATTATTGCATCTCCTTTCCGAAGAAAACTTTTATTTATTCAACCTCTCTTGTCTAGGATGCCCTTGGTCGTTTCATTATCTCTGGAGCGTTTACTGTATTACGTTATCTATAGCTGGACCTACCTCTCCTAATCCTAATATCTCCTAAAGTTATATATATATTTTTGTTAACATTACTTACATGATTATATAGTAGAGCTCAAGAGATCAAAATTCCCAACAGGAATCCTTATCAGACATGTCAAACAAATAAAATTTTTATTGATTTTATTACCAGAAAAAAATTAATTGTAATGTTAATTCTATCAAAATCCGTTTACATGATATAATTCAAATGAATGTACCAACTTATACGTATCAAACAATTTTTTTTTGTTGGCCTGATTTCAGAATTACAGTAATTTAATAATGAAATTTATGCTGAAAAATTCTGTGTACACTTTTCATTGACAGAAAATATCCAACCAAGACTTGTTAGGCCTCTGGAGGATTACAGGCATTGTACTCTTCTGAGCTATTTTTAGTTTACTAATATCTACTACAGTGCAAGGAAGTAAATTAAAAATTATATTTATTCTCACTATAGAGATTTTTGTAGAAATCAGAAAACTTCTCATCATTTCAAGAGTAGAAGAAAGTTTTTGGGAAAAAATAGTTAACATAATTTATGAAAATCACTTTATAATATTAAAAAAATCAACAGGTTTTAAGAAACTTGGAACTTTCACAGTTGGCTAATGTCTGGACGTCCCAAGAAACTTTGAAGGGTTCATATGCTAGAAATTTTGAAAACTTCATAATAACCCCAAAACCAGTGTTGCCTCCATCGCAGGTATGCTAGGCAATGATTATGACATATAAGTTGCACCTCAGACAGTGCGGAACATTTTACCCCCAAGTTAGGAACATCAAAATCTTATACCGAATGAATTTGTGAAGGAAAAATTCGCTTACTTCTATTTATGTGTACTTAAGAGGTGCACGCACCGAGGCGAATTTCTGCCCTTTCGTGCGACGATTTTCCCACGCCATCAATTCACCCTTGTTTGTAGGGATAATAAAAAATACCAGTAATAATTCTTTTATTTTGTTTATTTATCATCTGTTATAATTTAGTTTTATTAATTTCATTAGCGTTTCTCACCATGTCGACTGAAGAAATAATAAAAGAAGTGAGATTTTCTTGAATCTTTCTTCCATATTTTTTTGTATTGTTCATTTGATAAATCATACGAAAATGTTTCCTCACATTTAGTGATATAACTGTTTTCTCACTTCGGGGTCGACATGGCGAGAAGCACAAGTAACATTAATAAAACTAAGTTATTACAGATGTTTAAATACACAAAATAAAAGAATTATTAGTGATATTTTTTATTAACCGTACAAAAGGGGTGAATTGACGGTTGAGCGAATAAAAACATTGTCCTTCGCAAACAACCGTTGTGGCAGAAAAAATCATTCCACCTGTGTGTCAAAATAATAATGGAATCCTCCTAACATATGCCAAAGCCTGCATGGTGGATCGGAAGATGATGGAGAGGGTCAGATACATGGAGAACCTTCTGCAAACATACCACTTGAAGGAAATCTACATTGCTAAGTCATATTTTTAGCCTATGCAAAAATATAACATGCTTTTAGTAAATAAAGCATGTTATATTTCTGCATAGGCTAAAAATATGACTTAGCAATGTAGATTTCCTTCAAGTGGTATGTTTGCAGAAGGTTCTCCCTGTATTTGACCCTCTCCATTATCTTCCGATCCACCATGCAGGCTTTGGCATATTTTAGGAGGATTCCATTATTATTTTGACACACAGGTGGAATTCGTTAGACTTTTCCAATTCTGCTAGTTCAGTGCAACCTCTTATTTTTACGATACAGTTTCTTCTCTACTCTTCTGCAGTATACCATGTTGTTCTGATCATTGCTTGATCAAGCAATATATATATTTATTTATTTAAAACCTAAATTATACATAATAATAAATTTACAGTGTCTTTATAGTTCAACTTCTATTAATATCTAGTTCTGAAATATTTTTAAAAAATTTTGAGGTGAAGTTTTTTTCTTTATTATTTTATCAAAGATACAAGTTTTGAAAACAAAAAATAACTTTTATCCTTCCATAAACTCTATATGTAGATGTTATTTATTACTTTCTTCATGGGAATTCCTATGAAGGGAGAGTTCTTTTTTACTTTTGTAGTTTATCATAAATTTTCATTTTGAAAATATATTTTCTCAAATGTTTCAGATTACGTATATTTTGAATCTGCTTCAACAAACCCTTATCAAATAAGAAGAATAGAAGAGTTAAATAAAGTAAGTATTTTTATGATTGATTCATTATTCTAATCTGTTCATTTTTTTATAGCATTCCATTTTTGATTAATTGAATTCATTAATTATTATATATATTTTTTAATATGCCTATTAAAATTATTCTATTACTTATGCTACTTATAAATCTACATTGAAAAAATGACTTCAGTTTCAAGAAAGTAGTTTTAACTTACTATAGCATAATATTGACATGAGATGTAATATAGTATTTTAAAACCCTTAGTGAAGTTTTATACCTCTCAAACTATGATATTTTAATTATAATAGTATAATTAGGATTCTGTTTTATTATTTGTCACAATGTTATATTTAACATATTTATTTCTGTTAAACAGCGTTGTTAAAAAGTATAATTTTTTATTTAATTGAAGTACAGTAAGACCTCCATAAGCCGGCACGCTTGGGGATCCGACGATGCCGGATTATTAAGGTCTTCCTTTAAAATGGTTTAAACAGGGAATAAACTATAAATAAACACACAAAAACTATATATATATATATATATATATATATATATATATATATATATATATATATATATATATATATATATATATATATATATGTTTAGTAAGGAAAAAATGACTGAATGATATATATATATATATATATATATATATATATATATATATATATATATATATATATATATATATATATATATATGTTTAGTAAGGAAAAAATGACTGAATGATATATATATATATATATATATACACTTTACAAACAAAAATGTTACAATACATAAAATATAAAATGAATTAAAAATTGTTTCTTAAAAAAAAGTACATACATAAACGCACAATATTTTTATACATTACATATTATGATTGGGTTGTACAACATTGTTAAAGAGTTAAACATTTCACTTGTCTAACATTGCAACAAACAACAAATTATTACATACAAACATTTTAACACAATAAACAAACGTTACAACACATAAAACAAAAACAGAACCAAAAGTTATGTTTCTTCAAAAAAAGATGTACAGTGGTGTAGAATTCAATCAGATCGACTGCCTGCTGCTGACACCAATGGCAGCTACTGGTCCAGTAGCCCCAGATGATGTTGAGGGAGTAGGAAGTGGCTATGTTGCTGCACTTGCATCTATCATCGTCTTTTTCTGAGCTCTTTGGAACATTGAAGGAATATCAACCTGCTTATTTGATTGGTTGCGTTTTTTATAAAATTTGTTTAGAATAATGTGCAGATTCATTACTTCAGTAGCATCATAATGTTTGCACGTTTCAGCAAACTTTACAAATTTATTCAATGCCTTCGAAGCATCAGCCCATGTGATGTTGGTTGGTGGCGTTGCTCCCTCCTCATCGCTCTCTGTTTCTTGTGAATCCTGTGAGCTTAACACATATTTTATGATTGCTTCATCACTAAGCTCCTCATCTGTAGGTTCATCTTTATTAATATCGATCGATCCATTCGTAGAGTTCTTCTTCTGGATGACCGCTCAATGGGTTTTTGGAACAGAAGAAATGGCATTTACAACCTGTAATTCCCCGGTTGATGGGTCATCAAAATTTTCATCTTCCGAAGACGTTTTTTCAAAATTTTTTAGCCGTATCTTGCGCCATGCCAAGTGCCATGTTGAGCGGGTGATTATTACTCACTGTTTTAGACGATGTGGAGCCAACCTGAAAAAAAAAAAAAAACCTGTACCACTTACAACCCATGAAGGGTCTCGGGTTCAGTACTTAGGTAGGCTGTACTGTTTCTAAGCCAACGGTTGTGAAAGGAGGTGATTTGGCCAGAATTCACGCTCAACCGCCAGGTTTTTCCCCAATTAAGGGTACCCACTTTTTAAGAGGCTGGGTGGGCCCCAGGAGGGTCTCCCGACCTCGAATTCGATCCACAACTGAATTAACAGAATATAAATATTCTGCCTTCAGTCGGACTCGAACTCGGGCCCGGGAGCATGGTAGTCAAGCGCCTTACCCACTGAGCTACCGCGCCTCGATGTGGAGCCAACATATAGCCTAAATCACTCAATAATTATAAAAACTCTAATTTTTATTTTTCAAGATGATAGATGCCGGACTATTGAGAGCCGAATTATCGAGGTCTTACTGTACTCAATAATTGTTAGTTGTTAAAAATTCAAATGATAGAATCAGGTAATAATAGTATTATGTAAAACTGTTGTCAGTTTTAACCTTTTTATGCTCTACATTGAGAAATATGACCAATGTAGCTTTGCTAAAATTGAGAAACTCTCCTTACTGGGAATCTCCTCCTTTCACTACCATTGGCCATGTAAAAGTATATCCTTTCCTAAGTACTGAACCCAAGACCCTTCATGGGTTGTTGTGGTACAGGTTATTTTATTTTTTAAAGAATGCTCTAAAGAATTTACAGGAGGGTGAGGAATTTATTTTCAAATATCCATTTGACTATTTGTAGAAAACTGATCAGTATTCATATAGAAGTAAATATTTATATATTTTTCCCAAACTTAGCAGATTCTGTATTCAATATAAATTCGCAGTCCTTTCTTCCTGGTATTAAATGTCAAGTTTATATTATTTCATAAAATTGGGCTTTGAGGTCACGTCTCATTGGACCTTTGTTCAACTAGATTGGTAATTTGTCATTTCCCCCCACTTGCAGCTTGTTGTATTTTTACTGTGGAATGATAAAAAATAGTGTACTGGTAATGATAAGAAAGGTGGTAACAAACTGAAAATGAAGGCAGTTCTTTTTAAGAATAAAAAATTAAGTTTGTTTATTGTTTAAAAAAAACACGCAAACAATCATAATTACTTTTCCTACAATTTGACTTAAATTATGATTTTTTTTTTTTTTTTTTTTTTTTTTTTATTGTTTATATCAAACAACTCTGCTGTTAATACTTTAAACATATTCTTTCAATTTTTTAATTTTTTTTTTTTAGACCCCCAGTGGCAACGTTGAAGCCAAAGTTATGTGCTTCTTTAGGAGAAGGGATCTACCTGGAACTTTAGTTACTTTAGCTGATAAGCACCAAAGTAAGTTTTATGATATTCCTGTATTTCTATATGATTTTTATACAACAATCTCTCTAGAAACTGCTTTCATGAACTCTTACTAGAAAGTAAATTTAGTGTTTATTTGATGTTTAAGGTTATATTAGTATTTTATAAAGGATCTATAATGTTATATTATATAGCATATAATTAAATTGATTGTATCCAATGTCATTATAATATCTATCCAACAATACAATTATATACAATTCATACAATTATTGTATGAAGCCAATTAAAATGTCAGTTAAATTGGACATTAAAAATATTTAAAAAACAACCAACTTACTTTCTTTGACTATTGTGTTTTATTAATCATCAATAACATTTCTTTATGAGTTAATTATCAGTATTGATATTTTCTTAATTTTGGTTTTTACGGTTTGATATTATATATTCATAATACTTGTGCATTGTATTATTATTTCAATAGATCTTGAAAATTTTATTAATTTTTCAATTTTATTTTTATTAGGTGCATTGGAAGCTGAGGGGGAAAATGGTGATAGAGATGATTTGAATAATAAACAAAGGCATCAATTGAAGCACAGAGAACTTTTTTTATCTCGACAAGTAGAAACACTTCCTGCAACTCATATAAGAGGAAAATGTTCTGTAACTTTGCTCAATGAAACGGAATCTCTCCTCAGCTACCTCAACAAAGATGTATGTAACATAGTTATTGCATATATGTAACAATTATTTTTTTGTTTTGGACTTCTTTATGTGCATGAATTAGAATATGGTTAATTCTTTTGATTAGTTGTGTAAGTGATAATATAATATGTGTAATCTATCATTATTCAACAAAACCTAAGTAACCATTTTTCACTATTTTATGATTTTAAAGCATACTTCATTTATTTTATGCTGGTGTTGATGTTGCAGGCTCTTTGTTGAGTATTTTTTTAAACCAATTTTTAAAATTGAGTTGGGCAACTATATTTAGATAAATTTGCTGTATCTTTTGACTGACATTCCCTTCCAATAATAAAGAGGACAAAGATACAATGACATCAATCCTCTTGTCAAGACTGTGCTAGGGTTGGGTTGAATGAAGATGGTAGAAAAGAGGTAAAATCCCAAGACGGCCTAGGGTCAAAGAAAAGTAAACAAACATTTCTGCTACTCATCTGATAGATACGTGGCGCCTATTGAAAGGTTAAGGATAGATGAAGGAAATGAAAGTTCCTGGAACTTGGAATACTAAAGAAATTGATTAATCCAGTAAAGATGTGCATGTCCGAAACATTTAATGGAGTCTGAATCGGTACTTTTTACTCCGAAAAGTTTGAGGTACGTTCTGGATTAAAACAGGGGGATTCTCTTTCTCTGGTATAATTTAACTTAGTACTAGAATACGTCATTAGGAAGGTAATGCTTATGGGAAAAGGATTAGAGATTGGTTATCAATTTCCGGTTCTTGGTTATGCTGATAATTTGGTACTTTTGGGTGAAAACGAGGACACTGTTAAATTAAACATAACTATACTCATGAAAACTGGTAATGAAATTGGCCTAGTAATTAATACCAATAAAACGAAATATATGGTTAGTAGTAGAAATGGTGAAAATTTTAGTGATGTAGATATTTCCAGGATAAAGTTTCAACACGTTGAGAAATTCAAATATTTAGGGTCTATTACATCAAGAAAAAATGAAATTCAAGAGGAAATAAGGGCTAGGTTAAAAGCCAGTAATGCTTATTTCTCGTTCGCACATACTCGAGAAATTTAAATATTAGGATATATAAGACTATTATACTACCAACAGTTCTCTATGGGTGTGAAACATGGCCGCTTACATTAAGGGAGGAACAACGCCTTAAAGTTTTTGAAAATAAAGTACTCCGTAGAATATTTGGCCAAAAAAGGATGAAGAAACCGGAGAATTTAGAAGGCTTCCCAATGCAGAACTACGTGAGTTAAACCCGATATATATAGTTCAGGTAATAGCAGCGTGACGGTTAAAATGGGCATGTAAGGTCGTTGGGTTTAGTAATGATCGAATTCCGAAATAAGTGACCAGTTTTGAGCCGTCGGGTAAACGACCGAGGAGTAGACCCAGACGTAGATGGGAGAATTGTGTCAAGACTGACCTGGGAGATTTAAGTTTTGGGAGAGTGGGTTGGAGGGAGTGGAGGTGTGTGGTAAACGGTTGGTGGTGTCAGCATTGAACCTTCGGTTTCTCTAAGCCTTTATTTATTAATATTAATATTATTATTACTATAGAATAGATCAAGGGATATCCAGTCATTTAGCTGATGCTGTTATACAGTAAACCTCCAAGATGACTGATAGTTGAGCATTAAGATAGATGGACATAGATAATAGACTATATATTGTTATGATTTGTATAAAATTTTTTTTAAAATATATAAATTTAATTTTAAAATATCTTACTTTAATTCTAATTTTTACTTTTTAACTAAATTGTCCCTGTTGGGCACAATATGAAGGAAGGTTCTATGTTAATGATATAGTTGGTATAGTTGATTAAAATTATTTTTTATTAAAATTTAAAACTAACATTAATAATTTTTTTATAAAAATATTTAACTTAAATTTACTCATTTTTCCCTGTTGGCTCAGTACAATTTTATCTGTCATTATAAACATTAGACAATACACAACACACAATCATTTATTGGTCTTCTGTGTGACCATACATCTTCTGACTCCAAACTTGACTGCTATTGGAAGCTAACTTGACTGAGACTAGAAGCCAACTGACGTCTCTCTCTGACCTCATCCCTTGCTAACGGTTTTTTTTAAACGTATTTTTCTTACGGAAACACGCCATCTTTGTGTGCCTTCCGTATCAATGACAGTTTTCGTCCACCAAATTTGAAAGTTTATAAATTCAAAATATCACAACAATATGTATAAACGTTACCAAAATAGTTGTTTTTATTTATTGACTGAACTCAAGAACCTCATTAAACATTTAATAATAAAAGTCAAGAAATATATTCATATATATATATATATATATATATATATATATATATATATATATATATATATATATATATATATATATTACACACACACACACACACACACACATGTTAAATGGTGGTTAAATAATATGGTCATCAAAATGCAATTTGCTTAACTGAAAAATTTTGTTTTAGGATTGCTTTTTTTATTGTTTGGTTTTTGATCCTTCACAAAGAACACTCTTAGCTGATAAAGGAGAAATACGTGTTGGCAATAGGTACCAGGCTGATACCCCTCCATATATCAAAGGAAAAGGTATTTTAAAACTTGCTGTTTCCTGATTTTAAATTATAGGCTAATTAAAGTGTATCTACAATAAATGTTATTACTAGATCTAGATTCAAGATTTTTCATAGTGCTTTTAGAGGCCTTTTATAGAATTACTGGAATTCATAGTAAAATATCCATGTTTCCTCCCATCTGCCATTAAATTTCAATAAAGTTTTTTTGGTACCTCATGTAACATTTGTGATACAAAAAGAAATATATTAGATTCAGAATATATGAAAATGTTCTTCTTTATTAGGAATTTGTAAAATAAGTATCTTTTTATACAATACCTGAATTGTAATTAAACGTATTTATTATATGTTATAGATAGTAAACACTTCTTTCTTTTCACTAATTTTATTCTTCCATTATCATTGTTCTTTAAAAATCTGTTATACTCTAGTTTTTTTATAATAGCACTTCAAAAATAGATAAATTAATAAATATGTAACTGCAATAAAAGTTGTGATTTTAACCTATAGTTCTTCCAAATTAACTTCATTAAAAATATAACAATTTCTAAGTAAGTAGCAAAAAAATAGAAATAGTTGTAACAAAATATGGGACTCTCATTGTGATTAAAACAAATGTCTCTGTTTAATGATGTCACCTACTAATCTTGTTATTAATGCCATTTGCAACATTATCTTTTAATGCTAATTTTCAATTTTTTTGTACTTTTTAATATTCTTTCTATATATCATTGAGATGTTAAAATGTTCTAATTAATTATCCTTTGGCATTTCAGAAGATGTAGATCCAAGAACTTATGAACAATTAGAAACTTTAATATGGACACCCAACCATGATCTTACAGATAAACAAATTGATCAATTCTTAGTGACCTCAAGGTATTTTCTTTCTTCTACTATCTCTGCATTCCCCTAACCACTCTAATTTTATTTTCCTGTTTTAAGTGTATCTAATCTCTAATTTTTTAACCATGCAGTATTCAGTAATCACTGATGCAATATATGCAGTTTATTGCATATGCTATTTAAAAAGAGATTAGTTATTTAATTAACTAGAAATACAAAAAGGTGATCTGGGATGCAGTAAGGAGAAGGAAAAAACCACGTCCAAGTTAAAAAACTTTAGATGGATTCCGACGTTTTGACTTGCCTTGCAGATCTTCTTTAGAACTAAACAATAAACCAGATGTGATTAAACAATAACAAACACTATCTGATAAACTAAATTACAAATTGTTAACAATAGAGCTAATAGCATTATAAAGAATGGCATAGATATCATGGTATAGCTGACAAATACAATAATAGTGTAATAATGCCTATTCAAACAAACAGTTAACTAAAAAAAAATAAAAAGTTAAATAAAAAGTAGTACGCCAAGAACAACAAGGACAAGACAGGAAAGATAAGAAAGAAAGAAAAATTAGAATAAACGAATTAAAAGTCTGGCACTGATAACATAAAAAGATTAAAATAAATTTATAAAAATAAAATAAAAAATAATAGTAAATGAAAATACATAATAAATGAAAAATGAACGAGGACAGAAGGAAAGGTTATAGCAGATATCATTAGATTAAGACCAGGGAATAAGTGAGAGAAATACACAGATAACACTGATAATGATGGTATAAGACAGGCAAGGGAAAAAATAAAGATAGGTACAATAATTAATAAGAGGAAAGGGAAAAATAAGGTATAAGAAATGACAATAGATCAACTTAATAATCGAACCTGTCATGCAAGAAGACAACCTATGACTGTCATAAAGAAATAAGAACAGTTGGACCCAAAATGAACTAAGGTGAAAGGAAGACATGGGGAACCTGAAATATGAATCTAAAAATGAAACCATGAATAAATTATAAAGGTAAAGGAAAAAAGTTTAACAAACAAATGTGACCAATTGATAACAAAATAACATATAAATACAAATGGATGTCAAAAGTAGGATATACTATAAATCATGACCATGCCATTATGATATAGCTGTACTAGGCAGTATTTTTGTTTATTTTATTCTTTTTATATTATTATCAGATTTTTTTTATTTATTTTTTTCCTCTCTCATTTGTGTTGTCTTTCCTTGCCCTTACTGTATTTCTTTGTATCGTATGTATGAATTTTTATTAACTGTTTATTTCAATAGGCATTATTACACTATTATTGTATTTTTCACCTGTGCCATGGTGATATCAAACAAATAATTTATAAGTTAGTTTATTAGCTACTGTTTGTCATTGTTTAATCTGTTTAGTTAGATCTTTTGATATCCATTTGTAATTTAATTTATCTGATAGTTTTTGTCATAATTTGGTTACATCTATATTTTTGTTAATATTATTTTAGCCCTGAAGAAGACCTGCTAGGCAGGTCACAATGTCGGCAGTCCATTTAAATTTGTTTAACTCGAACGTGTTTTTTTCTTTATCTGTCCTCTGACTGCATCCCAGATTATCTTCTTATCTTTCTGAATAGTCAACTATACTATTCTTATTATTAGAAATATGTTTTATTACATGTGTATATTTGTTTTTATCTAATCTATGATTTACCTTGAATAAAAGTAAGCAAAGTAAATTTTTATGTGAGTTGAATGGCTCTTTTGATGTGGGTATTTATTAATTAATTAAAATTAACTGATGTATAGTTTTATTTTTAGGTGGAATATTTCTAAAATTTTGTTACAAATAATATTTTATAGTCATATTTGAACATATTTACTTCAACCACTCTTCATAAACCATTCATCTAAAGTAATGCTTAACTTGCTATTATATAAAGACAGTTATTAACTAAAGACCTTTTAAATGCTCTTCATTGCCAGTTTGATCTAATTAGTGATGGAAAGAAAATTCTTGCTCAATTGTGTACTAACTGTTTTATTAAAAAAAAAATCTTGATTGAATAAAACTATTTTAAAAGAATACATTTTTTTAATAAGTATACTTAGCTATTTTAACCTTCTTAATATTATAGTACCTGTTAAATTTTTAATTATAAAATAAAAGGAGAAGGAGGAGGAACACTAAGGCCAAAGTTAAATTCATGGGTGAAATCTCTGTATTCTTGAAAAGGTTTTACGAACATAGAAAAAAGAAGTTTCAAAAATTAAAAGTGATATCAGAATTAGTAGGAAAGGATCTTAGATTGATTAGGAAATATTGGCCTTTGTAGGTAATTTAGTAATTGGTCACAGAAAATGGTGAGATCGCCAAAATTTATATTGAAAAATTACAAGAAATTGCATCTAAAACAGGTTTACAGATTTCTTTCAAAAAGACAGTATATGTGTCGACTCATGTGAATACAAGCAAAGAACTGAAAACTAAATATGGTAACATTAGGAGGGTAGATAAGATTGAATATTTAGGTGAAATAATTCAATATAATGGTTTAGATAAAGCAGCAAATCTTGCAAAAGCCAACAAAATGGAATTTGCCTTCCTAAAAACTAAGGATATATATAATAAAAAAAATCTCTCTATTGAGGCTAAATTGCGTCATTATAAAAAAGTTGTGAAAGCTTATATGCCTCTGAATGCTTGTTTCTCAACAAAAAGGGAGAAATTGAAAATATGGAAAAGAAGGAGAGCAAAATATTAATGAAAATATTGGGACCAAGAAAGACTGAAGAAGGTTTTAAACTAAAAAGTAATATAGAAATATATCGAAACATTGAAAGGTTGAGTGATGCAATGTGGAAATGTAGATTGACGTTTTGTGGCATTTGATGAGAATGGAAGAAAGAAGACTGAAGAAGAAAATTTTCCAGCTCAGCCTCCAAAAACATAAAAGTAATACATGGATACGAATGGTAAAAGAGGATATGAGGGTGGCAAATGTACAGTGGAATTCATTGTGGGACAGAGACCAATTTCGGACAGTAGTCGACAGGATCAAATTTCCGGAAATGTTTAAAACACAAATTAATAAACGGTGGTCAGATGAAAGAAGGAAGCATCAGGCAGAGGTAATGAAGAGATATTGGAAGGAACGGAAGAGCAAGAAATGAAATGTTGAGCGTGGACCACAGATGGCCGAACTTGTAAGAAGAAGAAGGAGGAGGTCCCTTTTTGTATTCCGGACAACCCAATAAAAAAAGGAATGTAACGAAAATGCATGATACATATGAAGTAGGTTTTTCAATCTGATGTTGAATGAAAAGTGAAAATGATGGTAAATTCTTGTTCCACTTTTAACTCGGAACGGCCTTTCACTAGTATGTAGTAGGTTAGTCTAACTGTCGTGGAACGGAACGAAAACTGGAACTGGTTCTGATCGTTAAACGGGACGTAACATCTCATTCCATTTTTAAGTTGGAACAGCTAGTCCAAAGCAGATCTAATATTGTTGGAGATTTAACACATACTTATTTATACACATACATACATATATACGTTGTTGTTTATTGGGGCTTAGCGTCCTTATGTACTCCAACTAGGACAGGAAAGACGGGTTATCTTACATGTAACCAACCTATTCTAGCTAGGGTTGGATGGAAGGTCAAGATTCATTTCGTGGGTCCACCACAAAATAAATTTTAATGTGCTCAGGTGGGATTTGAACCCACAATCTTCTGTACTGAGGGCGCTGAGACCCTCGCCCCAACTCGCTCAGCCATCGATTCCCCATACATATATATGTAAACAGTTGACTATATATAATTATATAATTTGAATCCCTCCATAATATGAATTTTTTTTTTTTTTTTTTTTTTGTCCCTTGAAAAACACTTAATACTTATAAAGATTGTTTTGGTTGCCTCAATAATTTGAAGTTTTAGAAACCTCATCTTACTTGTCAACATTTTAAAATTTGAAGTTAGGACTCCCCTATTCATAATAATTTGAAGTCTTCACTTTTGTGATTGTTTTGAACATGCAATCTGGTTATTTATTTATATCACTTGATTTAAGTAGTATTTTAGTTTTATGCCACTGGACTCAATTCGAGGTCATCTACCTATTTAAGTTAAGTTAACATTGTATATTTTATGTTTTAAGATTTTTCTCTTGGTCTATGCCATGATAAATATTTTGAGTGGAATTACCATGTGAATATAGTTTTCTAAACCATAGATATATTATAAACTAGTTTCTCCACTTTTTATTTTTTTTTCTCAGCTCTTAGGACCTTTATATGAAATATCAAGATTTCTGTAGATTTTTCTTTAATTTATAATAGGAAAGGAAAAAAAATAAATAAATCGAGCAGTGATGAACAACCCAGAACCCTTTTGTTAGTTGTTAATTGGTTTGGCTAAAATAATGTTTCCAATATTTTGGTATTTCAAATAAGATAAGAAAAGCAATTTATGAAGTAATTCTAATGTTTGTATGATGGAGCAAAACTATGATTATTATTAACACCTGTATTGTATGTATTACCTTCTTGAATATGCACTCTGTGTCAAAAGTTTAACACACCCTTTAAAATTTAAAAAACGTTATTTTGATGGAAATTATTTTGTAAACTAAGATAAAAGTAACAATTAATGTATTGAAATGGAGACAGAGTTATCTGAGTTTGATGATTTTAAGTCCAGTATTATTTTATATATCAGCCTGATGTATTGCTTGGCTTATTGTTTTTCATATCACAGTTGCAAATAAAATGATGAGGTTTGAAAAAACTTGCTGTGATTGTGGACACCAGCCACTGACAAATGCAGCTGAAATCTGTTTTAGTCAGTCACATTTAGTGACTTAATGACAGCATAAGTTTTAGACCTACAGTCCAGTCTGCTGCGCTCGAAAGATATCAACTTAAAAAATATTTGAACCAATCTTGATAGGTTTCTTTTCTATGCTCAAACTGTGACCAATCAATAGGTCCAACTATCAACATTTTAAGTATTATGTTTTGTTTTTTATATTCATTAGTTTTATAGTAATGCTTGAATAACATACTGCCTTAATTTTTTTTTAGAAATTTTCAATTTAGTTCCATGGTATTATATGTTAATAAAATTCTTTTTTGCAGATCTGTTGGAACATTTGCGAGGGCTCTGGATTGTTCAAGCTCAATTAAGCAACCAAGTTTGCATATGAGTGCAGCTGCTGCATCAAGAGATATCACCTTAGTAAGTAGAATGTAGTTCTCCTTATAAATTCATACACACATGTGTCAACTGTAAAATATCAAATTAGAAACACCTTTCCATGAGCCTTAAAAAAAAAAAAAAATTCAAACTTCATACAAGGCCATTGTTATCAGTTTTAAATTTTGCTTGTGAATCTATTATCGTGTCACATGGCATCTTTTGACATTCTTTAGATCTAGACAAAGACTAACTTAGCAACTACTGTTAGATAATCAGATTGGATAAGTCGGAAGAGTCTTTGCTGGATGTAGAGAGATGAAGATCATGGGATAGTTTAACAACTCAACGCTACAAGCTACAAAGATTAAGTTAAAGAAGCAGTGATTGGAAGAAGCAAGAGATAATAGAATAAAATATGTAAGGAAAAAAAAAAAAAAAAAAAAAAAAAAAAAAAAGCAGCATAAGTATGAAACTGATCACTTAGATGAGGTAGTACTTAAATTAGTTACTTGTTATTCAAGCCAAGCATTGACAGTAATAATAGCAAAGATAAAAAATATTAGGTGCTTTTATGGTTTTTTGCTATTGAAACCACAGAATACGTAAAGGACTAGAAGGGGCATCCAAGCCTAGTAGGCAAGGAAACTGTGTCACCCTAGCGCTCAGTTCATCCCCACCACAGCAACCCCCTTGTACCAAGCGTTCAGTTTACGTCTTTGATTTATTACTTAGTTTTAGTTCTACACTTTCGCATAACTACTGTCGTTTTTTGATAGTTGGAAGTTTGGAAGTAATCATATAAATAAATCATAGCCATGAAAATCAAATTATACAATATATATAAAATTATTTTATTCATTGCCAAGCTGCACATTACAACAACATGGCTGACATAACAGCAAAAAAATGACTGGTATAACAACAACATGAATAGCAAGTTAATAACACGAAAAGTAAAATAAAATAAATAAAATAACATGAACAGTTATTATTGGCCACTGAAAAGAGTATGCTTATTATTAGTACTTCCAATTTTTTTTTACATGAAGGAAAATTCTAGTTCGAAAGTACAAAACTCCTATCAATCTGATTAGTAGTGAGTAGTGAGATTTGTCGACCAAAAAATGATCGCACCAAGAAAAAAATTGAAAAATAAAAGAACAAAATTTCAGCTCAGCAGTAGTAGTTTTCAGTTGACAATTTCTCTTTTTGAACCAATTTGCCCAAATTTATCAATTTATTTTTCTTTTCACTTACAGTACTTTGAATGGAGTGGAGGGTATTTTGAGCTGAATTCACTTCAGCTGGAAGTACTTTCAAGCTCTGTTTGTAATTTTGTTACGTCATTTCTCGCATTTGCCAACATTGTCTTCAATTTTTTCTTGTCAGGAGATTTGGTAATTGTTGTAGGACAACTATGTCTTTTTATCACTCTTCTCTCCTGTTGAAAAAGAAAAGTATAAAAGAAACCTTTACGTATTGTATAAATGTGTATGCTCTAATATGCATCTGATAAATGTTAGAGCACATACATTTACAAGATGTAAAGATTTATATACAATGTGTATAGGTTTTATTTTTTAAAGAAATTTTATTTGTTATTATTTTATTTTTTATGTTTTTTGTTACCGCAATAGAGCCCTTTTTCCTACAGCTAATATATTTTATGATTGGCTGAATCAGGTAGCATTATCTGACTGGTAGATTCATTTTTTAATTTTAAATACTATAAGGATTAAAAAAACTGAAGCCATAGGTTTCTTCAAATAATGTCAAATTTTTTCGCACTGGCTCTCGGACTATAAGTATTTTGACTTTGTGGATTTCAGACAAGCTATTCACGGCAATGAAGCCCCTAAAGCAAGGGAAAGAAGCTTCTTCCTAATAAGCTCCACAATTACCAAGTACTTAAAGAAGCAGATGGTCATGAAATTAGATGGGAGCTATTCAACACTATATGACTCGCAGTAAGAAGTGGGTATGAAACTTGGAAACAAACGATCCAAATCTCAGGTGTTCTATCAACAATAGAAACTAAAAATAAAATCAGCATCTCAACGACTGAATGATTCCTTTGGCAACGCATAGAGTATTACTTGATGAGAAAATTGGTTCCTAACTTTTTTTTTAAAATATCCTCTATTAAAATTAATTAGTTATGGGAATAGTGGCTCTATTGTGGTAAAAAATAAGTATAAAAATCCCTTTAAAAAATATAAAAATAAAACCTATATATTATATAATACAAATTCACGAACTAGTTTATCCTTTGGTCTCAAATGGTCGGGAAATCTGTCAAATACTACACCTTTTTTCAATTTTGTGAGGAAAGGAGAGGATCGGTCGAAGTCAGTTTCCTTAAAATGCTTGGAACATAAGCGACTAGTTTTTGTTGGATTCCAATTCTCTTGTCTGATGGCATTAACCCATTTAACTCGTTCATCTTTATCCAAGGGAAAACTAGGAACGAAAATAAAATATGATATCATTATACAATAAAAACCATAGAGTTATGGTTTAACTACAGTTATCTTTAATCTTCCAATTAATGATCAATGCTGAAGAAAATAAAATTTTAAGGATGAATCAACTGTATTTCGTTAGATAGCTCAGAAAAAATAAAGAACTTAGAGTTTTTTAGAAAATTTTACTTACAAATGGAAAGTAATTGGAGGAATAGCATCCTTATTTTGGACTTTGGTACTGCAACCAAAAGCTACACAACACAGCATTTCGCTAGTAACTGTAAAACCTCTTCAAAACATAAACAGAGCGTGGACAACAGCGAGGCCGTCAGGTACTGAGGGGGTTGCTGGAGAGGGGGTAGCTTGTGCCACTCTTTCCCTTGCATTGCTCCTTCTACTCCTTTACGTATTCTGTGATTGGAACAGTACTGTATGTAACCAAGGGTTGCAAAAGTTAATTTTTTTTAATATATTTTTTCACAACTTTAGTATTTTTATCACTTAAGATTTTCAAGTGCAACTGGATCTCCATAATGGGAAGTTGAGGTGGTCTTCTCCATATCCAAGGTTCAACTTCATGGGTAGATAGATAGTTAAAATTTTCTTAAACTATGCCAATTACAGTATTATTTCATTCCGTTAATTTATACAATAATTCTTAGCTATCTCTGTCAGGATTTTGGTCAGATTTGAAGAGAAATTCTTTTATGTATCCAACTGTTGTAAAAATCTGTCATAGCAACTCAAAAAGCTAAGTGTTTTTAGAATTTGTAAGGATCTCAACTTCACCAGTTTCATTGTCCAAATGCTTAAATGGTTCAACTAGGTACTAATATTAGAAAACATATGGTTTTGTTAAACATATGTTAGATATGATACGGTAAAAGACTCAGGAAATGATGAAGAATGATGTTAGGTAGTATGTTGAGAACTTACCATTCCTAATGATGGAGAAATGAGGGGCAGGTATTAAGCATCCGACGCTGTATGAGATGCAAAAAGAATCGTGATTCAGTAGCCTGGCGGCTCCTTCTCCCACTCTCCCCCCTTGCAGCCCACGCTGTATGAGATGCAAAAAGAATCGTGATTCAGCTGCTCGGCTGCTGCTTCTCCCACTCCCACTTCTTCCCACACAATTATTAAATTAAAACTATTAAAACTATTAGAATTATTAAATTATTAAACAGACAACAAAAACGAGTGATGTAGCACGCTTCGGAATCTCAGTGTGAATAAAGCCTAATGCGCAATGTATCTTCCCCTATTCACACTAGAATTATGAGAAGCCGATTCAAAAAGTATCGTGGGGGCTGAAGGGGACAGGCTACTAGTTTTGAGTATCGGATACGCGTCGGCGGCTGGAATCGCAGTCTGAAGAGGCATAGCCTTTTAACAATGATTCCTTTGTTCTATTAGTAGCTTGGATACTTGTATCGGCTGCTCGGTATCGCAGTGTGAAAGGGGCCTAACGGAAGGTCTGTTGTGAGGCAGTTCAAAAATTAGATATTATTTACTATTTACATTGGTTCATGATGTCTTTGATTTTTAATATTCTTGTTATTGTATATGCAATGTTATTTTAATTCATTGTAATTTTTTTCTGATTTATTTTTTAGTTTCATGCAATGGATACTTTGCATAAGCACGGTTACGTTTTATCCGAAGCTGTGAGTTCTTTAGTTCCCTCTACTGGGCCTATACTTTGTAGAGATGAAATGGAAGAATGGACAGCTTCTGAGGCTAATTTATTTGAAGAAGCTTTGGAAAAATATGGAAAGGATTTCAATGACATAAGGCAGGACTTTGTAAGTATGTTTATGTTGAAAATGGCTAACCTTAACTTCATAGCCAGCTGCTTTTTTAAGTTTCATATAATAGTGTAATTTTATCACAGGTTTCAAAAATCATCTTTTTAAGTTGAGTTAAGGATTTGATATGCATTGTTATATATATCAAGGCTGTTGGTTACAACTAAGGCCCAAATATTTTCTAGGTTTTTATTTATGGATTCATATATTTCTGCTTTGTATTTTTTAAAAACATGAGTTGATATCTAAACAAAAAAACTTATAAGTTCTAAATCGTTTAGCAGATCGTTATGTTGCATATTTTTGCATATTTGTCTTATCATTTGACTACTATTATGCGAATTCAGACTTCCTTTGCATATTTAAGCATTCAATTAATTTCTGTTGTTAAAAAAGTTATTTTAAATTGACTTGTAATTTTCATGTAAACTAATATTTTTCATAATTTTAGTGAATATTTTGAGGTTTTATTGATATTTATCCAAATTTTCCTTTTTGATTAAAGAAAAAATATTTGCATATTTGCTTGTATTAAATTTTGGCTTCTTCTGCTTTAGTGGCATTGTGGTACTCAAAAGACCTAGGCCACCTCCATCACTCATTCCTATCCTTTCTCTCGCAAAAGCAGCTCTTCTCCATCTTCTTACACCTAGGCTCCTGATATCCTATACTGTTTAGGTTGGATCATTGGTGGAGGTGATGTCAACCACAGGATCTCTTTTCCACTTCTATGTTATCCTGTATTACGTGAATATTTGTGATCCTTCAGCTAAATAATTAATTATTCATATGTTTAGACTTTTTGTGGTCCTTTAATTAAAATTATCAAAACAGTGTTTCTTTGTTACAATATGGCTTTGTTGAAGGATAACACTGTGTATTGTTATGAATGAAAACTGTTACCATTCTCTAGTTCTTATCTATATTCTCTTTAATGACTATTTTTTTAACTGGCTTTTGACTAAATTGTTTTCAGCTTCCGTGGAAATCACTCAAAAATATCATTGAGTATTATTACATGTGGAAAACAACTGATAGATATGTGCAGCAAAAAAGGGTGAAAGCCGTTGAAGCTGAGTCAAAGCTAAAACAGGTCTACATTCCAAATTAGTAAGTTTTATTTGTTTAATAATATGTATGATTAAAATGGCTCTTGTCATAAAAATGATGCCAATAAAGCTTTATTATTATTATTATTATTATTATGTATGATTAATGTAATACTGCTTATTATTCATTGTAGACACTTATTTTTTTATTATTTTGCTTTTTTTGTTCCTTACCTCTCGGCTACACGGGTTTGGCATTGATGATAAGGTAGCCATCCATCACTGCTGGTTTCACTTACAACATTAACAATTTAACTGTAGAAAAGATCATGATGAAGATTTGTACAATTCAATTTTCATTCACAGACATTCATTTTTAAAAAAATAATTTATTTAATTTTAATTGTACAGTGGATGCCACTTATAAGACTCATAGGTTATAAGGTTCAGTCACCTATAAGACTCAAAATCGACTTGAACGTTCCGGACGTATCCAAATACACACAAAACAAGTCGGTTATAAGACTCACCACTCCTGATATAGGACTCAGTTTTTCCGAAATAAAAAAAAAAAAACAGTTCCGTATACCCTCACCTCGTCTTCGTGGAAACGGTCAGCAATCGTTACAATATTTCCTCGAATCGTCCAAATGTTCTAGATCAAAGCAATGAGAAACTCATGGGTCAGTCTTTATTCAAGTGTCAAGTTGCCAATGTCTTCGTCTTTTTTTCATATTTTTGTTTTCAGTGTTAAAATGAGTATGCGTCGCGCTCTTAGTTTGAGTGACAAATTAGAAATTTTAGTGAAGTACGACCTTCTTCCAAAAATGGGACTGTGCGAGGCTGCTGGTAAGGTTAATGTTTCACAAACTGATACACAAAAGATAATTTCAAGACGACAGAAGGATGGATGGAAAATATTGCGTACCAAAAAACCCATGGAGAGCAAGGTAAAGCAGATTCCACAGGTGCTAGATTATGGCTTAAAAAAGAATGGCCCTCTCTTATCGCTGAATTTTCACCCTCCGATGTGTTCAATGCAGATGAAATAGGCCTATTCTACAGAGCACTACCTGATCACACTTATGTCCTTAAAAATGAAGAGCCAAAGGAAAAAAGGCCTGCTAAGAAAAGGGGGACACTGCTGTGTTGTGCCAGTATAATAGGAGAGAAGAAAAAATTGCTTGTTATTGGAAAGAGTATACAGCCTCTTTGTTTCAAAGGTGTTAATGCTTTACCCATTGACTACACTTCAAATGAAAATATTTAGTGAATGGTTGACAAAATGGGATAAACAATTAAACAAGAAAATTTTGCTATTGTAAACAACTGCACAGTTTACAATGTAAATTTGAATTTGAAAAACATCAAGCATGTTTTCTTACCTGCTAACACTACTTCACTGATGCAGCCGTGTGACCAAGGAATCATTCGTTCTTTGAAAGCATATTATAGGTCAAAAATGAGAAAAAACCTTATCGCTTTTATAGACAAAACCTTGGAATTGCAATCAAATTCGACTTTCATAGCAAACAACCTCGCCAAGAGAATCAACCTTCTGGAGGCTTTACACCTGGCCAATCACGTCAGTAATATGATGATTCGAAACTGCTTCCGGCACGGTTTTGTAAAAACAGAAGAAGAGCAGGAGGAGAAATATGGCTGCATTTTAGAGAAGCCATAAGACCTAACTGCGAAGACCTACGACCTACGAGGAGTGGATGGATACCAACAACAATCTTGAAACATCTGAGGCGTATTCTGAGGACCTGATCTGTGAGTCTGTCATAAGAGAAGCCAGGAGCAGCAGCTCATCGAATGTCACGAACGATGACGAAGTTGACAAGGAGGAAACTGATAAAGTGACGCTTCCACCTTCACACTCTGAGGTTCTACTGGCTCTAGGGGTGTTGAGAAGAGCAGTCCTGCACCAAGAGACCAATTTTGAAAAGCATTATGATTACGAGCGATGCTATATTAACTGATAAAATTAAGTTTTTTTTTCGTAAATCAAAGACATTTTTATTATTATTTTTTCCTTTTCGCCTATAAGACTCACTTTTTGTTGATCTCTAAGTGAGTCTTATAAGCGGCGTCCACTGTATTAGAATATGTTAAGATGGTAATATTTAAAATTATCTGTTTGTGCTATCTATCAACCATCCATGACCATATAATATGAATCAATTTAATAATATGCCAGCATACACAAGGTGGGTAATAACCTGATAGTCAGTTCCTCCTCAAGCATCTTCTGTCAAATAGCTTTTTCTTGTGCCACAATGCTCCAGTAGTGGTGCCTTGTAAGACTGTAGCATCTACTACCGCACCATCCCGCCATCTTGTTCTGAGTTGTCCTACTCTTCCCATTGGGTGCAGCTCCCCTGTCTCCCTTAGAAAAATATTTCTTAGGATTTTGGTATTACACATCCAAACAAAATGTCTAATTCTACAAAATCTTCCTATTGTGTTAGTTTGGACTTAGTTGATATCTGTGTATAGGTTGTTTAGTTGCAGATTCCTTCTCCTCTTACAGTCTTCTCTCTATCTGAAAGAACCACAAAAATGTTCTCAATACCTGCTTTTTTTTTTTTTTTTTTTTTTTTTTTTTTTTTTTTTTTTTTTTTTTTTTTTTAACTATTATTTTATTGAATGAATATTACAAGTTGTCTCTTTAAAAGTCAAACAATAATATGGATGGCAAAGAATTCGTTCATAGAATATGTACAATTAAATCAAATAAAAATAAAATAAAATTCTCTAACTAATAGAAATCTCCAACAAAAAACTTCCTCTTAATTAATATCAAATAAATCGGATAATAAAAGTTTAAAGTATAAATATATATGTATGTATGTATATATATATATATATATATATATATATATATATATATATATATATATATATATATATATATATATATATATATATAAAAAAAAAATCACAATGACACTGTATATACTATGTACTCAAACATTCCAGGAAACCCTAGACCAAGCTTGTCCCCCCCCCCACTTATGGAAGTGTAAACTAGGCCCACACTAATCCCAACACTGTTCTCTTAGCTGTGTCACTAGTGTTAAAATCCAGTGGAGGCTGAGATGGAGCGTCACAGTCCCTCAGAGCTTGAGTGAAGAAGCTGGGGCAATTGCCAGAACTCCAGTAATATAAATTTATTACAATAGGTCTCAGGCCATTGCCGTTTCAATTTGCAAGGATGGTTATAAGGATGTGTGAAACTGGATAATAAATGAGTCAGAGTTTCAGGATGGTTGGAAAGGCTTTGATGGAATTTTGAAAATATAAGGGGTATGAGTTCAAGGACAAAAGGTATATTGAGGTCATTATATAAGGCTTTGTTGGAGACATAATATGGAGCATTTACAATAGTACTAAGGACTTCAGATTTGAAGGATTAAATGTAAGATGTTTAATTCCTTATTGTCACATGAAAACACTGCATCGAATCCCTCTGATCAAGGGCTATTTTAGTATTCTTGTTTGATTTGATTAAATAATAGTATTAATTTATTTTTCCCATACCTTTGGCATTTTATCTTCATTTTTTCACCTATTTTAATACTTTATTTACAGCAATAAACCAAATCCAGCTGCTCTGAATAATAACAAGGGGATCGTGAACGGCACTAGTGACATCACTAGTAATAAGCCTTGTGAATCTTGCAGCTGTAAGTTTATTTATTTTTAGAACAATCTTAATATATGTATTTTAAAAAGTTTTATTTTTATTTGTTTCAAGTTTCCCACCCTTTTTATAATGATAAAATTCTCTTACATTGGGTCATTTCAACTCTTACATTGAACTTATATTTTTGTGTTATGTTATTGTAACAACAAATTTAACAAAAAAAAAAAAAAAATAAAAAAATATAAAATATATATATATATATATATATATATATATATATATATATATAGGGGTGTTCGAGATCGTTGGCCAAAAAATTATCTCGGGTAGGGAGGTTCATTTTGAACCTATTTAAGGTCACTTACCTATATACAAAGTCTTACGGTTTTTTTTTTTTTTTATGAATTTTTTTGTAAAAATGACCAAATCCAAACATTTATGCCTTATAACTCCGTTGTTTACTGATATATCAACGCCATTTTTTTTCCCTGTTATTACTAATACATTGTACATGTAAAATAAAAAAGATATGGTGCAAAAAACAAATACCAAAAAAACGAGAGATCGTTAAATCTTGCCAAAAGCAAAAATAAAAATTATGAACTTTAAGTTTAGCTTCAATAAAAAAAAAAGTAAGCGCAACAGCCAAATCCAAATTGTTTTAAAAACTTCTCTATTTAACACTCTTTAAAAAAATACCATTTGCAGGCACGTAGCACATCTATTTTATTTTTATTTTTTATAAAGTAACAAAAGGGTGCCACCAGCGCACACTGACAATAATAATGAATCGAATCATATTTTTTATGCAAAACGTAACAAATAGTTGTGTTTATTTATAGCCTAGGTTAAACTGTATATTTTCTCTTTCTTTCTCGGAATTTCGATTTTATCAGATTAAACTTTATCTACATTTTTGTAAACAAAAATCAGAGAACAAAATCAAACTAATTTTAAATTAATCATAAATTTAATTTGTAGAGTATCACATGTATTGCTCAAAATGATCTCGACTATTTCTATTACAAGCACGATATCTTTTTCTTATTTCTGTGGTAGTTGTTCTAAAAATAAATTCTTCCTTCATTATGGTAAACGTGGCATTGATTTTTTAAATAAGTTCTTGTTTTGAAAAAGCCCACTACAACTTACCTGTAAGAGAATGTTTAAACAATTGTTTCCCACAATCCTGGATAGGACGACGGGGTCCAATTGAGTGGCCAGCACGGTCACCAGACCTCACGCCGCTCGATTATTATGCCTGGGACCGTGTCAAAGATTTGGTTTATAATGAAGAATTGTTTTCAAGACAACTTATTCAAAAAATCAATGCCGCATTTACCATAATGAAGGAAGAATTTGTTTTAAGAACAACCACCACAGAAATAAGAAAAAGATATCATGCTTGTATTAGAAATAGTAGAGACCATTTTGAGCAATACCTGTGATACTCTACAAATTCAATTAATGAATAATTTAAAATTAGTTTAATTTTGTTCTCTGATTTTTGTTTACAAAAATGTAGATAAAGTTTACTCTGATAAAATCGAAATTCCGAGAAAGAAAGAGAAAATATACAGTTTAACCTAGGCTATAAATAAACACAACTATTTGTTACGTTTTGCATAAAAAATATGATTCGATTCATTATTATTGTCAGTGTGCGCTGGTGGCACCCTTTTGTTACTTTATAAAAAATAAAAATAAAATAGATGTGCTACGTGCCTGCAAATGGTATTTTTTTAAAGAGTGTTAAATAGAGAAGTTTTTAAAACAATTTGGATTTGGCTGTTGCGCTTACTTTTTTTTTTATTGAAGCTAAACTTAAAGTTCATAATTTTTATTTTTGCTTTTGGCAAGATTTAACGATCTCTCGTTTTTTTGGTATTTGTTTTTTGCACCATATCTTTTTTATTTTACATGTACAATGTATTAGTAATAACAGGAAAAAAAATGGCGTTGATATATCAGTAAACAACGGAGTTATAAGGCATAAATGTTTGGATTTGGTCATTTTTACAAAAAAATTCATAAAAAAAAAAACCGTAAGACTTTGTATATAGGTAAGTGACCTTAAATAGGTTCAAAATGAACCTCCCTACCCGAGATAATTTTTTGGCCAACGATCTTCCGAACGCCCTGTATATATATATATATATATATATATATATATATATATATATATATATATATATATATATATATATATATATATACACACACACACACACATTTTATGTTATATTCCTATATCTTTTTAATTAGTAAATATCAATGTCTTTTAATAAGGTATAATGTTATTATTCATTGTGTTACTAGTCATTAATGAAGATGATATTTTTTCATTTAAATTAATGGAATGATTTATTGTACTACTTGAAAAACCTCTGAAAGGTATTGAAAATGAATTTTATCTCATGGAGTTTTCTGTTGAACATCTCCTTTTGTCTGCTTGCTAACAAAATTATGAGTCTTTGTTAAAATATTATTTCAATATTAATTTCTTAGCATTTAGTTTTTTTGTTGGCACTTATAAGGTTTATTCTGTACCAAGTAGCAATAATGATAAATAGGATAATTTCCAAGACTTTATTTTTAATATTTGAATTGTTTATTGTTAGATTTTCTGTTTTTCTTGATCTTTAAAAGATGTTTCTGCTTGTGAAATATACCATATCTTTATCATACATAAACTATAAGGACATAGGACATATTATTTTTAAAATATATATATATATATTTAATCGATACATATTTTTTTAGGCTCTACTTCATCTCAATGGTATTCTTGGGGTCCATCACATATGCAATGTAAGTTATGCCATGGATGCTGGTGCTATTGGAAAAAATATGGTGGATTAAAAATGCCGTCAAAACTTGGTTAGTTCCATTTTTTATATTGATTAAAATAGTTCAATTTCTCTTTTATGTTAGTAAGTTTATTTGCATATTTTTTTTCTTTACTTATATTTTCTTTTTAATACTTACCTTGATGTTATATTTCTTATAGTAGACTTGTTCATGACAAATTATTTAGAAATTTGTTTTTAAAATTAATACATTTTTCAATTAAATATTTAAATCTATTGTTGAAGGTGAAAATGATATAGAACTTACTAAGAAGAAACCTGGAAGTATTTCTGATGAAGGTATGTTTGTTGTTTCTCCACTTTTATTTACTTATATTTCAATATTTTTGCAGTATAGTAAACTTTTCGTTGCTTTAATTATGTATTTTGTTCGTAATTTAGAGCGGGTACTACCTACCATGACCTCACATAGACCACATCGTTGCAGCATAATTGGTTGTGCCAAGGTAATTTACTATTTTCTATTTTGTTGTCCTTCATAATAGTATTTTGAAGTGCTTGTATTAATTTTAGGAGTTCAAAGTTAAGGCTCAGCTTGCTCGGCATTACGCCACTGCTCATGGTATTGCTGTTAGGGCAGGCTCTCCTAGACCCATAATGAAGACCCGTACTGCATTTTATTTAGCTACCACACCCTTAACAAGGTTATCTAGGAGATTATGTCGTAATTTTCTTCAGTGTCGGCATGCTGCACGATCTCCATTTTGGTCTATAAATGCTCAGGCCATAAAACAGGAATGTAAGAGCTACGATTTTGAATTTTTTTTTTTTTAATGTTTGTGTTCTTAGTTTAAAACAAAAATTTGGAGTTATGTTGACTTTGTATTTTCTTATTTAGGTCAGCAGCAAATTGCAACCAAAAGTCCCCTTGAACTGCGATCATTATTACATTATAAAAGAAAAGACAGAGGAAGTGTTACTGATATTGCTACCAGGCTAGGTCATGCCAGAAATTATGAGCTAATAGTTCCTGACTGGTTGGCTCCTACTGAAAGAGACAAAATACCAAGATCCGAAAGAATAGCATTTCCCAAACCTCCAAAAGCTCCAGGTAAGTTTCTAATTTCAAATTTATTGAATTGTTTAACGCAATTGTTTAACCAATTTTCTAGTATCAGAGTATACTCAATGTTGAGCATATGTGTCCAGCCAACCATTTTTCCCTTTTCTGATATATTTCCTTTATTACCTGTTTGTATTTGATCAAACCAGGTGTGTTGGGGGTTCTTTAAGCTATTCCATAAGTTTTCTCTGTTGCAGTTTTTAATATATTCTTTATTTCTGACTATCTTCTTTCCTAATTCTTATTTTAATTCCTAATCTAGTTGTCATTAACTGCTGATGTTTCTTCTCTAATTTTCCTTTGTTTAAATCTCTTGTCTCATGTGTCAATTTGTTATCAGTGAAGAATGTTTTTTTTAATTTTTAATAACTGTGGATAGCTTAGTTATAATTTTATTATTTATAGTAATTTTTTTATTTGTAGTTTCTTTTTTTCCACCTTACAGGATTGTAAGAAATTTTTTGCTTTCCTTTTAATATACAGTCATTCTTTTATGATAAGGCTTTTTTGGTTCTATGAATTAATGGCTAGTTGCTGGTGACATGGTGACAATTTTCTTCTGAAATCATTGTTAAAATTGGCTGAATCCCATACATATTTTGACTTTTAATTTTATAACTTTTCTGTTATTCTTTTAGACTCTAGGTAGTTTGAATAAAGTTTAGTTTATTCTTAGATTCTACTGTTTCTCAAGTTATTTTTCTATCAAAGAATCTAAATCAATAGGTTTCATCTATCCAGGATGTGCATGTTTTACCTGTCTTATCATTATTATTGAGACTAATTCAAATCTTGATTTTTAAAATTGTTAATTAGGAGGGTCTTATATCTAAAATTAATTGTGATTATTATCTACAACCTATAAACAATTAGAAATTATATTAGGATTGATGAATTGATTGCCATTTCTGTTAAAATTATCTCAATAGAAGTGGCAATTAATTCATCAATTCTAATTGTATTGATCCTTCTATACCATCATGCGTACCTCAAGTAGAAATTATATGTTATTATTCTTCTATTATTTCCATTCAATTGTACCTTAGTCCTTATTTTATTTTATGAGTACAATAAGGTGTGTACAATATGAGTATATTAAAAGGTGCTATTTTTTGTACTTGAAACAAAAATGTTATTGCAAACTATACTGCCTTTTTATCTAATTTCTGATGGCAATACCTCTTTGGTTCTTTTATATTCCAATCCTGAAAAAATAAAATCCTATTAGTTATCCTACCTATTAGTATAATCTCATTGAACTGCTTGGTTTGAAAAGCCCTCTTTAATAAGTTAAGATATGCATAATGGAATAGAAGGATCAATAAATTTAGAAACTGGCGAATTATTTTCCATTTCTATTAGTGTTTTGTCTGTTAAACAAAGTATTAATAGAGTTGGCCAATAATTCATCAATACCCTTTATAATCCGTGCTGTCTTGTTTTGGAATTCCTTGTTCATCCCCATTTTTTTGTAAAATATCTTCTCCACAATATTTCTTTATTTACTACCCCATCTTTCAGTTATCTAAAAATATGTGATGAGTATTATTTATGAATAAATTAATTTTTAGTTTTTTTTTTCTACTTTTGATATCTATGCTCTATATTGTGATATGTTTTGTCTTCATCAACTGTATGTTTATGCTATTTTTTGGAGACATATGAGGTATGTTCAGAAAATAATGTGACTTTTCAAATTTTACAGGCTACGTACATTCTGTTTGTTTTTTTTACTGCAAAAATCCCTAACATATTTTGGTGCTTCACACCTCAAATGTGTTGACTGTTGCAGTAGATGAGTGTGGTTTAAATAAAAAAGTGTTTATAAGTAGTGTAACCTCTTCACAGAAGGTGAATAAGATATTAATGATGATGCTTAATCTGGACGCCCCAGCACGTCAATAACTGATTAAATTGTTAAAGCAGTGAAGGTTATGGAGAATCACCGAATCACTGTTATAGATGTTGGTAAATTTGTTTGCAAAATGTCATGCAATTGTTTTTCGAATATTTTGGGCATGAAAAGAGTCAACAAAGTTTGTTCTGTTATTGCTAAATTTTAGATAAAATAACCATAAACATCACTCTTAATTAAGTCAATTTATTTTTTGAACAAACCTTATGTATCCCAGGAAAAGATTCTTTCATTTATTTAGTAATTTATATTTTAAGATGGCAGTCTTCTATATGAACGGATTCCTAATAAACCAGAACTGGAAAAAAATACATCAGCCATTGTTGGTGGTATTAAAAGGAAACCATATGATGAAATGAATGGATTAGTTGACGGTATGTATTTTTAGGTTTTGTAATTTAATCACTTCTGTAAATGAACAAAAAAAAAAAAAGAAAAAAAAATCAAACCCAATGTACTTTAAATATTGTATTTAAAAATGACTAGTTATTTGTTAAAAAAAAAATAAAAATAAAAATAAATGAATATAAAAGTATGTATATTTGTAAGTTTGGAATATTTTTGTGGTTGAATCTTCTTATCCATGTAGGTTTGTATATAAAAGTAGATGAATTTCCTTTTCTCCCTCGTTAGCTTGATCTTTCACAGATCAAAATTAGTACCTAAACTTTTGTTTCACTTTTTTTTTTACAAAGTAAAACAAATTTTGAGGAAACATCTAATCAAAACATCATTGAATCACACAATTTTTAAAATTTACTTTTTATTTTTTATGCTTTTTTTTATTTTGTGATATTCAGTCACTTTACTGCTCAACTATCTTTTGTTACTGCAAGTTTATTTTTCAGATCAATCATTATTTTTCAGATATCCCACTAATTTTTATGTATAGTTGTTGTGCTATAAAAAAAAAAAAAAAATGTGCTTATTCTCGGTTGTAAAATGTTCAAATATGTGACTGATTACACCATTTGAATATTTTGTTTTGTTTAAACTGATGAAGTGGTTTACATATTGAATTAAAGTAAGTGGTCCAAAAATAAACTTCAGTGTTGTGCTATTGGAAACCCTTATATATACTTTGCTGTTTTTTTATTGAGTTGTAATATATGTTGTACAAGTACAGATGTAACTATTTGACAGAGAATATTTGCTGTAGTGCAGAAAAGGAAGGGTGAAAAAAGGTGTTAAAATCTTTATCTGTTCTTTGTTGGTTTTTCTGACTTATTTATTTATTTTATTATTATTTTTCTTTAATTTTAGTTTATTCCAAATGAATTCTTTGTTATATAGAAAATTCAGCTTATGACAATATGTATTCTATCCTTTATTTGTTTTGTTGCATTTTTTATAATATTTTTACTCAAATTTTAGAAAGTTTCAGTATAATTATAATTTTAGAGTCAAATATTTGAATGTCAACAGTATGTAACTGACAATTTACTGTCATAAATCTTATTTTGTAATAAAACAGATATTTTTTAATATTGTAAAAATTATTTTCTAAGCATAATTAACTGTTTTGTTGTATCATGATACCCTTTTCCAGATGTATTCTTTAATTTTTAGAGGTTTAAACATTGAATGGATTGACAATTTTATAACATATTCCATATGGTTGTTTTAATTTGTAATGAGAGGGTATAATGCAGACTACACATTCTCACAGATTGATTAGTGAAAGATCTATTTCAAACGTAAAATTTTTAAAATAACACTTTTTAAAATTGCCGAGTTTATCTTATTATTTGATTTTGTTTTTTAATGAACATTAATTATCACCCAAATGTAACATTTATGTTGTTATAGTTAACATTAATTCATACTTAATGTATTTAATTCCTATCAAACATTTTATATATATATATATATATATATATATATATATATATATATATATATATATATAATGTTTAATAGGAATTACGCTGCAGGAGGTAAATTTGCTTTGTTAATTTATTTTTTATCAATAATGATCAAGATCATAGTATCACTTTTTGAATTTATTCTATTAAGAATATTTAAAAAAAAAAGAAAAAAATAAGTTAAATATTAGGGATGATAGTTGGGGTTGTTGTAATTGAAAACACAATAAAAAGGATTTTCTTCTTATTGTGCTTTTTATTAACAGCATCCCCAACCACCTTCTCCATTTAGTGACCGTTAACCAGTCTACATCATTAAAAGTTAAAAATATATATTTTTTGGAGATATTAGTATTAAAACCATACCAAGGATGTGTTGACTGGAATAAATCATTGATCATATGGATCTGAATAAGTTACTCTTAACATTTTATGGACACACCTAATTTTGATTGGCTAATGGGTTATTTAGTTACATATTATTTAGTTAAAAGTGGTTCGACAGTATCTCTAAATACTGTCGAACCACTTTTTGTTGCTTGAAGATTAATATTGAGAGGTCTTGATGAAGGATTTGAGATATAAACATTATAACATTTAGTTCATTTTCAGTGGTATTCTTTATTGTAATAACCAACCTATCATTACATGTTTAGATATTCAATTTTAATAACTAAAGACACTATTTAGAAATGTTATGTGAAATGAGACATGGGGAAAATTAAAAATTTATAAATATTTAAAAGTAATTCATGAAAGAATATGTGAATATATAAAGAGTAAGCTGTGAAAATGCAGGTATATTAAAAAAAAAATGTATTTTAGATGGATTAGTATAATTTAAAATTATTCATTTCAAATTCCTCAACATTCCTAAGTTTTATTGGATGTAAGAATACAAAATAGACTGAGAAATCTATGTGCATGTCTTGTTTTTTTAATTTAGGTAAATAAAAAGGAAATCTTCAAAAAGACACGAATAACCCTATTAATTGGTGTGTGTGGGATTTACTCCACTAGAGCCCTCTTAATTTTAATTAAATTCCATGAGACCGCTTTAAAGTATTGCTTTATTGGTTGAATAACTTTTTTTTTATTTGAGTGAGTTTAACTCCTTTTATTTCCTTCAAGAATTACTGAGTATTCACTACATGAATTAAAATTATTGTTTAATGTGCTTATTATTTTTAAAAAATATATATATATATATTCCATGTGTGTTGTAACATTGGAAGGTGATGCAACACCCATGAGGTGGTGTTTACATCTATTTAATTATTTAGGTTCTTGTTTCATGCTCTAATGGCTGACCAAATGGAACAAAAGTCCTAGATTGCTCAGCTCTTAGAGGTTTGGATTAGTTTCCCACCCGGTAAAATTATTATTTTGTTGTGCTGGTCCCATGAATTGAATCTTAATGTTCTTATTATGGTTTTGACTGAATGTCAACCTCAAGAGCCATTTATAAGAAATTTCAAAATAAGAAACAATAAGCTTACTTGCCGGACTGGTACCAAAATTATTAGGTTCTTGTTTGGTCTCAGTTGCTGATAGAAGTGTCTTTCTCCTTAGCAATGCAAGGGGTGTTATACATTTATTAATAATCCATAGTGAAGTAAGATCGTGGTGTTTTATAACAGTGGGCAGATTTATTTAAGCGGATGTGTGTGGAGGTATGTATCAATTACATTTTATTCTTATAGGTGAGCTAAGAGGATAGAAAAGAAGTTATTCTTTTCTTTCATTAGGTATTTATAAGCTTTTTAGGACAATGAATTGTATTATATTTGCAATTAAAATATTGTTTGTTATTACAAGTAAAAGTATAAAACATGAACAATATATAATAATTAACACATTTCCCGTGATTTTAGAGTATGTAATATTCATAAGATCGGTCTAAATGAATGAATTTAAAGTAGCTCATAATTTTATTTGAAAACTTCAGTTTAATAATTTGGAAGATTAAAAAAATAAATAAATAAATAAAGATTTATGTTCAAACACATAAACTCATTTTATAGTTATTTAATATCCCATGTCCTTCCTGCCCTAGTTGGAGTACATATGGATGTTAAGCCCCAGCAAACAAACAAATTTTATTAGTAATTATATTACATTGAACATTTTCCTGTTAATAAAGTAATCAATAAAAAAATATATTTATAAGAATTACTAATTTGGAAAAAAAAAGTTAAGAAATCCACCTATAATTGACATTACATTTTTGCTGTATAAGACATTCTTTAAATTAGTTTGCTTTTTATTATCCTAGCTTAGCTATGGTGAAAAATATCCATTTTTTTTTTTTTTTTTTTTTAATGCATCAAACGGTTCCAAAACAAAAACCCTAAGTCTCAAACACCTGTTTCTCAAACCAAGAGGTCGACATTTCACCAATACAGCCACTTTCAGAAAGAAAGACATAATCTTATTAATCCAGAGCAAAATGAGTACATTTCAACCAGAAAGACTTGTATATATTAACAAAGCATCATCATGCAAGAGATTAACACTACAGAGAAAAATAAAGGTAACATTAAAACAACTGATTGCTCAATAAGGAAAAATGAAAAAATTAAATTAAAAACATAAAGAAAACAACTGTACATCAAAAGAAAAAAAAAAAAAAAGTTTTCTTTATTTTTTCATTTGTACATACTTATTTAGCTATCAGCATTAAATGTATTTTTCTTCAATTTTGTAGCGTAGTACCTTAATCTGTATTATATTAGCTTCCTTTTCCTTCAGTATATGTTTTATCTGTTGGATGGCGATATTCTTGCGCTGCTTGGATAATCTGTTCTGTGTGGTAGAGACTTCTCTGGATTAATTTGATTTTGTATTTCTTTAATCCTGATGTTGCATTGGTGAAACATCAATCAAATCCTACCACTGTTACATATACCTGATTCCCTATCATACATTCTACAAATGATCAGTTAGTTCCAGTCTATTAACCCCCTTCCAATCTTAATACTTTCTGACAATCTTCTCATTTTTAGATCCTCTCTCTTCTTAAACTTTTTTAGAAACATGTTGGTCAAGTCCTCTGAAGTTGGTAAAAGATGAAACATCTATATTTTTTTTTTCTTTGATCTTTTATTACAGTCTCTCTAACCAGATGTTTCTATAATTCATTTCATTGTTGTTTTTTTCAGAATTTTTATCAATTATAATTTAGTTTGAATTATTTTTCTCTATTTATCTTTTTTTTTTTTTTTTTTATTTGTAATATTTATGGGTTCTTTATAATGTTTTATGCTTATTATTCTTATGAGAAATTAATCGAGTATGCTGTCCGGAGGAGGGTTGAAAAAACACTTCTAGTTAAAATAAAAATTTTATTAGAGTATCAGAGTATTGTCCTTCAGGAGAGTTGTGAGTGAGTTTGAAATGCTAGCATTCTAATAAGGGATTTTTTTTTTTTTTAACCTGGATATGTTTTTTCTGCCCTCCTGAATTCATCCTTGAATACTTTCTCGGCACAATTCTCTAGCCAACTATATTCTCTATCTAATTATTCTTTTGCTGTAACTGTCACAGGTTAAAGACAATTTCCTTGAAGTTGATCATGAAGGGGAATTCTTATAACTCTCATTCAGTATCTTTTAGATTTTTTTTTTTTTTTTTTTTTTTAGTCTGTATTCTTCATTTACACGTTTGATGGATTTTTTTAATTTGTTCAGAATGCTATTTATTTGCATCTATTGATAAGTGGTACTCTATTTCAGTTATTTATATGTTGTTTTTTGAAGCTTGAATGGAAACTGTTTTGGGACCAATGAAACAGTTATATTTTATTAAATCATCCAAAGCTTTGTAAAACCTTAAATGGAGTAACTAGCAGTGCTTTAATTGTGATGGAGGATAGTTATTTGTGATTATGTGTATTTCAGTGTTGTGCAATATTTTGCAATTATCTGATTTCCTTACATTTTATATGTACCTATCTTAGTCGTAGAGTTGCTAAGCATTCTTCATTTTGATGAACTTACCAAGAAATTTCACTGCATGTCAATCCATCCTATTTTAATGTTATGTAGTAATATCGCTACCTAACATTAGCTTTTTTATTGTGTAATTCTAATTTTTATTTGATGTTTAATTTGACATTTTAAAAATTATTGTTACTGATATTTTTTATATGAAGTGGTTTAATTTTATAGTATATTTTTCTCTTTAACAGATAGAGTTTATTATTCATTATCACTATGTGCTTTTTAAACTTTTTATGTGGCTTAAGTGCTACTTGAAACAAAGCTTAATACTTGAAGAAAATAATGTTTACTTGATAAATCGAATTGAGTCACAGCATGATCTAATACCATATTAACCTACTTTGTTTTAAATGATATATTTTAAATAGTATAATTGTATTAAAGTGTGTAGACATTTATAAATCATGTCACCTGAGTAAGAGGTTTATTCATTATTATCAGAACCATTAAGTGTTTTCAAATTCAAAGAAAGAGTATCAGTTTCAAAACTTGATTACGATTTTGGGAAAAAAGTGTAACAAAAATAATCTTATGAGAGACCTATTTTATTCTGACAACTTATACATTTATAAATTATTTTATACTACACATAATAGTACTACGTCACTTAAACTGTTAAATTGCTTCGTTTTTCCACTGAAAAGTTTTAAATTTTGAAACCTCTAGCTTATCATGTATATATTATCCTTTGAAAAAGTAACATAATTATCTTATAACATTATCAAAACTGTTTGCTCTATGTACACTTTTCAAAATACACTTACTGAACTAATTTCTTTCCTTGATACATTTTATTTTTAATGCATCTGTTTTTATTTTATGCATCTCTTTTTCTCCGAACGGCTGACATTCTATTTTTTTTGTGTGTTTGTTTTTTATATGAATCGGCCAGCAAATGCCACTAGAATATAACTTATTCTTCTTCACACTTTCCGCCTTCCTTCTACTCCAATATTCTTTTATACTCCTGGACTGTTCTTCTTGCTCTTATACCTGGTCCATTTTCTCCCTCATCTCTCCATCTTCCCCACAAGAACCCTAACTTCATTTAGTTTTTTCCAAAAAGATCTCTATCCTCCTAACAGTCTTTATCCGTGATTTTTAGCCTGCCCAGTTCCTCTTTTATTCTTTACTATTTTGTCTTAAGTAGGGATAGGGTTTGAATAATATAAAAATGGAACCTAAAATTACATCCTGTTATATAAATTAATAATATTCAAGCTGCTTACTTAAAAATAAAAATTCAAAAAAATTTCCCCACATCCTTCTTATGGTAACAAAAATTATTTGGTAAGAAGACTTTAGTAGCAATTAGTGGTATAAATTTTTTGATCTTTAAGTACACTAAACTTTTAACTACAGATGACATCTCTTGATTAAATCACAGTATCAATTTCTTTTAAACATTTTTCTATGATATCTTTATTTCTTTAATCTATCTCTAAAGAAATTTTTAGTTTTGGTAAAATATTTCAGGAATTAATTTATAATCTTGCAAAGCTACCTACTTCTTTTTTTAAGTGCTTTATCTTTTTTCCATTGGGAATACACAATGATTCTTATTATTTCTGATTAATGATTTCATGAAATATTGCCTTACACTGGCTCTACATGTCGTTTGGCAGCATAATGCTTCAAAATGAAGTTTATACCTAAAAAAAAACTGGATATAAATTACAAAATGTATCTTACCTTAGAATTAGCATAAATGAAGGTCTACTTAATATGTAAAATTTTTCTTCCGACTTGTAATAATGCTTATTAGCACTTGATAAACTGTGATATTGGAAAGTGTTTGGCCTTTCTATGGTATTTTTTTATTAACTAAGGGTTTGTTTATGCTAGAACTGCATTATATTAACATATCTTTGAAAAATTATCATTGGAATACCGAAAGAGTTGTATTGTCAGAACTGAGCTTTAAAAGCACTGTAAACACTCATCTTCCTTGAATTTTTACATCGTTAAAATAAACTGCCTCATAAAAAATATTGATCTATGAAAAAAAAATAATGTACCTTATGTCTTGTGAGAAGAAATTACTATATTTAATTTTTCAATGATCACAAATTGTTTTTTGTGATTGTTTACTCTTTACAGCATGAGATTCATTTACAACTTCTGATGAGTGTCTTTATTTCTCACCTTCATAAATGTTTAAAGCAGTAATATATGATCTGCCAAATGTTTGGGACAAGCATTAAGTTTTCAAACTGCTGTTCTTTTTTTAATTTAAATGAAAATTAGGATATTATGTTTGTTGTACAATACTGTAGTTTTCTTCAATGTGAGTTTGGTAAAGAATATGTGTTAGCTCAATTTTATTAATGCTTGGGAAATTTATTTTATTGCGAAAAATATTGGTTACAGTGCATATTTTGTTAGTTTTTTTATTTCTTGAACAAACTGACTAGATTTCACTAATCTCACTAAGTACTTTCATAAATTCTAAAAATGAATTTCTCAATGATGTAACATAAATTTTTGAGGCAATAGGATCACATATTAACCTTGAAAAATCAGCTTTTAACTATTACTTAATGAAGTTTTAAAGTTTTCTTTCTTGTTAAAAAAAAAATTATCTTTTTTCTCTGCTATTTCGTTAAGCTCTTTTATTTTCTTATTATACACACGCTAAGTGGTCAAATGAAAATTTTATATCAACTATTTGTTTTCATTTGGTGCCTTCACTAATGATACTACAACTGAAATTGATTAGAAAAATGAATAAAAGTTTATTATTTATAAAAAAAAAATTATTAAAAAAAACAAAAATGCATCTTTTGTTACCTTAGTACAGCTGAAGGTGAGAACTTTTTAACTTCATGGCTAATTCTTCGAAATCTTTAGAAGATCTGGTGTTACTGAACAATAATAGAAGTGAGTAAAATGCTTTTTACTTTTGATTTTTAAAGGGCTTATTCTTTGTTATATTATAACATAAAGTTATTTTCTAGAGAACTTTTGGAACATATTAAGCAATTTCCAGAACTGTTACTCATCATTTACCACTTCCCATAAAATGAATTTCATTTACTTCGGTGTTTTTATTTTATTTTTAAATTATTGATTAGTTTACCCTATATAATATGTTTCAAACAGGTATTAGTAATGATTGACTTTTGTTTCAACAATTTTTTTTATTGTGTTATTCCATTTTATATTTTTTTTTTCAATTGTTATTAAATTTAAATTTTATTTTAAAGGAATAAAACTTATAACTTATATAAAAAACTATAACTAAATATTAAAAATCTCTTTAGCAATTCTGCTAAAGTGCTAGAAAAAAGTTCTGAAATGTCTGAAATTTAAAATTAAATAAATTAATTTAATCATTGTAATTTATAAATAGATTTGATTGAAAGTTAAAATGTCAGTTTTAGTTCTATGGTTTGCAATAGATAGTGAACATATTTTTGTCCTTTCACAAATTGCTTAATTTTATTCCTTTTCTCTCAATATTACCTACTGTATAGCTCTTTTTAAAATTAATCCACCCTTTTATTTTTTTAATGAAAGAATTTTAATAATAAATACAATTTAAATTTAGTTTTAAAAATGATTGTAGTTGTAGTATACATCTTAGTATTTTCTGTAACTATTGATTATTACGGCTTACACTTTACCATATTGCTTCCTCTAGCTGATAGTTTTGAATAAACACTTACTTATTGGTTCTGGATTTCTTAAGTGTCAGCATTGTTATATTTTATAAATAGCAATAAGTGTAATATTTAGTATCAGTATTAAATGGTCTTGGGGAAAAAGATAGTCTTGTGAGTAGAACACTGACTTCCTATGCCAAACAAACTTTAAAAAAACTTAATACTTAATTTTCTCTTGTCAGAAAATAGTGGTTTTTATAAAGGTGGAAGGAAACAGTGGTTTAACATATGTTTCTTTGGTCCACTCAACTAGAAAATAAGCTTCTGATAGAATGCAGGAGTGAAATCAGGTGATGGAAAATAATGGTAGTATATTTACAGGATGGTAACTATTAGTTTGTAAATTAATGCAAGTTTATGGTTTGCATGCAGGAATAGAAGTTTGTGTCTTTGACAACGAGAGGTCTCGAGTGTAGGGTGGATTCTCATCCAGAGTCTCGTAACTAATTTCAATCAATTTTTGTGAAGCCAAAAGTGGGACACAGGGCTGAGCATTGTCGTGTAACAAAATAAGGCCTTTCAGATTTACCAAAGGCAGCTTCATCAATGCTAATTTCTGGTGCATATTATCAATTTTAGTACAATACAAAAGTGACTATTTTGTCTAGAAAGGGTTCCTTTCTGTTTCGGCAAAGAAGTGCAGTGCAAACTTCATAATCATGATTTTTTCTGGGGTCAGTTAATGCATGAGGTACCCATGTTTTGAGCTTGTTTACTTTTTCGATTGCTTTGGGGTAGACAGCGACAATCGATTTGCTAACTTAAAAATTTTCTGTAAGTTCTCAAACAGTTGTTCTGGGGTTTTCTTTGACAAAAGAACATCTTCATCAAGGGATGGAGTCTTTCCACGATCTTGTTTTTAACGCTGAAATCTGTCTCAAAATTTTTTTGAACTATGTACTCACACTGCCATCACCCCATACTTGGTTATTGCTTCTGGCCATTTGGGCCCTGTTCGTTCTGACTAAGTTTAAACTCATAAAATGAAACTAAGTGAATATCACACTTTGACAAACTTAAAACAAGCGAAGAGTGAAATCTTAAAACAAACTGACTTATATCTAACAGTAAAATGCTACAGAGGAAAACAAACATTTTTGTTTGTAAGAGGATTAATGAATGTATACACCTGTACAAAGAAATAATCCATCAAACATTTATTGTCTTGAGAGGTTATTTAATAAAAACATGAAATCTTGCTGTAATTTTTGGACAACCTAGTACTAAGTTTAACTGCCTGGATAATAATTACACATCTAAATCTCCTAATAAGTTTATAATGTGTTGTTACTTAATTTATCCATACCCAATAGTTTTTAATAGTTGTTATCAATATTTTAGTTCTTAAAAATCTTTGCAATTGGAGTATCCACTTAGAAGTTACTTTGTTTCGCTCTACATTATACTCTATTACAATATTTATCAACAGTATATTTTAATTTTGAAAAATGTGGTGGCTAGATGATTTTGAAGTCCTTACTTTAGAGTATCTTAATGACAAGAAAAAAATGGATTTTCATGGTATAATTTTTCAAATAGTGCTGTTTCTGTTCCCATATGCCATGCCCTCAAGCCCTTATTTCAATCAACATCTGTTATGCCGTGTTGCTTTTTTCTGAGAATTTCATATAACCGATGTTCAATAATTGGTATTACTTACTTTCTCTTGTTTTTACTTTAATCTTTGAGAATAATTTCATTTCCAACATTAGAATTCTCGCTTGATGCTTCTTCATCAGGTTTATGATTCTGTTTAAGAAGTCAGGATGGCTTCCAGGCACTTTCATCTTTTCCACCTCTTGCCTTTTAAAGAAATAACCTTTTTTTTTATTTTAAGAGAAAGAATTCAACGTTTTGTCCAGTGCTCTTATTTGCTGTATAAACCTCGATAAACATGTATTCAAGTGTGTCACTTGAATGCATTTTAAGTTTTTCTCTAATTAGCTCGACTTTAATGACACATAATTCTGCTTTTCCTCTTACCAATCCTTATTGCTTTAGTTTCTGTGAGCTTTTAGTCTTTTTAGTTATTTCTTTCTGCTTTTCTTTAACCTCAACCAAACACAGGGCTATCCTCCTACCATGACCACCAATGCTTCTGCTGGAATATGCCCATTCTGCTACATCCAAATACATCATTTTTAACAAGAACCACCAATCTTATCAGTCTCATAGATAGCTAACATCCTGGGACATTCCTTAAGTTCCATTTTGGCTGAAAGTTGCAATTTTTTTTTTTTTTAATCTATATGTTGTAATAATTTCCTCATGACTCTTTCCTGTAGTCTTCCTGATTTATCTTATTCTTTTTAAAGCACACATCAATTTAATTCTTTAAGATTTCCTTTTTATAAACTTATTCTGGCTTGTTCCTTCTCTATTACATTTGTTTCATATCTTGTGAAGATATTTGCGTTTGGTAATGATAAAATAAAAGTAATAATGAATTCCATTAACTACCAGGTATGCAAGTTTAAAATGTCGTTTATTTCTTAAAATATGTACACAGTAATTTAAAAAAAAGTATAATATATTTTATTCAAAGTACTGACCCTCGCTTTCTACACATTTTGTCCATCTCTCGGGCAATATATGGATACCATTCCAAAAGAATGCTTCATCTTTATTTGAAATCCATTCATCGAGCCATTTTCGTACGTTTTCGAAATTGTTGAAGTGTTGCTCCGCCAATGAGTGTCCCATCGATGAGAAGAGGTGATAATCAGAAGGCGCCAGGTCAGGTGAATACGGCGGGTGGGGTAGGAGTTCCCAACCAAGCGAAGAAATCGTTTCCTTAGTCAATCTGGCTGAATGTGCAGGAGCGTTATCATGCTGAAGAATGACTTTGGCGTGCCTGTGAGCCCATTCTGGGCGTTTTTTTTTCGATCAATGCGTGACTCAAATTGATCATTTGTTGTCGGTAGCGCTCGGTATTGACTGTTTCGCCGGGTTTGAGAAGCTCGTAGTAGACTACTCCCTTCTGATCCCACCACACACACAGCATTGTCTTCTTCCCAAAATCACCACGTTTGAAACTTTGAAACCAACGTTCACATGTCCTGATGGTTGGAGCAACATCGCCATAAGTCTCAACAAGAATTCGATGACATTCAGATGCCTTTTTCTTAAATAAGAAAATCATGACATGCCGCAAATGCTCTTTATTTGGCTTAAAATTAGACATTTTTAACACCAAAGAAAGGTATGATACGTACACGTAAACGACTTAAAAAAAACAACTGACTTTTGTAAACAAATGACTAACAAACAAAATAGCGTTTAGAGATAAGCAAATCCTTCAATAGGCTAAGAGCGCATTCTATTGGAATTAAAACGACATTTTAAACTTGCATACCTGGTATGCTTAATTGATAAAATTCTTTCCACATTATCATTTTTCACATCTGCTTAGTAGGTATGTTATAAATGTATTACAAGTGGCCTACATTGGTTTTTCTACACACCTTTGCTGCTTACAACAGTAGCTGCTTAATTGCTTTTCTCTGTGTTGATGGAGTCTCAGGAATATCTATTGTGTGCACCTTTTACAATTATGGATCTGTAAGCTTCAGCTACTTCTTATGATTTGAACTGGTAACTTAAGTAGAGCACTGATTATCCGATCTAAATGGGGGACATGGGTATTCGGAAAACCAGTTTATTTGGATAATCAAACTCATTTGTACACTTTTGTTTACCAATTTACCATTAAAAGCCATTTTTATAAGAGTACTAGCATCAATGAAAATAGGAGACTAATAGGAATAAAAGTTACACAGTACAGGAAAGTTATGTATGTATTTAAAATGCATCTATTTACGTCTTTGTATGTAGAATTATGCTAAAAGAATCCTTAATTTTTGTTTTTTGAAGCAATCTCACCCATTTCTGAGTAGTTTAGGTTTTTAAAGACAGATATTTGAAATTGGTCACTTTCATCTTGAGCTTCAAACCATTGAAAGACGGTATCGAAGCATGTAAACACTTTCTTTTCTACAAAATCGCTTGAAAGTTTCAATAGCCTTGATCCTCGGGCTGTTATAAGGTTGCTACGTTAGGTGGAAGAAACATCACTTTGATGAACTCCTCTTTTTTGTTTAGGGTGTCACATGATGGATGAGTTGGTGAGTTATCAAGGAGCAGTAATGTTTTCTCCCTTTTGCCATTTTTTTACTGATGGGCTTTTACTGAGGGTGTAAAAACTTCTATAAACCATTGAGTGAAAAGTTTAATATCCATCCAGGCACTCTTTTTCCCGAGGTATAAATAAAAGGCTATGCAGATATATTAAAGTGCTTGAAACAACATGGTTTCTTGCTTTTGCCAATGACGAATATAGGCAGTCGTTGGCAACCAGTAGCATTAGCATAAGCCAAATACTGACCCGATCCTTGCTTACTTTTGGACCAGGTGCTGCTAAATCACGACGTGAAGCAAGGGTTCTCCATGGCAGAGCCTTCCAGTTCAATCTGGTTTCGTCAGTATTTTAAATGTTTTTCAATCATAATAGGCTTCCTTCAACACGTCCCTAAATTTGATTTTAAAAGAATCAGCAATCAGCTTTTCTCCTTATATTTGAAGTTCATAAATTCGATATTTTGAAAAACCACGTTAACCAGCCCGAGCTTGCTTGAAAACTTGATGGTTCTCAAGTTTTCATTAAATTGAATTGCCTTTTTACATAGAATGGAACCACAAATGGATTCTCCTCATGATCTCTTTTGTGTAAACCACTTATACAGAGTGTTGTCTAGATTCATGTTTGTAGCAATCTTCATAGTATAACGATTTGTCGATCCATCATTTGAATCAAGTTTTTATATAAAATTTGTTATGCTTGACTTTTATTTTTTTATATCCTTAATTTTTTACTTACCTACCTTGTACTCATTTGATAACTTTTTGCAGATTTGCATGCCTCTAACCACTCATTAATCTCGTATTTATCTCTCGTAGAGAGAACAACACGTTTACTTTTATGCATTTTCAATCTCAAGTTAAATTTACACAAGAAAAATAACACAAGCAATCAAAACAAAGCGCTGTCTACGTACATACTGAATCAATTCATTCTGTACGGGTAGGGGGAGCCAAGGGCCAGGGAGGGAGAATCCTCGCTGGAGAGGGACAATATCTAGCAGCAGTTCGGTCGTTCGGATAATTGGCATTCTATTTATCTTAAAGGCTTTAGTGGGACTTGATCTTCCTTTTTTAATGTTTGGGTCCTCCAAAACCATATCCATTTTCTGCATCAAGTTATTTTTTCCATCCCTCTATTCCTCTGGGGACTCTAAAATCCATTGTTCTCTTTATTTCTTTTAGGGTCAGAAAGCAGTTCTTAATGTACTTTTTGTTTCTGGAGAGCTGGATGCTCCTGATCTGATGAATTTCCTTATGGAGGAGAAAGTTATTCAGCACTACTACACTGTTTGCTAAACAGAACTTTAAAATTCTCTTAAGGAGATATAGAATTAGTATTTAAGGGAAGGTTTCCCTAGTTACATGTGTTGAATTGGATTGGATGCACTGGCTCACCCTCTGTCTCACAAATGAGGGTGACCCAAAAATTTCTTTTCCATCTTTTAACGAATGGTTTCAGTTCATTCGACTCAATTTGGTATTCATTTTTGGGAAAATCTGATCTAAAATTTGAATTTACAAAAAGTCAAAAAACTCTTTGAGTTTAGAATACATAAAATATTTATATTTTATACTACATTCAGGGACTTCAAAAATCCTTGAACAATGAGATTTAAGTTGATTGGTTTAATTTATTGCTTCATCGAATCCACCAATGTGAGTTCCAAATTCTTTATCAGTAACCCACAGAAAACCACTGGATACTACTATCCTTAAACTCAATTACTATTAGTCCCATCTCTAGGTGTGATGAAATGATTATCCTCTATTTCAGTTATAATGTGGGATGTGAAGGTCTGTAAAATACAAGACTGAAAAAGCTGCTTGGGAATTGTGGGGATCCCCATCAGAACCACAACCCTCACCATGTTAAAATGATGTTTTCCTCCTTCCATGAACAATGCTTCCTTGGTTCTTTCCTTTATAGTAGGTTCAATTGTTTGAAGTCTATCCTAACCATTATATGCAACTCTCCTACACAGCATTTTTGAATCCTGGTTCTTTCGCCATCGATTACATATCAAATCAATTTAATTCATATAAAGAGTGGAAATACAGCAATATAGATGTTGCTAGAAGGGAAACTAATACTGATGCTTTCTTGTCTTTGTTTACTGTTCTATATTTCATCAAACCAAACATAATTACTTATTTAATAGCTCTTGTATCATTTGATCATTCTGGAAAATTGAAAGGATTACTGATTGTCTGTTTAACCATTTGTCTTTTATCTAATTATGTTGCAATGACTTTTTTTATTTGAACTTCTTGGTAACTAAGACCTTCTTTCTGAGCAGTGAGCTTCAAACTATGTAAGCAGTAATTAAAATTAATAGTTACTAAAACTCAATAATTAATTAACAATTTTTTTCAATCCTCATTATTTTGATTTTCAACTTTATTTTAATCAGTGTTGGAAGTTGGAGTTTTCTATTGTATAGATTGTAGGCAGTGACATTGTAGTTTACTTAATCAACCTATTGATGTAGACATTTTGTTGTACCTATTCATGAAGATGTAAATCACAATGTCCTCAATGTCCTAATATTCATGTTAATCAATTTATAAATGCACAGTAAAACTTGTTATTTAGCCCTTCAAATTTTGCTGACAGTTTTTTATTCAAACAAAGAATTTGGCATGTGGGACAAATTAAAGAATAACTTTTCCACTTAATTCCTTTCAATTTATTTATTTTTCTAATCATTTGTATTAACACAAAGTAAAATATAGCTTTGTATTTTTAATTTGATAAATTAAGTGTCTTCCTTATATTATATATACTAGCAAATCTGCATATTCTTGAGGCAGATTTATAGCCAGTAACCATGATGTTTTTTCTTATCACCACGAAGTTACTCTTTAGTGTCTGTGTCATCTCAATTCTGTATTAATGTTTACCACAATTGCCTAGCTGGTCTGAAGTCTGTCTGAAACAATCATAGACACACAATAAGGAATTAAGTTATAAAAAAAATAAGTTACCAGAATAGCTATGTAATTCCGAATTTATTTCCTTTCCTTTTTAGACTAAAATAAGTATGTAGATTCATTTTAGTAATTGACCATAGAACATTATTTTGTAAGCATTGTTCTTATCTTGAATCATTACTGCTGCCTGAAATATCTAGTAATATTTTTGTATAGCCCTTGATAGATTTTTTTCTACATCGTTATGTAACATAGTGCCTTTTTTTTTTTTTTTTTTTTTTTTTTTTAACCTTAGAATCATAAATAAAGATGTTGTTATATACTTATGCCCATCTATTATTTTATTTATGTTATGTCAGTTTCTAATTTAGGATTTATGTAACAGAAAACCTTTTCAGCCACATTTTTATTTATTTATTATTTTTAGTAATAAGAACTTGTGAACATTTCATTTACTTATTCTGATTATTTTTTTTTTTTTTTCCTCTTATGAAGATAATAGCCATAAAATATATAGCATATTTAGCATTTTCTGTAAGCCTTCTGAAAATTGTTGTCTTCAGTTCTTTTGAATGAGACTGAAATTTAATTTTAAAATATCCTATATCTCATACTGTAGTATTAAGCTTTAGGATTGTTTTTAGAGTGTTAAAATTATAATGTTCTAAGATTGGAAAATTTTTTTTTAAATTTTATTGTATTATTGGTTTAATTTAGGGGAAAAAAGTTCAAAAATTGTGAAGCTAAATTAACATATAAAGTCTTAGGAGCTTTATTTCAGTTTCCATTTTCATTTCTGAAAGCTTTGCTTCATTGTAATTATGTTAGCATCCATTGCAGTAAGGTATTTAAGGGTAGCTTCTGCTATAAATTCCATGTCATTTATTTCATGTATGTAGTGCTCATTTTCTTGATTTCTCAAATTAAAAAATTTTTGGCATTTATTACATGGGCAACCTATAAGAAAACACATCTTTCCTGTCCTAGTTGCAGTACTCAAGAGGATTATTATTTACACATCGACCCTTTCACTTCATCCTTCATAATTGAAGGATTTATAATGTTACAAAATTAGATCTTATACTGAGAAGGTTAGACCTTATATTGAAGCAAAAGTATTCAAATGATTTACATTGCTTATGCATGAAGCCACAATACATTCCAAAAATAATTAAGATCAATTTAAATATTCAAAGCTACAAATCATACTTTTTCTTGGAAAATGATTATTTTTTTATTTTATTGCACTGGGTTGGTTTTTGTTGATTATAATAATGATCGGAAATTCATACTTTTTTTAAATTAAGGTTTGCTTAGAACTAACATCATTCTTCATTATTTGCCTACTGGTCTGTTTCAACATCTCTGTGCAGTTACTGTTTTTTACGGCTTTAAAAATATTTCCAGTGCTTTTAATTAAGATAATGCTTTGATAATGGAATATGATATTTATAGGTATCAGCTTGCATGAAGCAGTTCCAAACAAGAGGCTTTCAAGAGACACAGTTGGAGGAGGACCTATTGGCCCTCGAACTATATTAAATCAGCTTAATGGTAAAACCAGAGTTGCTACTATGTCTCGGACGGGTAGGAAGCAGGTTATATCATGGATGGATGCACCAGATGATGTCTATTTTAAATCGACGGTCATTACAAAGTAACTTTTCTTGTTTTGTTTTAAGTTTACTTAAAAAGTATTTAAATTTCTTTTTATTTTATTTTATTTTTAAAGATTAAGTAATTTTCATTCATTTTTATTTATTTGCAAAGGAATCATTCTTCATTTTAATAATTGTATTATTTTAATAGAATTCATTGCAATTACCTTCTTTTTTTTTAATAATAGCTTTGATAGTTTCCGTTCATAGTGATTGTTATATTTATACAAAGGTTATTTAATCAAGTAGTGTGATGAATGTAAATAGCTTTTCAAACAAGCTTGAAATCTGAATACTTTATGCCTTAAATTTTCAAATGAATTTTCTTTTAGATAAACTTACAGTAGACCCTCATAATAATAATAATAATAATATATTATACTGCATATTTAGACATAGTGTGGGTACTACTTTGGACCCCATCTCTAATTATTTTGAAAAATAATCAATTACATATTCTTTCATTCTTTTGTTGTTTTTATTCGCCATTTTTTAATGCTTCGTTTGAAAATATTTTAATTGAATCATGTTTTATATTTATTTAAGTTTCTATCCTTAAATGATTCATACTTTTCTGTCTTTGCTTTAAGGAATTGCCTCTATCATTCTCTTAGTTTTATTTTCCCTAGATTGTTTTTTTACAATATAACGAGGGTTCACTGTATTTTCATCTATTTTGTAAAACCAATAATAATGTTTCAGTAGGGTCTCAATAGTTCGTGGTAAACCGGGCTGTCACTATCTTAACCTATCGAAATTCAGGTGTGGAAAGGGGATAAAACAATGATTAAAGATAATCAAAATTAGACTTTTTAAAAACAAAGTGTATACACTAGGTATTTACATAAAAAGAAACTTGAAATCAAGTCACAAAGGGTACCAGTGGGTGCTGGGTCTCCATCATGTCTCACATTTCATGGTTTATCTTTTTCTTTTTATATCCCAGATCATGCACAGATTGTTGCTATCATAAGATGTTTGAATTTAATATAGGAAGTAAAAAAAAATTAATAAATAATATGTTTTGAGAGGCTGCAACTAATGGGAAACTTGAACTATCGAGACTCTACTGTATTATTTAAATGTGATAATTATCTTTTTTTTTTTTTTTTTTTTTTTTTTTAATTTACATCATGCAAACAAAATAAGTCTTTTGATTTATTTAACAGTTTTATAGGTGATGGAACTGAATCTTTATTATCAACATATTCTCAGATGACATAAAACAAACATTTTTTATTATGTTTTGTGGTTTAATCTGTAATGTATAAACAAATTGTATATTACAGACTCCTTTTATAAAAAGAAGGTTGGTTATTAGAGGTATTTCACTAAGCTGCCTCTTAACTATAAAAAATTTAAAAAAAACTCAATTCGATTTATCTTGTGATTTTGTTATTTAGAAACTATTGAATTAATTGTTAAACTTTATTTAATAACTACATTGAAACTAAATTAACACATTATGATCAGAGTGGTTACTGCCTTGCTCTTCATGTGTTACCAATATTAAATAGTTATTACATAGTTATTATGTATTTGTGTGTGTTGATATGTGACTTATATATTCTATAATTTTTTTTTTTTTTATTCATTTATGAATAAGCATATTTCAAAAAACAAGGTTCACAGGAACATATCTGTTTCTTTCTTATCTACTAAAATCCAAAGACAAGAATCAACTAAAAAAAAAGAGCTTAATAAAAATATGTTAAAAATTATTTGTTTTAAGAAAAGTATTTCCACACCTCTTGTATCAGTCAATCTCTTGGTTCTTATTGTATTTATTTTTAATGTTGTTTGCTTCTGTTATAAATTAATTCATATATATATATATATATATATATATATATATATATATATATTTTTTTTTTTTTTTTTTTTTTTTTTTTTTTTTGTGTGTGTAAATAGTGTTTAGAACTTTATTGTCAAATTGTATAAATCCTTCTCATTTTTCATAATTTTTGTTCAACAGAAAATAATAATTTATTTATGAAATAGCGATGTTAACTCATTGATGTGAACGCTCATGTCACTCCTCGTTTCTAATCCTGGGCAGGTGAATCAGAAAAAACATATTAGTTACCCGCCATTGGCTAGAAAAATTGTCTACCTGGTTCACCGTGAACGTGTTAATGGATTAGGTTTTAAGGGTCCTATTTTTATAAAAAAATTAAGTTTCACCCTTAAATTCAAATGTTTTATCTCCCCTTACTCGTTTAATTTAATTATACCAGTTTTTAAAGTAGAAGTAAATGATGATGAACTTAACAGCTCTACGTAGAATATTTATACTTTATAATTTTAATTAAACAGCAAATATTAATTGTTTTAAAATTTACAGTGTTAATGGATTAAATTTTTATGATCCTGTTTCTATTAAAAAATAACTTAGTTATAAATCCTCAAATGAATAAGTATATTTTGACTTGGAAACACAGGTATGATTCCTGCAACCCTGAGAATTTTTCTTAAAGAGTAAAGGTTGAAATAGATCCTTATCTCATCAGGAAAACTGAATATCTACTTAAAGTAGTCAGTCGTCCAGTCTTCAAAACGTGTATATTTGTGCATCATCCTCTTTCATACACAAAATTACCACTATAGTGACAATTTATTTGGTAGGGCTAGTCTCAATCAAAAGAAATTAAATAATTTTTACTCTTATGAAAATGTGTACTTAAAAAATTGCACATAAACAATGAATTTTTAAAATTACCTTGGTGTCAAATCCAGAAAGTAGTCTTTTATTTATTTTATGATGATGGAGAAGTTTGTATTCTGTCATATATTTTTGAGATCTATGGTTTTTGATTAATTCTTCTGTTCTTGGTATGACTGGTGTATGCATGTATGGCTGTTATACTATCTTTATTTTAATTTAGGTTTTATATGATTTTTTAATTTAATATGTTATGGAACTTTATTTTTATTTTTATTTTTTATTTATGACAAATTAGTTAATTTATTTACCAATATTTACTTTGAGATATGAATTGTAAATTATACAGTTCCTCAAATTGCTTTTGTAAAATTCATCATGTTTCTTGTAGCTAGTTAGTTTATAGATATGCAAGAGTTGTCTGTTTTTGTTTTTTTTTCATTTTTTAAGGGTAGGAGGAAAATCTTACATAAGACGAAGGGCACCAAAATCCACAACAGTATGATATTCCTTCCCCCTAAAAACCACCTACCTATTCTTCTTTACTACTACCCCGTGGAACTGCTGTCAAGCATTACTTCAAGGGGAGAACAGTTCAGATCTCCATAGTAATCATCTGATTAAACAGGTTTTCTGAGAACAACTCTTGGCTCAAAGATATTATTAGCTGTTCCTTCATGAATGCATGTTCTACTGTTTCAGCCAGATTGACACATGATTCTTTATCTAATTTGAAGTGAGCCAGTAAATAGTCCCTGAAATTAAGCAATTTGATGAGGTTATTATCAAACTCCCAATATTTCCGGGCAATCCATGCTGCAATATAGGGCATCAAACAGTCTATCTTTTAAGAGAGGTTGAATCCCAGCATCTATTCCTTCTTTGTATTCCTTATATTCCTCTCTTCCTTTGCAGTCATGGGCCAAAAAGCATCCGGCTCTACTTATTTTTGATGATAGATCTGGTTGTGTTCATTCAGAAGTTCAATCGGCAGCATGTCTTCTACAGCACACACTGCATAATTAGAAACAGTGCGGAACTTGTAAATATGTAAATTGCAGACCTTGTCTATATGTGTGCATAACTTGTACATACACTTATATACACACATTTTGTTCTTTGATTTTTAGTAAATAAATTTAGTTCTTTTTGTATTTTGTATTGCTTGACCTGATCATTGATAGTTTTTGTATGAGAGTATTTCTATTAACCAGTGTTTTTTTTGTTTTATTTTTTTTAAAGTAAGCTCAACTTTAATAATAGGTTATTTAAATTTAATAGTGGAAAATAGTATTACTGGTTACTGACTTCAGTCTACTTAGTTAAATAATAAGGAGAAAATATCCCATTAATTTTATCCTTTTTAACCCCTAAGGCTCTGTTCACTCTTTTGTAATACATACCATTCCATTTATTATTTACCATTTACTCCAAATGTGCTTTATAGCTGAATGTCCTTTATTAAGGACACCTGGAAAAGTGTTAATTAAAGAAATGCATGCAATTTTTTAGATTGAATTACATATTTAAAGTGATATATCACTTTGATATATCTTGATATCACTTGCTGTTTCTCAGTCATCAGTGTTATTTGATATTTTAAACTGTGAACTTAGTGGTATAATGATAAGATTTGAGTTCATTGCTAGATTGTCTTGAAACTAGATTATAATTCCCTTTAGTTATGTATAAGTATAATTATAATCAACAAATATAATTTGTGAGCATATTATAATTTATTTATAAAACTTAACTATTATGATTATTTATAGTTCTTCTTGCTATCCTATCAACATAGGTATTTGTAGAGGAACACATTTTATGTCATATTATTAAAAATAGTTACCATTATTGATTTCTTTACCATTGTATTGAAAGAATATCATTTGTTACATATTTAAAATTGAATTAATAGTATTCTTTATTGTATTTTTAAAATAAAATTATTTTCATTAATAAGGCACTTTTTTTTTTTTTGCCAGATTTTAATTTTTAAGTGAGTAAAGGTGGACAAGGAAGTCTTTGAATTTTTTACTGTGATAATTTTTTTGGAATGCTAACTAAATAATGTGGATATCTTTGTTCCAGAAATAATTTTGTTTGATTTGAGAATTAACAATTTTCAGTTCAGCTATTTTGTAATTGTAACGAGATAACTTCATTGATTAAAATTTAATTTACTTACATTTTATTCAATAATATCTTGAAATGCTCATCTTAAAATGTAATTACTGGCTCTTCTTCAATTTTTTTTTTTTTTTTTTTTTTTTTTTTTTTTTTTTTTTTTTTTTTTTTTTTTTTTTTTTTTTTTTTTTTTTTTTTTTTTTTTTTTTTTTTTTGCAATACATGTATATATTTACTGAAGAACCTTAAATAATGTTGATAAGTTTATTCTCCCTGATGTGCTTGTAGCAGGCGTTTTTTTTTTATTTTTATGAATTTCGAAAAAGTATATATTTGTTTTAAACCATAAAATTTATGTTTTTGTAGTCTATTTATGAACAAAATCAAGGCAATATGTTCATAGTATGTGGTAAATTTTTCCTTTATCGTTGAATTTGCTAATTTTTGGGAAGTTATCCATCTATAGGTAATTTTATTTTTTATTTATTTATTTATTTTTATTTTTTAGTTATGTTACTTTATCTTGTCTTAATAATAATAATTTTTATTATCTTTTTTGAAAAAAAAACAAAATATTTCTATTGCATTGGGCAGGACAGTGTATGGAATTCTTTTCTCCAAATGAACTTATTTTAAAGTTAACAATTACAACCTTAACCAACTATTACTGTTTGCACTAGTTGAAGTTAAGCTTCTTTTATTTTTTATTAAAGACGTGTTTTTTTTTAAACATTATGGGCTTAACGCAATATGGTTTTCCTAACATATTAGATTTTTAAGTCAAAATTTTCTATAAATTTGGCTCTGGAAATTACCTAACCTCTTCAAGTAACTGAGATTATAAAATTTAATTAACCTTTTTCTTCAATTAATATTTTCCTTTTGCCAAGAGATACCTACATTTCCTTGGTGTTGAAATGGTATTTTCCCTCACCAGTGTAGCATATACTGACTTCCTTATTTTTTCTTATTATAATTTCCGATACCATTACTCTCATTTTATTATACTACTTTTTCAATTCAAATCTGATTTTCACCTCCTGCTTTCTCCTTTACTATCCACATACCCACTTTTTTTCTCTTTCTATAACTGTTATGTTTAATAAATTTAACTAGCACCTTCTCCTCATCCTTTTTTTATTCTTATTCTTTCTCCCCCAATTCCATGTAAATATGAATTAATATTTAATTTTATTATGCTTTTATTCCTATGTTTGTATAATATTTATATTGGTTATTCTGTGATCAGATATATCATTAATATATCTTTCATCAATAATGATATTATATGGAAAATGTCAGTTTTATTGTTAATGTAATTTGATTCTGGCTGAACTGTTTAGGCCTTTATACAACTGTTATTTAAATGATTCTCAGGGGGCATTAGTCCCAGTATTAATATAGTTTATTTTCATTTTTCATTACGTTAATATAAAGAGAGAAAGTATAATTTAATAAAGATTTAATATATTACTTTGAAACATCTTACAACACTTTTAAAAATGACAAATCTAGAACAACTTCATAATTTTTTGTTTTTATTAATCATTACCTGATGAAAAATTAATTAACATTGTGGGTTTTCAAAGAAAATGTTTTAACCCATTCAGTGCCCAAGATTTTAACATGTCTGCATTTTTTGAATTTGTAAAATCAAATTATATTCTTAACTTTAAATATAATTATATATATGATAATTTAAAAAAGAAAACAAAAACTGATAGACATCTTTAGCTATATATTTGTAATATTATGTCTAATTTTCTATCCAGAAATTAGGGTTGTGTCTTTCACCATGTAGCAGAGCCTGACTAATGGTGGCACTAAAAGGTTTAAAGTCTTGTCTATTGTTTTTAAATATAAGATTTACTTCAGTAACTACCTCTTATTATACAGTTTTGTTGATTCACTGCACTACTAAAAGCATATATGGCTATGTTAACACTTACTGATTATTTCTCTGTGTAAATTTAAGCCATTGTTTTTGTACCAGTCAAAGATTTATTTTTTATTTACTGTCTTGTAATTCAAACATATTTAATTTGTTTCAAAGGTTACACTAATTGAGCATACTGTTCCATGGTGTTTTCAAGTGTTATACTGTGGCCTTTATATTAATGACCTAGTTATTTACAGGTTACTTTGATAGGAATACAAAAATTTATTTTATTAGGCTACAGAGTGGGAATCAGATTCACTCTAGACCTGGCGACATTCAACACATTCATCAATTCTTCTTAATAGGTTATGGTGTTATTGTGCTTTTAATAACTGCATTGAAAAATAACTATTTGAAGTTGAAATGATTAAATTTTAATCACTGTTAGTTGCTATTTCATGTTCTGTGTATTTGCGTTTATATAAAACATGCTTTGTATAACATGCATCATTAATGATAATGGAAAAATATAATGTATAAAATGAAGCCAGAAAAGATTACTGGGATTCTGATTGTTTTATCATAATATATGACTAATTATGAGATAGCCTATTTATTTTTTCTTTCCCTTGCCTTTTCTTTAAGTTACTTCAAGTTGACTAGCCTTATTTCCCTTGAATGTTTCGTGTAAAAGTAAAAATAAAAATGTATTTTAATATTATTCATAATAAAAAAGCATCTCTAAAATAATTGATTTTTTTTTTTTATGATTCCCTCCTTTCTTTTATCTTCATTAGGCTGTTAGGGATAAATTATTTAATTTATTTCAATTTTTTAAGCTTGAGTTATTAATTTTATTACAGTAATTAAATTATTATAAAAATAATTGATTATTCTATTTTAGGAGAGTGAGGCATCAGCTTAGTGGAGCGCAGCTGAAAAGAGCAGCAAGGAAACCTTGGAGAAAACTGATAGTAAAGGGTATGGAAGATCTGGTTGTAATATTGGAATGACAGAGCGAACAGTGGCGGGAATCTATGCGCCCGCCACATTGATTTATTTTATTTTGTTTATCTGTTGATTAAACTTGAATGGATAGGCTCTGTTAACAATTTTGAAAAATGGACTTAGATTTATAATATTTAATACATGAAAATAGTTTAACTGTAAATAAAATAAAATTAACACATTGCAATGTGTCTACATTTTGATGTATTAAAATATTTGATGAATAGTCATTAGAACATGAAAAATGAATCATTGAACCACTGGGGTTTCAAACAATTCTAGATAAGAATTTCAAAAATATTTAGCCAATTTATTTATATCAGTGTGATAGACATTAAAATATTTATTTTTAATTATGGTTATAAAATCCATTATTTATTGATCTACTTATTTAAAATTGTTTAAAAAAATATTTCATTAAATATCATTGTAACAGTTATCTGCACTGTAAGAAATTTTCCAGTTTCTGTATATTGAATTAAATGGGAAAACAATTATTCTGTTGTTTTGTAAAAAAGTAGGAAAACATTGATTTGTGTTCTGAAAGAGTGTGAATATTATTTTCTCTGTAACCCTTGTTAATTAAATGAAGCTGAAGCAACATTTATTATGACATTTAATGTCGTGTGTAAGTACAAATTTTAGTAAACTCGTAATTTTATGAAATTCTGTGATATTTAAGCTTTATTCAGTTATTATGAAATGCTTGGCTTAAAATATTATTTTATTAAAAAAATTATTGCTTTTTATACCAAGCTTTAATTTTAATGTCTTATCATGCTTCAACTTTTTTGCCAATAATACGCACTTATTTTTTCTATAACTTTTAAGAAATCTAAATTCAATGTTGTTTTTTTCTCCAATGAACATAGCTTCACCCAGTGTTCTTTATTTACTCATATCTGTTTTAGCCTTATTAGGTAATTCTGTCTGTACTGTTTATATCTGTAATATAAATATCTCTCATTGTTAATATTACAGTTATTAGATATTTTTAAATATGAGCATTATTAGTTTAAGGAGCAGATAGACGAGTTGTTTAAATATTTGTGCATGTTTAAATTTTTATACTATTATAAAAATTGTACTATATTTTTTGTTTCCTATGTCTAATTGGAAAACAAATCCACCATACTGTGATAACTATTGGGCAGTCTAAGTAATTTATTTTTATGTAAACAAATGGTAAAAAAAAAATAAACAAAAAAAAACACATTAAATTGCTCTTGAAAGATAGCTTTCTTTCTTTGTTGTTATATGATAAAAATATGAATCTTTGAAAATTTTCAGAATTAAGAATTTTTATGGTTATTAATAATAGATTTTATATTGTGTCCTTTTGAGAACATTGAAATAAATGTTACAGATGACTGACTAAAATGTATGAATTTCAGTTTGTAAATTTCTCATTACTTCTAATTTTCATTTCCCATATTTCTTTATAATTAATATTTCGGGGAAAAAAATTGTGAGAAAAACAACAAAAATTATAATTAACTAACTTACATAACGTGCTGGTTATGTATTAAATAAAATATCTGTTACACTTAACATAACTTGTAAATCTTTTGCATTAAATTCAGATAAAATATCATACTTTTTCCTAAGTTAGGTCTGCACTCTCATGTAAGGAGGCAGCCAAGGTGGAACAGAATCCCGTCCAAAATGCTCAGTCTTTTTTCAGTTTCTATTCATCACTTCGTTATAATTCACAAATCTATTCTTTTTGAATTCATCGCATATTTTACCATTCAATATAAGAATTATTATCATTTGTGTTCATACCTCATGATATGTGTTAGGATAATAATAATAATAATTACAAAATGGGACTTCAGTGTTCTTGCTGTACCATTTAAATCTAAAGGTTTTTCTGCCAGATGAATTTTTTTAAATTTCTGTATAAACATATCACTACACAAGCAAGATCCCTCCACCCGATTTTTAGATTATTTGGACTTTTTTGTAGTCCAATGTTTTGCTGAAGTACAAAACATAACTAAGTTAGGCATAATGATTCATTATTCATTTCTATTTCTCTTTTAAAACTTGAGTGCAGTTCTATAATCTTCATAACTGCTTCTTACCTGTGATGTTTTAGTTGAGCTTGTAAATATACTATAGTGGGAGGCATGCACAGTAGCTCAGTGGGTAAGGCACCTGACTATAAGCTCCCGGGTTCGAGTTCAAGTCTGATTTATTTATTAGAAAATTTATTTTCTGTTAATTCGGCCTTGGCTCGATTCTGAGGTCAAGAGACCTTGGGGCACACCCAGCCTCCTTAAAGTGGGTACCCTTAACTGGGGGGAATAAACCCTGGTGTTTGAGCAAGATTTCAGCCAGATATCTTTCTTTCATAACCATTGCCCAGTAACAGTACATCCTTACCTAAGTACTGAGCCCAAGACTTGGGTTATAGCAGTACAGGTTTTCATAGTATATTTTGAGGCAAGTTAATTGTGAATCACCTTTCAAAGATGATGATTACTATGTTTTATAAGTAAAAACAGTTTTGAATTTCACATAACTGTTATACTATTTGCTATAACTGTACAACATAATGGTTGTTGTTTTAATGTATCCATAAATTGTGATGCAGCCTATTCTGGGATTTCAGTGAATGCATGGTGCATTTGTTAGCTTGTGCCAATAATGTTGATTATTATATGCCTCTTCCAGAAATTGTGGACTGATGGATCCAGTTGGAATCCTGATATGGTGCAAGAGCTATGGGACTGCCTTATGTAATATTTTATGGCACACACAATAGGCCTCTATGGCTGAAGTGCTTTAAATCCACCTCCGGTTAATAATATATATTCTCTCTCATACTCGTTTACACAAGCAATACAAAATAATATACGTGTTTCAGTCTTTGTGTATATGTAATCCCCCATATTAAATAAATTAGCCATCCTGCTGGGTTTTATGGATTGATTTAAATGTTATCACTTTGAATGTTCATTAATTTATTTATTAATTTTTCAGTTATTTTAAGTTTCATGGATGGTGTTAATTATGGCTTTGTTAAGCTTGATTGATAACAGTAATTAAGTTTTATTTAAATTCCTAATGGATCAAATTTTTATAAAGTTATCTTTTGAGAGCTTCTAAGAATATTTTTGAATCACAAGTTGCTTAATAAGTAAATACATTTATTTATATGTTGTAAAAAAAAAAAAAAAAAAAAGTAGTAATAAATATAAAATTGGCTGCTGTGATGATTATTATAAATGTATATATATATATATATATATATATATATATATATATATATATATATATATATATATATATATATATATATATATATATATATATGCCTGTATATATACATATATGTATGTATGTGTATAGATATACATTTTTTTTTAATGTATGGGTGATTTTCGTATATCATGTATTTGTCAATTATTAATGCCCCATCCATTCGACTTTAATCAACCAAGATAAACTTAGGTAATAAAAATCTTGCGTACTCATTATATGAAAGACATTTGAAAAGTGTTGTAAGGTGTTTGAATACAGTGACTTTAAAATGTGAAAAAGGTCCATCGAATTAAAATGCGTCATTTCTACATTACTATATTAAATATGTATAAAATTTTTGAGCAGACTGAATTTTCGACAAATGTACAGTTCTGTTTACTTTTGTAATATTTCTTAGATTATTAAACCCCTTGTAATATTTAAGATGTACATTCTTAAAGGTTTTTGTAGTGTTTTATTAATTTAAGTTTTACCTTAATGTTTTAGACAAATTGTAAAAAAAAAAAAAAGAAAGGAAAAAAAAAGAAAAGAAAGAAGAAAAAATGCAGTGATATGATTTTCCTTTACCATTATAATCACTTACTATTATACCGATCTGATAACTTTCTTATTTCTTACTTCACTTATGCCAAAGTATCTTTTTTCCTATCAAAATCTTTACTTTATATAATGTAGCTATTTTATTAAGAAAAACAATCAGTATGCTTATGCTCATAGATTGTTTAAAGTTATCTTTTTAATTTTACTCTTCAAAATTTATAATATAAATAATTTAATGATTTACTAATGATAAAAAATAAATTAATCATGTACTAAATAAAAATAGTTCTTGAAAAACAATGAAATTATGCGCATTATACTGGCAATCTCAGTATATATAATGTCTATCATAGATATATGGCTAATATTGTGGGTCTCATTCTACCTGAATGGCATCCTCCTTTACTGCCCTTGAGGTTTGAAATTGACCTCATTATGCTCTTATTGTTTTCTTGATATATTTACCTGTTAAGATTTGAAATTTACTTTGGATTAAATACTGGTGAGGGTCTGAAATATTTGCCTGTACCATACGAAACAAGGTTTGTGCCACTATAAATTATTCTAGCTTATTGTGGACCTCATATGTGATATTTTTTTTTCTGTTAATTAGGCTGTACATCATTCGATATCTTTTAGTATTCATTGAAACAGTTCTATCAGTTAAGGTATGCATGATAATACCTCAGTACAGAAGGATTGATTCCCAGTTCCAGCTATAATTACCAACCCCATTACTAAGAAAACATTCCATCCCCTACAATATCTCTCTGCTCTTATACTCGGCTGTTTGAATCTCATGAAAGAAACCTATTGTCTATTAATTCTAACTAATTTATTAAACTAATAGTACTATAAAGAATGGTTTTATGGGTAGTGACAGGTTACCCATAGGTTGTTAACTGCTCCTTTTAGTGACTATTCACCAGTGTCCTTCTTACCAACATATGTTTATATTACAATTTATGTAGAAGGAGATACAGTTCTTTATTATAAATTCTGTGGCACAACTACTAAAGCTAAATAAATTAGAAGTTGTGCTACAGACTTTATATTATAAGTTTATATATTGGTGCTGGAAGACAGTGAAAAAAGAGCCTATATTCATAGACAATAGTTATTCAGGACCAGCAGGCCTACGTGGATCTATATATCTCCACAAAACATTGTTTTGATATTGATTTTTCATGGACTGAAATAGAAATAGCATTCCGCTGCTATTTTATATGCTGGAAATCCACATGATGTCTTCCAATTAAGATCATAGTGTAGAGTCATGGTTCGTGATAGGGTTCATAGTGAGTTTGACTCCAGTATCCGATGGTAAGAGTAATTGCCGAGAGAAACCTGGGTAATGTGATCCTTCTTGGAGAATGTTATCCATCCAATTGGTTGACTGTTGATTAATTAAATTACTTATTGGGGCCTTACCTTGCTCCCCCTTCTATCTCCTTAAAGGAGTAATAATACATAACAATAAAATAAGGAATAACAAAAATTTATTGTAAAAATAGTAATAGACAAGATAAATTATACAGTAGCTATGTTATTTGTTATGTTTTTATTCTTATTAATTATAATTTAACATAGCACATACAAGTTCATTTAATAGAACCAATATTAAAAAAAAAAAATCTTGCCTAGTTAAATATTTCTGATGTAAAAATGTTTATTACTTCAAGATTAAGAATAAGGAGATGAAGGATTTTTGGATATTTAAGATAAAGAATTACTAACTGTATAGAATTGGTTAGACAATCCTATTAGCATGTGTTAGATAATCTTAAAAACATAAGGTATATATAATTGTTCTAAAATTAACAATAGTTGACTGGCTAATCTACTTTTGTTTTTATCATTATTAATATATTATGATGATGTGGCTAGTGATGCTAGGTCCATGTTGGGTGTAAGGAATTGGATGGAGGCAATTGGTGGAAGCTGATACCTGAGGTCAAGACTCAACTTCGAGTTGTAGTGCTGATTGATGAAAGAATGAATATATTATGATAGGTGATAACTAAGGGGAAAATTTTCATGTAATTAAAAAAATCACGAAAATAATAAATAAATTAAAGGTTTAGTGAGTCTGAAGGCTCAATGCTGACACCACCAACTGTTAACCACACAGCTACCTCCAGCACACTCCCCTAAAACCCTAATCCCCAAGATCAGCTCTGACGCAATCCTCCCATCTACGTCTCGGTCGTTTACCCTACGGCTCAAAACTGATTATTTTTTTTTAATTCGGTTTTAGCTAAACCTAACGACTTTACACGCCCATTTTAACCGTTGCGCTGCTATTACCTGAACTATATTTACCGAATATAACTCGCGCAGTTCCGAATTGTGGAGACTTCTGAATTTCCCCCGTTTCTTCATCCTTTTTAGGGGCAAATATTCTTCAAAGTACTTTATTTTTGAAAACTTTAAAGTGTTGTTCCTCCCTTAACGTAAGCGGCCAGGTTTCGCTTCCGTAGAGCACTGTTAGTAGTATAATAGTCTTATATATCCTAATTTTTGATTTTCTGGAGATAAGCGCGAACTAAGTAGTTTTGCAACCAAAAAATAACAAGCATTACCGTCTTTTAACTTCGCCCTTATTTTCTCTTGAATTTCATTTTCCTTGATATGGTAGGTATTTGAATTGCACAACGTCTTAAAATTTAATCCATGGAATAACTACATTACCGTTTCTACCACTAACCATATATTTCGTTTTATCGTTATTAATTACTAGACCGATTTCGTTACCGGTTTTCATGAGCATATTGCGTTTAATTTAGTAGTTTCCCCGTTTTTCCCAACAGTACCAAATCATCAGCATAACCAAGAACAGGAATTATATCCCCCATCTCTAATCCTTTTCCCGTAAGCAATACCTTCCTAATTACGTATTCGAGTACTAAGTTAAATATTACAGAAGAATGAGAAGTTCCCATCCTCTACACGGTATATACAGCTGACATCCCGGCTCATCCTAACACCTTCCTCACCACATACACTGATGACAAAAGTTTGTTATCAGTAATTAATGATCCCAACATTGCATCCCACACTCCAATCCCACATCATAAACCTCCAAGAATGGTGTCAAAAATGGAGAATTAAAATAAATCCATATAAATGCCATCAAATTACCTTTACCCTTCGTGGTAAACGTACGACGTTCTGTCCTACAGTATCCTTTAATGTCATTCCTCTAACCCCTGTTGAACAGATCCGCTACCTTAGACTCCATTTGGACAAACGTCTCACTTGGAATCCACATTCTAGACTAAAACGACAAGAAACGACCCCACGTTAGAGACTACTCCAACATTTACTTGAAAAACGTTCAAAGCTTCTAATAAATTACAAAGTACTCATTTACATGACAGTAATTACACCTATTTGGACATACGGAGTTGAGCTTTGGGGCTCCACTAAATCAGCCAATTCTTCTCGTATCCAATCCTTACAATCCAAAATCCTTAAAGATCCTTGCATTGTCACAAATAAACTTATCCATAAAGACCTTAATGTTCCATATGTTGCTGATTTAGCCCAAACCAGATACCAATTCTTCCATAGTAAACTGCGCTCCCACTAGAGGCCTTCCGTCGGAGGCGATCTCCAGGTCCCAGGTACGGCTTGAACATAGGCCACAAAAAGTTGCTCTTTTTTAGGCCTAGTTATGATTTCTTGGAATAATTAAGAATGAACAAATAAAATTAAAATATCATGTTAATTATATAAAGACATTTGTACTCAGTTTCATCACTGCTTTCCCTAATGTCATTTTCCAAAAACAAATTAATGTTCAAGGCCTCTTCTCCTAAGGAGAGACTTTTTTAAAAGCTGGTTTTGCCTGTAGATGCTTATTATAGGGTTGGACGATATGAAAAACCTGCCAAAAGACAGTTGTCGCGTAAACTTCATAGAGTAAGATTCTCGAAATGGTATACAGTGATTAACTTTTCTTCGTTTAAAAATGTCACTGCATCTAGAAAATGGTTTCCATGGTGTTCGAGATCTTAATGCAGTCTCATTAGATGGTAGTCCCTTAGTAAAAAGCTTCTCTCAAAGCCATTTTTCATTCATAGCGTAAAAAATTTAGTTTCATTCTGCTTTCTGTCCTTACTTTATTCGTTAAATTGTTGTAGTTATGTTTTTCTGATGGATATCTAGTACGATACTACTTCGCTCTCGCTCTGCGTTTTTCTGCCAATGAGGTGCGAACATGCTGTGATAAGACACACTGTTGACTATTAGGATTTTTTCGACGCAAGATCTTTTCAGTTATATTATTTTGCATTGATGATGTAAGTTTTTCAATTGCTATGTTGATATCTTCTTTTGTTTTAAGGGGAACTTTCAGGTCCAATTTATTTTCTAGATCGTACCAAAATCCGTCCTAGTCTACACGCCCTCTAATCAGTCTGGGAAGATAGGGTTTAAGAACTGGATTTGAACAGGGCCATAATCTGATGAAAGATCGTCCATGGATTAGATGATGGATTGAGAGCTGGAAATTTAGGATAAAAAAAATATCGAGTTCGTCTCGGTGATTTAGTATTCCGTTTGCATTCTATAAAATAATAGCCAGAGGCTTAGCGCTCATCTTGCAAAATTAAATGTAATTTTGTTACAAGACAATTTCTATAAGTGATCTGGTGAGTAAGGTAATGAGCGGTCTGATGGTGTCTTGAAGATCTCGCAGGAATGAGGAGAGAATGGCAGAGATATCGGTAGGAAAGGGGGAATAAATCATAGGCTTGGGATGGATTATTTATCGCAGGGGTGTTTCTTGGGGCTGCAGTCTTCGTGAGAAACGCAGATTCAACTTGTATTGGTTTTTGAGATGGAGGATTGATCTGAACATGATGCTGGACAGGAAGTGGTTGTCGCTTCTGAGGTGGTAGTTTTACTTTTTGAGGAATGCAATTGATGGGAATGAATGTTCTGTTGTGGATGTTGAGATTGAAAATGGGAGGTTTGGGGCTAATGTTGGGAGATTTGAGGCGCCTGACGTCGCGGTTGATAAATAATCTTCTCAGAGTAAGAGGCTTGCTGTCTAGGTTGATGATCTCGTGCTGTGGTGGAGTGGGTTTTAAAAATTTTAAAAGCAGGCAAAGATTCAATTTCCAAAACTTGTGTCGAAAGACCTTGAACACAGTAAAGATGTATTGACGGTCCAACAAACATTCATGCTAGCGATTCAAGGTACTAGCTTTACGAAAGTTATGCAAATATGAACTTCTTCATCAATTCCTCAGTACCCAAAAGGTTTATCTGAAGAATGTAGATAAAAAATCGGTTAAATCCAAGCTTATGATTGCTTTACAAAATAACGCCGACTGTATACATAGCTATGATGAATTTAAACGTGTTACTAGGTCTGTTGTCAGGCCCCACTTTGTATATGGGGTGACTGGGTTATAGCCCAGAGCGCCAAATTTTTAGGGGCGCTAAATTTCCCAAAACATTTTTTTTACAATATTGTTTTGATTAGTTTTATTTGTAATGTTCCACTCTAAAGGAAATACCAATTTTGAAACAACAAAAAAGCTACTCTGCTTCTGTAAAAAATATTCTGTTTCAGTACAGTGTATTATTCTGTTTCAGTACAGTATACTGTTTTACAGGCAAAAAACTTTGCCCAAGCAAAATTCAGAAACAAATCTGTAATTTATTTATGTTTTGTTAAGGTTTAAAACATAAATAAATTACAGATTTTTTGTACTTATGTACTTACTATGTACTAACTTCAATTGGTGTTGAATAAACCTTTGAAGCTCACAACTTTGGTGGTCTTATTAATGAAACTTGCTTTTGCTATTCCATACCCCTCGGAAGGGAGGGGGGGGCCAAAGCTGTTTGCAGCCCAGGGCGCTATTCACCCTAAACCCGGGCCTGTCAGTTGTTTGTCTTTTATATAGGCTGGCCATAGTGAGTTTGCTTTAATTGTTAAAGTTTTTTAGTGTAATATTCGTACTCTCTACGGTGTAAATATAATAAATAATACGCTTAAGCTATTAGTGATTAAAAAAAAATAAAGAAATCAATATAAAAAAAATAAAGAATGGAATAGGAAATAAATAAAAATGTGGACATCATAAAAGTTTTTATATACAGTTATTGGTTCTAGTTCGAATGCATATATTACCATATGTTTGTCTAGAATGATAAATATGCTTTGTAAAATAAACACTCAATAAAGTGTTTCTTCATCTCTTATTTATGCTGGAATAAAATTTATCTTTCATGAAGAAGTCGTTCAAATACTTGTAGAATATGAGCCCTTTCTTGATAAAAGTTTGAAGTTTAATAGATTTAACTTAAGATCAATCTTAAAATGTTTTCTTCCATTATTTACAAAAAATGGACTTGACATTTTATCTTTTCTTCATTTTATTGTCAGAGGGGGTTGGTGTAAAAGAAGTCTATTGATAATTATGGTCACTGTGGTTTCACTTTAATTTGTTAGTACTAGTAATGTGTCGATCGATTTACGATTTTCTATACTCATACCTCGGTTTAAAAATAAATCGCAATTGCAAAAAATAACCCGTATGAGAGGTAAAAAAATTAAGAAATCAATTAGTAAACAGCAAAAAGCATTTACTCTTTTACGCACTCTTTATTGAAATCATTTTGAACAATGTTTTATTATGCAGAAATGTTCAGCGTTTTACTTAAAGTACTGGAACAATCTATCACTGCTGAGCTACGAGGAACTAGCGCCTCTACTTCGTATAAGATATAGTTTCTTTCACTTTTATTTACGAAACAAGTTGCTTATATTAATTTAATATAAGAAAACATAGTGAAGGAAGGAATCCTTCACCAGATTAAGGTGCCATATTATACGTAACTTTTAAATTTTCTGGGATTCATTCCATTGTATTATTTATTTATTTATTTTTTATTTTTTTAAATCAATCATTTGTTGAGGAATTATTACAATCTGCCACAAATGTGGGCAATAAGTAATATTGATGACTTCATGATTACATTCATACAATATGTACAATAAGAGAAGAATGAAAAAAAATAAAAATATAAACTGAAAAAAAAAAAAAAAATAAAAAAAAAATAAATAAATAAAATTAAATAGAACAATAAAGAGTTATGCTGATATATATAAACAATATGCAATATAGAATAAACATACATGTGAAATATATGAATATAAAAAAAAAATTTACACATAAGACAAAATAATAATAATAAAATAAAATGAAAATAAATTGAATAAAAGTAAAAATAAAAATAAAGCTAAATTAAATTAAAAGTTAAAACTACATTCATACTTTATTTACAAGACACACTCATCCTAGGGATCTCCCAACCGACCCAGCCTCTCCACTCATGGAAGGACAGGCCCGGCGCAGAGAGGTCCCAGCTCTTCTCTCTCAGCTGCGTCACTGGAGTTAAAGAAAACCCAGTGGAGGCTGAGTGAGAGCGCAATGTACAGTCACTCAGGACATGAGTGGAGAAGCTGGCCAGTGCCAGACCTCCAATATATATATACATATTTACAATAGATCTCGGGGCCATTGCCGTTTTAATCTGCGAGGGGGGTTATCAGGATGTGTTGAGCTGGATAGTGATTGAGCCAGAGGGTTAGGATGGAAAGAAAGGTTGCGATGGAATTTTAAAAATTTAAGAGGTATGAGGTCGAGGACGTATGGTATGTTGAGATCATTGTGGAGGGTTTTATTGGATACATAGTAAGGAGCATTTACTATGGTTCGGAGGACTTTGGATTGGAAGGATTGAATGCGTTTGATATTCGACTTTTTAGCTGTGCCCCACAGTTCAAGTCCATAAGTCCAAATAGGTTTAATAATGGTTTTGTATATGAGAAGTTTGTTTTCAACGGAAAGATGAGATGTCCTGTTTAATAGTCTATACAGTTGGCTGAAGCGTCTGTTCAGTTCTTGCCTTTTGAGTCGGGTATGAGGGTTCCACGTAAGTCTTTTGTCTAAGTGGAAGCCAAGATACCGAACTGTGTCAGCTTTAGGTAGTGGGATACCATTGAAATTGATAGGAGGACAGGATTTTCGGCGGAGGGTAAAGGTTACGTTGGTGCATTTAGTTTCATTAACTTTGATCTGCCAATTATCGCACCAGTCTTCAATCAATGATAAGTGGTTTTGGAGATTATAGGAAGCTATTAAAGGATCTGAATGGGATGAAAGGATAGCAGTGTCATCAGCAAATGTTGCAAGGAAAGTATCAGGAGTGGTAGGGATATCTGCAGCATAGAGATATCCAGAAATGTGCCGGAGCAATACTGCTTGCTTTCAAGTGCTGAAGATATATGGTCAACAACTCTCAGGCCTTGTTGGATAGTGGAATGGCTAGAGCGGAATCCAAAATGGAATTTGTTACGGAGGTTTTTGTAGGTTTGGCATCCTTTGTAGTTGGCTGGATGTTCTTGTTGACATAAGGCACACACTGCAGGAACTTCTCGGGACTTAGTACATTCTTCAGATTTATGAGCTTGTCCACACCTGACGCATCTTGGAACATGGTGGCAATAACGTTTTGTATGGCCGTATGCTTGGCAGTTATGGCATTGCACAATATCTCGTTTAGGATATGGTTTCTCTATTTTGACTTTTGTATAATAAATAGAGGTGACATCATAGATTTTTTCAACCCCAGGAGTAGGTTCTAAATCCACGAAGAAAAGTGGTAGTGAGGTTTTTCCGTTTTCTCCTGAGTGTCCCCTGATATCTTTTAGTACATTCAGAACTTGTCGCACTTTGAATCCCATAGACATCAATTCTTCTCTAATGGTTTCAACTGGCGTTGTAGGGTGAAGATTTCTTACCACCACCCTAAGGGATCTTTCCTCCTTGAGCTGATATGTATGGAAATCAGCTTTGGTGTCCGTCAGATATTTGACAATGTGACGGTACGTTTTGGAAGAATCTGGCGTAATTTTTGTATCATTTGTACGGCTGACACATGAATATTTTCCTATGGCAACGATCTTGTTTAATTGGCAACACATTAAGCCGAAATTTTTTATGTTGCGAATAAAAATGGGTGGAGGTTTAGGAGGCTGTGAAACAGATGTCGATTCCATATTTTCAGTGGGTGTGTTACTGAGCACCTGGAAAGGATTTGCTGTAAAGAAGGGCGATTCTTCGTGAACTCCTTGAGTTGAAGTCCCAGCCATTGCTTCGTTGATTGGTGATGAGTTTTAATCATTGATTTACGCGGACGCTGTTTAGCTGGGCTGAAACGTACAGTTTCAAGAGAACGACTTCTTTTTCCTTTGTTAGTTTTAGACGACATCACCATGTGGAAATATCTCATCGAATATCATTGAGAAGTAGAGGAAAAGAAAAATAAAGAAACAAAATAAAAAAAAAAAATATTAAAAATAATAAATAAAAGAACGCAGAGTATGCTGTTAAAGGACATGTACAAGTCCTCCCCGCACAGAAGGCAGATGGCCACTGCTGACGTAGTGTTATCTCACACTAATCCGCTCCCCTCTCCTTCTTGCCCATAGAGCACATGTTAGTTTACGTATTCACTTATCACAATAATTATTGGCTGTACTCACTGTTTTATTTTGTCAATGTTCACTACAGCTATTAATAACTATTATTGTAATCTTTTCTTGACAGAAAACTGATAAAAACCTAACAAAAAAGGATAATTATCAGAGAGCGATATTAACTATTACTTTCACAGTTGGCGCACGCGCAAACACTCCCCATTGTATTATTATTAATATTATAATTAGTGGTGCCATGAGATTCAGAAGATGGAAGGTAAAAGTCAAGAAGTGGCTACGAATTGTGGAGGAGGCCAAGGTTCTTCAAGATCTGTAGCGCCAATCAGTGAGTGAGTGAGTGATATGATGGATGAAGAAGAATGTTTAAGATGGTGAATTTTGGAGTAAGAAACCAGAACCAATCACTTGCTCTCTGTATTAACTTTGTCGACTCCAAACGTTAATCCTCGATTTCACCGATCCTTGAGAAAAGTATCGGAGTCGAGAATCGATGGTCCAAAGTCGATTCCTAAAGAACAGAAGGATTCCGCTGACGTTGATCAACACTGCTGGTACGGAATTTAAAACTATTTTCTTCAAATTTCTTCAAAAATCAAGAATTGTAGCAAAATCAAACGCAAAATTTTGAAGATATGTATTCTCTATTAGAATATAAAGAAACAAAATTACATTTAAAAACTACCGAAGCTGAAATTATGGTAGCCTAGCAATTGCTCCATTTCATAATATATATATATATTTAGAGGGCGTGTAACCCAGAATACATATTATTTATCATTTAAATAAATGTTTATACTTGTTTTCAAATATTAATTCACATTTAAAACATCTAGAAAATATCAGTGCATCCTCCCATCTAAAGTGTTTGATAAATGATTTTAGTAATATTTGCGATTTACTATGTAATGAATGAAACACAGAACCTTTGGAATGCTTATCTTCTAAAATAAAAATTTGTAAAATGTATTATTTTTTTGTACATTGTCTGAATCGTAATTTACGTAAGTATTACATGTGGTAGACAGTGAATGCTTTTTGCTGTTCACTAATTGATTTATTTATTTGTTTACCTCTCATACGAATTATTTTTTGTAATTAAAATATATTTTTAAACCGAGATATCGGTATCGAAAATCGTGAATCGATCGACACATCGCTGGTATTAAAAAATTAAAGTGAAATCACAGCGACCACAATTATAAATTGACATATTTTACTTCAACCTCCTCTGACAATAAAAAAAATAGGCTACATTATTAAGAAATATGCATCAGCGTTCGCGATGGTTAGATTCATGGGATATGACGCGAATGTCAAGTCCATTTTTTGTAAATAATGGAAGAAAACATTTTAAGATTGATCTCAAGTTAAATTTATTCGTATCTATTCGTCGCATCCGTTAGTTCCATCATAAACTTCAAACTTTTATCATGTAAGGGCTCATATTCCACTAGTATTTGAACGACTTCCTCTTGAAGGATAAATTTTATTCCGGCGTAGACCCGAGAAGGAGAAACGCTTTATTGAGTGTTTATTTTACAAAGCATACCTATCAATCTAGACAGGCATATGGTAATAAATGCTTTCCAAGTATAACCAATAATTTTATATAAAAACTTTTATGATGACCACATTTTTGTTTATTTACTATTCCAATCTTTATTTATTTTTTTAAAAATTGAACTTATTTTCTTTTTTTAATTACTAATAGCTTAAACGTATTATTTTTTTATTTTTTCTTTCATGTTCCAAGTCATTAGTTGCTGTATAGTAGTGAAGGGCCGTTCTAACTTAAACGTGGAATCAACTTTTAGGATTCGTTCCAATATTGGAACTAGTTCCAGTTGTCGTCCTGTTCCACGTCAGTTTGACTAACCTAATACCTACTTTAATTTAAAATTTCATGTATCAGGTCTAATAGTAAATTTAACTTGCTATCGGTTGAAGAAAAGAAATTTCTGATCGGACTAATAGTTTCGGAGTTTTAACCAAAAGTGTACCGACAAACACAAAAAAAAAAACAAAAAAAAAAAAAAAAACGAAAAAAGAGAAGTGCGACTTACCGCAAGGCATTTTCATTTTTGCAAGGGATTGTTTACCGTCTATGTTTTTTGGGTCGCTAAACAGGAATCTGAAGTTTGCGAGCCAAAATTTTGCCCGGAACCTGTTCTTTTCCCGCACTTTTTGCATTTTATGTTTTTTTTGACTATATCTCGAAAACTAAGTTTTTTTTTTCTGTACACTAAGTAAAAATTTGCATTTTTGATTCGTAAAGTTTTTTTTGTAGAACTAACCGCTTCGCCGCTGTAGCGCGTTAAAATATGGGCAAAATTGTCGGACTACATACTATACATGAGCATATATATATATACATGAGCAATTTATATATGCATATATACATGTACTATATATACATATGAGCTATATATTCATAGCTAATTTTTGTATTTATTGCATTCCTGAATTTATTTCAATGAGTTCAGCATCATTGACGGCCAACAATTTCGAATAACGTGGAATTTCTCTAACGCTCTAGCTGCAAAACGGTTGATATTATAAGAAAACTTCATGAATCAAAAATGTAGGAAATTTTTTCTACTTTAATTAAGCAAATAGTGACTTTTGCAAAAAACAAAAAACAAAACGCTTACTTTTAGATTTAGTCGAAAAAAACAGAAAAAGTGCCAAAATTTGGTAATAAAAAACTGTCTAATAAAATGTCTTCTAAACATGTTAAATTAAGTAAAAGCTCCATGGGTTATCAGATTATTTAATTTTTTTAAGGGTAATAAAAATAAATAAAAAATCTATTTTTCACTTTTAAATACGAGCGTAAAATTTTGAAGATATTAATGCCGCTAGATTTAAAAAAAAGTAATCATTAAAAAAATATATCCATTAAATGTAAAATAACAATTAAAAAAAAATAAACAAAGCAAAATGAATATTTAAAACGATTTCAGTATTCATCATCGTCGTCATCATCATCATCATTATCGTCAGATTCATCCTGATGTTCGTCTGATTCCGGTCTTCTATCCTCTTCAAATACTGATGCTTTTAAAAATAATTGGCTGTATTATTTTAATTAGATATAGAAGATACGACAAGGTCTGAAGAATAAATAATGAATGCTACAAATCAGTTATATCACTAAGAAGGGAACATTTTCTCCAGTTATGTTGTTTGTCAGTACCTTCGCAGGTCCTTGTGTGCTTTTACTGTGAGCAACCAAATAGGAAGAACAGTGGACTCAAGAATCAGCCCTATGTATCAGAATTCGATGGATACTGAAAGACATTTAATACCAACAATATAAACTAACAAACAATTTTGCAGTTTTATTTGTATATACTTGGACCTTGTCGGTGTCAATATTGAATCCACTGGACATTATATTTATTATAACACCAAACCATCTTAATAGGTAAAATTTTGTATAGCCTTTAACGACTCATTCGACATTTCTGCTTTAATATCTTCGTTTTGCCTTAACGAATTGAGTATGAATTCTCTTACTCCATCATTTTTATTGGAGTATGATTTTTTCCGCCAAAATTCAAAAAGTTTCATTGCGGAAAAGCCTCGTTTTTCTTAAATAAAAATACATAACTTTAAAAGTTGCAAATAGTAGCAGCTAATTCTTGTAAATCTAGTTCTTCAGTAATATTAGAATAAGTTTGCATAAACGGCAAAGCGAATCCAGGCGAATCTTACAGGGAGTGAGTGCATTAATTAAATACAAACAGAGGAATTAAAAAATCATTATGTACATTTATATTTTTTTAAACTAATTATTTCTATTAATTTCGCTTGAAGATGTCATTCTTATTTTAAAAAATGATATTTAAACGATTATTAAACAATTCCAGCAAAACTTTATCAATCTAGTCGAGATTTTATTAATTTTGGCCGTTAGGTCATAGGCGCTACAAACACAACTGAGATGTCAACATTAAAAATAGTTTAATTCTATGTGCATATATCTATATGAATCTGTGGTAGGTAAGAGTAGTATTAATTGTAGAAAGAGAGAAAAGGAATGCAGGAAAAAAAAAATAATAAAAGGGAAAGGAAATAAGAAGAACAACGTGTGCATATTACATGTGAACAACATACATGTGAATATTAGGGGGGAATAAAATAAAATGAAAGAATGAAGTCCTTGTGTGCTTTTAAATAGAAAAAGGAGAATAAGGGGGAAAACATTCCTAACCATTACGGGCTTAAAATCGTTCCTTCGATTTTTGACTTTTGTTCTACAATAATCGCTGTTTTTCTCACTGTGTGACGTGCCAATAACAAGAAAAGTACTACTAACTAGTAGCAATTCCAATAAAGTTCTTTATTAGATGGTCTCTTGGCCATCTCCTTTTCAGACGCCTCGGTGGATCATTAGGAATTGAGTATGAGGCAAGTAGACTTGGATTATAGGTGATATAGAGTTTACTATGAAAGGATAGTTATTTGGTTTGGGCCAAATCATGCAAGTTGGTTTGTATAAAAATAAGGAGCATTGAGGATTTTTGAAACGACTAGCAGTTTCTTGTCTTTTAAGTCTGATATGTACCTGATATAAAACCCCTCTCTAAAAAAAATAAAAGAAGTTTACTCGATTTCTTATCGACTACCGTCCTACTGCTCTACAACACGCTCTAGTGCCTTATACAAACTTATAAGGTATAACACGCCAAGAAATTAATGTGATTCATTTTTGAATGAGGTTGTTTCTATATAAAAATGAAATATTTTACATTTGGAAGAAAAATTTCCAATTTATTTTTGGAACGCTCTAGTTTTTCAAAGAGTATTTTTTAAATTTGTTCGCATACATTTTTTCCTATATAGAAACTGGACTATATTCTCACCTTGTCATTGGTTTGACGAATAAACGAGTTAATTTTTCATTGATGTTTCCCATACGGAATGTTTCACTTCAGATTCGGTCCCATCAGACAAAATTTTATCTTTTTTTCTTTGATCATCAAATACTATCTTCTCTGTACTCCTCAAATCCTTCAGTCTCTGACTTTGGAATATGTCCTTGGTTAACAGCCTTAAGTACACCAACTAGGGCAAGAAGGATGAGTCATCTTACAGGATTTTTGAAACGACTAGCCTAGTCATAGTGGGAAGGCCTGGTCTCATTCCGTCAAGACAATTTTTAACCCCTACCGGGCGGATTTGAACCGGTATCGCAGAGGTTACGAGAATGTTCAAGTCCCTAACACTTTAAACCGCTCAGCCACCACGGACACCTTGGAATTACATTATACTTTACATACTAATATAAAAATGAAAGATGCAACATTTAGTAGATTTTGTGAGTGGCTATATTTCTGTATGCAGTATCCATGGTTGTACTTTTCTTTCTCAATCAACAGTTGGAGGACTTTGGGGTTTTAAAAATACTAATTAATCGTAGACAAAATGTCTCCGAAAATTTCTAATGAAGTTTAAAATAATTTTACATAAAGACATTCTGATCCATTAAAAAAATCTTACCTTGGTAATAAATCCAGAAAATTTTTAAATAAAGCATGTATTAACTTTTAAAATTTATATTTATATATTTGAAATAGACTTCTTTCATTTTAATTTTTTAAATTATGAAATTGCCTTTCTAACCATACCAACGCTCTGCTTTGATTATCCAGTTCAACAGATACTCGCAGATTAAAATGGCAGTGGCCCTGAGGCCTTTGTAAATATTTATTTTATTGGAGTTCTGGCTTGAGTTTCATACTCAAGTGACTTATCCTCTGGGTTCTGCTGGTGACGCAGCTGAGAGAGAGGGGGGGGGGGACTGGGCAGGCTAAAAATCACGGATCAAGACTGCTTGGATAGAGAATTTTTCGAGGAAAAACTAGAAGAAGTTAGTGTTTTGTGTTCTTGTAGGAAACACGGAGAGACAAGGGAGAAAATGGAATGAAGAAGATAGCCTTCTGATAGTCATTTATCGCGCATTAAATTAAATTTATTTGTATTTTGTGTAGTGAAATATTGTTTAACCTTGAAAAAAAAAAATTGTTTTAGGACAATTCATATATTCACGAAATCAGTTTTCTGCATTAAATCGCGTCTTGGATTAATTAAAACAAATGATTGCCCCGGTCAAATTCAAACACTTTTCCCACGATGCGTTCTGTTCTTTGCTGAAAGCGGTGACGGGAAATAAATCGATGCAATAGTTGAGTGAGTGGGAGGGGGGGGGGGGGGGAGGGGGGAGGGGGGAGGGGTCACGTGACCTCCCACTTTCACAGTCGCCGGATTTTGCTTGGTCTGTTACGACGCGATGTCGATATTGACAGGACTGTTTCTGTGCCTAGTTGTAGCCACTAATGTCAAGGAACGTACCGGCAAACTCGATCAATTTCTGTTTAGGAGCAGTTAAACAATCTAATAATCATGCTTCGCATATTGTCTTCCAAGTGGACGAGTTTCAGTCGTCGGGACTCGGTTGGGTAGGAGTATTAAACATATATACATTGCTTTATTATATATTATAATTATCATGTATTATGGTTGTATAAAAGTGTGTATGTATGTGTTTGAAAGTCGTTGATTAATAATTAATTTTTATTTGTCAATCAAATGCGAAAGAAATCTTAACTAAATCCTGTACTTGGTAAAAAATAATCAATACGTGATTTATGATTATTATTAACTAAAATAACTGTTTTTGTTTTTAATGTCACGACTATCAGTTGAAAAATAATTTATAATTTCTGAGCTTTGTTAAAAGATTTTAGATTTTTTTAAAAATATAATATCTACACAAACTTTATTCCCTTAAAAATAACACAAAAGATCATCTTCTTTTTATTTCGCGTTATTTTTATAAAATCTACTATAATAATATGTATTTTATTATTAACATTTAATTCACTTGTTTAATCGATTTAACAATAAGTATGTAGTGGAAGATAAAATTCGACTTTAATAAATTAAAACTTAGTTTTAATATTTTTTTTAATTCTTATTTTTTAATGTTTGACGCCTCCATAAAAAAATAATTAAATATATTCTCCTCTATTTATCCGATTTAATTATTCTTTATATAATATGTTTATATATAAAAAATTATTGAAAGGAATACTAATGCCAATATTTTCTTTTCTAAAGCTTTCATAATTTAACGCTTCGCTGGTGGAGAGAAATGTCTCAACATTCCCCCTTTTTTTTTCAGTTGCAAAATATTACCCTCGATTTTACCTGAAAATTTATTAACGTTTTGTTAAACGAATAAATTTGTTCGTTTGGAATCGTTAAAAACGAGCTTTTAAAATAATAAACTGATCGTTCATTCCAATAAAAAAAAAACAAAAAAAACCAATCAATGCAGTGTGTGCACATACGATGTGTAACATCTTCTTATCGTATAATCTGCCAGATATAGAATGCATGTTAGAATTTTCTCTATAACTTGAAACATTTACTGTAACATTACCCTATTTATGGAATATATGTTGAAATCATAAAGAAATCACTGGAATTGTTTTTCTTGAATATCTGCCTGTTGACGTTCGGTTTTATGCCATGTAAATCAGACGTGACAACTCGTAATTGCCTTCTTAATATGCATTGATTGTAGCATTATTTAAGTATTCAACTGATACGTCTTCACGTCATTCTGAATCGCATTAAAGAGAACATTAAATAAACTGTCTTCAAAATTTTATAAAACAATTGAAGATGAAAACTCAATGTCAATTTGTATCTGCTTTCGGACGAAAAGATCACGATTCATTGTTTAAAACGAAAACATTTTTCGCTGGCTAATCAAAAGGCGAAAAACTGCGAACTCGACAAACAAAATCTGGTCATGACCTCTGTGACCAAACTTGATGGAACACGATTGTTTTTGTTATAAAAATCCGATTTACAACGTGACCACAAAATGTTTCCCCAATCCATAACTATTGAACAGAATATGATTTTATATATGTTTATTCACCAAAAAACCAACTGTTTATTTACCAAAAAATAAAAAAATAAGAATTTGCTAATAATAGAAAAAGGCTTTCAATACAAATAATAAATGAGACTTATATATTTTTAAAAATATCAAAAACGACGAAATGAATTAAGAATACATATGTATGTTTGTATACATTATATATATATATATATATATATATATATATATATATATATATATATATATGTATTGTGTGTGTGTGTGTGTACTTCTTTCTTAAAAAAAAATAGTTATTTGTTATAGTTATAATATAATTTAATTATAACTCGGGAGAAGCTCCCTCCTTGGGCAAGCATTTACCATGTACATCAATATATTTCCTGCCAATTAAGAATGATGGAATTTAAATTTCTTATTCTATGTTTAACCACAGGAAATTTTAAAACAATTGCACTGCACTTCCTTTACATTAGGATATAAATATCACGAATGTTTACTGTTTTAATTTTTCCAGCGTTCTATTTGCTACGAAAAATACTGAAAATGTTTGCTATTTTTCAATTTTTTGTCTACTTAAAAAAGAGCCCAAGACAGGGTTTTCCCTGACATTAATGAATCTAATAATAACTAATATCCAATAATTTACTCCTGATTAGAATCGTCTTTGTCAATAAAACACAGTGAAAGAGAAAACTGTTTATTGTAATGTTAATTTATTTTTTTTAACCAATTAATTTATTAGTATTAACAACTGTATTAAGGTTACACATTTTGTAAATGTGTGGAGAGATAATTGCAACAATTTATAATGAGACTACTGATTGGTAGCACTTCAATAAAAGTCTATATTGGAAGGTCTCTAGGCCACTAGATCTATCGCTCGGAGGGTCACCTGAAATCGAGTGGTTCCATTTTTGGGTTTTCCGATTATATCTAGAAAACGGTGTAATCCAGAAAAATATAATACGAATAAAAATTATAGCTGATTAAATTTCCTATAAAAATTGTTATATACATATTTGTCGAACTTTCTACGGTTTTCGAGATATACGTTATTAAAAATCGATAATTAAAAAAAGAAAATGGTTTACCTCACTTTTTATCAAATATTTGCTTCAAGTGCCAGAAACGTATATGTGAAATTAATGTAAATTTAATACTATACAACTTTGATTCACATACTTTTTTCTGAGAAACGATCGTGAAAGGCACTAGAAACAAATGTTTGACAAAAAGTGAGGTAAAAATTATTTTTGGTGCCAAAATTATCGATTTTCAATAACGCATATCTCGAAAGCCATCAGAAGTTCGACAAATATGTATATAACTAATTTTATAGGAACTTTAATCAGCTTTAATTTTTATTTGAAACACATTTTTCTAGAGTCCACCGTTTTTGAGATATAACCGAAAAACCCCAAAAAAGGGACCTTCTTCCCTTCCTCCACCGTTAGCTCATCCCCCTGGGGCGGGGACTTTTAGTATGTTTATCTTCTAACTACTTCTAACGAAGCCCTGAGGTAAAAAATAATCACATATGTCATGCTCTCTACACCCCTGTGTTCCCAGATTGATTGGATTCGAGTGGGTATTTGGCCTTATCATGGAAGGGTTGGTGTCAGATTTGGGTCGATTAATCAACAACATTTTGACAATGAGATCACTATGGATAAAGTTGTATGTGACATAATAAGCAGCATTGATAATTTTACGAAGGATTTTGGAGCGTGAAGATTGGATATGAGAAAGATTTGATGCTTTGGTGGCTTTCTCAAAACTCCGTATATTAATTTTTAAATTATGTATAAAAATTCTCCTTTCCACCCATCTCCTTTTCATCTGCTCTCCCATCGCCCTCATTTCTTCCTCTGTCCATCCCATACCTTCCTAACTCTTCCTCTACGCTTCTTACGACTTTCTGGAATTATTCTTTATCTTGGCAGTACTCCATTCTTTCCACTTTCTCCTTTATTTATTTCTGACATCTCTTGAGATTCTTCAATCTCGTCACTTTATCAAATATTATTTTGTTTAACCTATTCTAATTTATTCTCTTCATATATTCCAAGAATTTCAGTCTCCTTTTTCTCAACATTTTAAATTTTTCTACATATATATTCCAATTTTTCCCATAGTTTATAACACAGCTATCCGTTTTTTTAGTACACACCAGGATTATGCTAACAGTGGTAAACGTTTTCAGAAAAAATTGCCTATTTTTCTTTGAATTAATTTTTTTTTAAATGAACTATGGTTCATTTGACTAACCATAAAATATAGTTAGGATCTTATGAACAGGAAAATATAAAATCAACGACATTTTAGGGTCATTTTCCCCAGGAATGTTCTCATTATTGCGTTCTATAAATTCTAAAATTTTGTTATTATTACGTTATTTATGACAAGAAATAAATTATTATACAAAATTGCCGTAATATTTTTCCGTTTCTCATGGACTAAGAATCAGTTATACATTTTTACTTTTTAAATAACCCACATCCCTTTTTATGTTTTCTTTCATACATGAATGCTTATTTTTGTATTTTATTTTGTCGAGAATGAAAAGTAGTCCCCAAAATTTGATTTATTTATTGAAGGTATATTTGTACGATCCATTTAAAAATTTTAACAAAAGTATTCTTCCACCTAAAAATTAGACAAATAGTTGTAAATTATTTAAATGTTATTATTGGTGTAATTATTTGAAGAAAATAAATGTAAACGTCATCAGGGCTATTAAAATTAAATATTGAAGATCCTTAATCCTTGGGAAATGAGAATTAATAAACGATGAGATATTTTTAATGGTTTATTTCCTGTCCGCAAAACCGCGGATGAAAAAAACATTGAGAAGAATGATCCTTTGTTACAGATTTTATATTGTTTAGATAAAAATTAAATCATTATAAGTTTCCTAACGATTTTTCAGATTGTTTCTTTTTTTCAAGAGAAAAAAAAACCGAGGAAGAATTAAATAAAGAAAGTGTTCCTATATGAAAAAAAAGTCAGTGATGTCATGGGGTTGATAAAAAAAAACAAAAAAAAAAAAAGCATCCAGCATTCAAACCTTTAAAAAATTGATGGGTCAATTTAATTTAATTTTTTTTATCCCAGGATAAATGGGCAAGGGATAAATAAAGGCAGGCAATAAGTGGGGAGTATAGTAATATGGACACCGTTAGCGTGTGTTTATATATATATTATATATATATAATATCAAAATTATATTTGATCGACCCTTCAAAATTATATAAATAACTATTTTACAATAATCGGGTTATAGGTCCTTTATATTTAACAATATTTTGTTTAAAAATATATTCTTTATTACATTTTTATTTATCTATTATATATATATTCATTTCCTTTTTTCCTTCTCCTCTCTCCTCTCTTTATTGACGTTTCGACCCCTTATTTAATGGGATCCTCTTCAGAACTGGAAATAATACCATTCTTAAACATCTTTCCTGACATTGGCACCAATCCAGTTATTAATAATATAAAATTTGACAGATACATACCAAAACCGGGTACCCCGAAACTCCAGGCCAGTAAGCCCACCGACTCCTGCAGCAAGTACTTGCCAGCCAGCTCAGACACCAGGGTATTGAGCTGCTCGGCGGACTACCCGGCCAAAGAGTCCGAGGTCCAATTACATAATTTTTCCTTTTTTTGTAACTAAAATATAAAATCTATAATTAAAGAAAAGCAATATATAAACATTCACACACACACACACACACGACAATACACACAAATATATAGGGGATATTTCCCTTCGTTAAAAACCAGTAAAACAATTATGCTAAAACAATACACAAATATTTAAAACAATTTAAAACTTAACAATCTATTTTCAACTTTTAATGTAACAATTAATATAACCTAAAAAACCATTTTTACAATTTTATAACCATCATTTTACAAACAATAAAATAGCCAGCCCAATAACCTAAAAACAACAACAGTCTTTTGACTCTTTTATATATTAAACAATTATTTTCAACTAAAAATTTTGATAATTCAAATAACAAATTTTTTTTTTTTTTTCTTTTTTTTTTTTGCAATTTTGACACTAAATACATAAAGATTTTGAATTTTGACACTTAAATAAGTTTACAATTTTGGCAATTAGATAATTGTAGACCAAAAATGTATATTTTAGACCAGCCCATCTATCCTAATCGTTAGGTTATAGCCTTTAGAATATTGTGGTAAGCCTGTTTTAATTTGGAACAATCATTTCTCGTGTTGATGGTATTAATATCTTTTTTTATGTGCATCATTTCAAATATAGAATATATACAATATTTTAACACAATATTGTTAAATATAAAGGACCTATAACCCGATTATTGTAAAATAGTTATATATATATATATATATATATATATATATATATATATATATATATATATATATATATATATATATATATATATATATATATATATATATTATCGAGCATTCTCCGTCGCGGCTTCGCCTGCTCTCTTAAGCAAAAACTTAACTAGTAACTTAAGTTTTATTTGTTTATCGGTAAAAATTGAATTATTTCAATTGATAAAACTGAGAATTATTTCTTCAATAATATTTCCAAGCATAGATTGTAGTAAGTTTTAACCTCGTTAAAATGGAACAGATTAGGTGGTTGAAGATTACGTAAAAGCATGATTAGACGTCTAATTTTTAGTTTTATTCTATAAGTTGGTAATTCAGATGGACAGAGGTTATTAAGATAAACTTGCAGATTATAGACTGCATTATCAGTGCTTACAACTAAAAGCCCGTGAATCATATTTTTACACACTATATCAAATAGCAAACAATCAACATTTTGATATGGTTATAATTTTAAATTGGTGAAATTAATTTTCTCGGTTTCATCCGATTGGATTTTAATTTCTGACAGTATATGATAGTACAAATATAAATACTATATTGGGTTAGTATCTGGTACAGATTTGTTCAGTAGTTTAACCATTGTGAACTCAAGAATGTCGCTAACCGCTTTTCGGTCGATTTTCAATATTCTCTAGGATCCACGTATTTATTCCTTTTTTGAATAAAAATTTAATGAAAAATCATTATATCTTACAATTGCTAAACCTTCCTGGAACTATAAAGATGATGTGGTTAAAATTTTGAGCTCAAGTTGATGTTGCACGTGTGGAAAATTTGACGACAATTTCCTTAGAAACTTAGAGAAGAATGTTTCGTTTTATAGCATTTGACGGTTGGAACAGTCGTTTAGGTGCTATTTAGATTAGAATGAAAATAGTCACGTTTGAATTTGCCATTCCCATTTCTCAACTTTGTTTATTTCGAATAATCATTGATTGTTAATTTAATTGAATTATTAATTTAAGTTATTTGATCCTTTTAATTCTAAAATGTAAATTAAGAAAAGCTGTATATTATAGATAGACATATTCATGATCTATTTGTTTTTCACAGTCCACGAAAAATTGAATTTTTTTTTTATCATTAAAGTTGTACGAACTAACAAATATTATCTTGTGAATTATTATGTTGATCAATATGTTTTGTTAAACCTCCTAGGTTTTGCGTTTCCCCCTCAATATTGCGCGCACACACACGCACACAAATTATCTTTTCGATAACTTGAACCCGCCTCTGAGGCAACAATGTCCTCAACAACAATCCATGCCCATCCCATATTCGATGATCGTGGAAGCCTTGACTCACTTCCGACCCTCATACCCCACTACTGCTGGTATTTCGTAAGATTTAAAAACTTCATTCGAACGTTTCTTTGAACTGGTTAATATATTTATTCTTTAGGGAAATATAAAGAAAAAATAAGTAAAGAATAAGATGATAAGTGATGAAAAAAAAAAAATCATTGCATATCATTAGCAAATGCAGCAAGCTTATACAGTAGAACATTAATAATCCGACATCTAAGGGACCAAGTAGAGCGGAATGGTTATAAGTCGGATTAACCGGAGATTAAAATGAAACATATTTTTCATAGTTAAAAGTGTATTATAATTATATTAAATGTTGTATAAGATCTAACGTAGAGATCAAAAACGTGGAAATCAAGATAAGAATCAGAAGGCTGGTGTTCTATGAGCACACGAAAAGGATAAAGAAGATAAGATTGAACAGAAATATCTTTAACAAAATTTTTAGATACAAAAGCATGGGAGGATACACGAAGCAAAGAGAAGAATTAAAGAGCCTTAAATTTCAGATGCCGGCTGTCTAGATAGAGAAACGTACAGGAAAACACTGAAAAATCTCTAAAATATTAGAAGAGAAAAAAAGAGGGGTAAAAAGTGGTCCGAAGAAAGAAAAGAAATGAAATGAAAATAAAAAATAAACTTTATTCTGGGACAGACTGTCCCCTAAGAATAATTATAGTGCACAATAAAAGGTACAATTGTCTGGCTGAGATCAGTTAAATCAGCACATCAGTATTACAATTAAATTAGGAGAAAAAAAGTAGAAAGAAGATATAAAAAAAACAAAAAATTAAAAATTAAAGTTAAGTAAAAAAAAATAAAAACAATCAACAGTAAAAATTTTAACACACTTATTTACATTTACATATTATTTACATTTTTGTGGAATAATGACGATCGAGGAGATGGATAAATTAAAGATGTTTAAAAGAAGTTAAGGAAGAGGCTTTGCGAATATGGATAGGTAAGGTATTCCAAAAAGAGTTAGTACGGATAACGAAGGATTTTTCAAAGGAGGCAGTTCTATGTGAGGGGGTATATAGGTTGGAAGGTTGGGATCTTGTATTGAGGTGGTGAATGGAGGAACGCAGAGTAAGTAGGTCTAGGATATAGGAAGGTTTATTGGTTTTTAATGACTAGAATAGGAAAGTGCCGAGGAAGTATTGCTGTCGAAAATCGGGTAAAAGCTCTTTGTACCGGCAACATACGTGAGACCGTCTGTCTAACCCAAAGATAAATCTTATGAAACAATTTATTAGTTTCCTTAGTCTCATCTCTAGCTCAACAGACAGCCTCCCATACACCAAGCACCCGTAATCAAAGTGGGGAAAAATGAGAAAGGATACCAGAAGTTGGTGGGTACTTCGGGGAAAGGAGTCACGATGTCTTCGGAGCTGTTTGAGGATCATGATGGATTTTCTGGTTATTTGTGAAATGTGGTTATTCCAAGATAAGTGTTGATCAATAGAGATTCCAAGGCTTTTGATGGAAATTTGAAATTGAATTGTACGGTTATTGAGGTAAAGTAATGGATAGTAAGGGAGGGAATTAAGGGTAGGTTTTGAACCGATAAGGATAGCATTGCTTTTCTCTGGATTCAGGTGTAGCTTATTTTAAACTGCCCATCTGCTGATGTTCTCAATATCATCCTGAATTTTACGAGATGCTTCGAACATTCGATTTGGAGGTCGTCGGCATACACATGATACTGGGAGAGGCGTATAACTTGGGGTCGGTCATTAATATAAGCAGAGAAGAGGATTGGTGACAATGCAGTCGAAAATTATGAAACAGAGCAGTCAATTCCCAAAGAAGCCTAACCAATGATATTCGCGTGGTCCTTAGTGACCGTTACGTGAAAAAAAAGTTATATATTAGTATTTTTAAAAAATAAAGGTAATAGAAACGTACTTAATATACTCTAACATACTAATGAGTTTGCATAGAAATGTTTTAGCCCAGCTATTTATATACAGAATCGTTGGCCATTGTAACACTGTATTGTGTTAGGTTTATAGCAAAATAACTCACCTTTAATATCGTTCATCATGAAGTATCCTCTAAACGTCGTTTTAAAGTACAGAGCAAAACCATTAAAACTTTTCCACCATTTTTTTAAACAGAATTTCGAAAATTTGAAAGCTTGTATCTTAGTCCCCGTTCAAGTTACAGAGTTTATTTTCTTCTCAAATTGTAGAAAATTTAGTTTAGTTTAATTTTGTATATGAAAAGCTTTTCTTTATGATAAACCGTGAAGCAGATATTTCGGTGAAACGTAGAAAAGGTCGAATGTTTTGACGCTACCAGTTAGAGAACGCTTTAAGGCCAATATTTGGATTTTAGCGCACTAGCAAAAAACATAAATTAATCAAAACCATCCAAAATTTTGCTCAAAGTGTACATTTTTTCTGGAGTATTAGGGATTCCTCGAAAATATTTCCTCCCACACACTAAAGTCTATAAATATAAATTAAAAAAAAAAAAAAAAAAAAAAAAAAAAAAAAAAAAACCATGGACGAGAAATTTTCCACGTACGTTTTTTTATTGTCAAACAGAAATTATTATTGGAATACTATTAAACTTCATTAGCAGCATTAGAAGGCCTGAAATAGTGTAGAGTGCGTTTTCTATAATCCAAAGTTTTTCTTCGAAAACATGTACAGGGTAGTTAGAAAGTAAACATACTAAAAGTCTCGGAGTTTTCGGGCCTGGGAACAGGAAGGGGAGGGGGCGCGAAACGTCCCTTTTTTGTTTTTAAACTCATATCTCGAAAACTGTACGTCGTATGCATAACATGACTATTTAGTTAATTAATGTTAATTAAATTTTCAACAACTTTAATTCTATACACATTTTTCATATTCTGTACCGTTTCCGATATAAACGCTTGGAAAATGTGAAGGACGTTTAGTATGTTTTACCATGAAAAGTTAAAATTTATGTAACTTTTGACAGAGTAAAGATAAATTGGCATATATACATTTATTTTGAAGGAAATTTTCTACAATATTGTTTATGAAGACTTTTGCCATAGGATGAACGTTTTAGATGATATGGAGGGAAGTTAAACAGAAAACGTGAGGTGAAATTTTTTTTTTCTCGAAAATGTTCGCATTTGCCAAGCGTATATCTCGGAAACGGTACCGAATATGAAAAATGTGCATATAATAAAAGTTGTAGAGAATTTAATTAACATTTTTTTAGTAAATAGTTATGTTTTGCATTCGACGAATTGTTTTCGAGATATGAGCGCAAAACCAAAAAAAGGGACCCTTTCTGTTCCCAGGCCTGGAAACTCCAGGACTTTAAGTATGTTTACTTTCTAACTACCCTGAACATGTTTCCGAAGAAAAACCTTGGATTATAGAAAACGCATTCTGTAATCCTTTATATTTCTATCACATTTTTGCCCTGATACTGTTATTATTCGTTTACTTGAATAAAAATTATCCGATTTTTATCTTATTCTTTACATTTTTATCACCCGGCTAAATTTAAATATGACGTAATAAACTCTGCGATAATAACCTTTTTTTTTCTATTAATTTTATTGTTGTATCGATGGTCTTCTTTTAACATTGTCTTGCTAAGTGGATTAATTGTGACAGTTTTGATATTGATATGTATTCAGGCTGAGAGTCTATACTTTTTGTTGTAACGTTATTTTCACTCTCAAAAATGTAACATTTTGACTCGCTCTGGCTCTGTGGGTGTTGCTCGGATCGAAAATTTGACTATAATTTCCAAGTCAGAAATTTAATGGAAAATATTTTTTGTTATATAACATTTGTCGCTAGTTAAGGAGCAATATTGATTTGAAGGAAAAACGTCAGGTTTGAATACCCTACTTTCTCTCAACTGTTTTTATTTCAAATAATGATTAATTGTTAATTTAATTTAATAATTAATTGAAGTGATTTGATCATTTTAATTTGATCAAACTGGAAAAACAGTATATTATAGATTGACATATCCATTGGTCTATTATTCGCAGTCAGGATGAAATTGCGTTTGTTCTTAAATAGTGTTAAAAATCTACGTACTGTCTCGAAAGCAATTTTTAAATAATTTAGATGATTTTTTTTAATGTATGTGTGAGGTCACATTTATGCCACATGAATTATTACTCGTCGATTAAAGGAAATATATTTTAGTTCTAAAGTAACTCATGAAGATTAACATTGGGCTCCTCGTGTATTTCGCGTTTCAAGTGTAAGGAACCTAATCAAATGGTTTTCTGGAGATTGGCCTACAATACTGTTTTGATGATTTGATGAGAACAGCAAACCATATGAACGATGGCTTTTGTGTTTAAAAAAAGGTTTAATAAAGATGAGAAACACTATAATGTCCAGTAGATTGCCCAGTTCTAAATAGTTACAATTTGCCAGTGCATATACAGTGGAACGTTGATTATCCGAACATCAATTATCTAAACGTCAAATTAACGGAACCGATTTTTAAATTTGTTTTTTTAAGTGTAATTTTAATTAAATTTGTTATATAATTACTTATTTGTATTGTTAAAATATGAATTAACGGGGATAAGAAATAATAATTTCTCAGAAACTGCAAAAAAATGAACTTAAAACTCCCAAACCTATATATTTTTTAATGAGAACTGTATACCTAATTGGATCATTTAATTTTCTCCTCTGAATCCCTTCTTATTCATTTAGTTGGTAATAAATAGCTCACATTTAGTTTTTAACCGTTCTTTTTATGGAATACGCCGTATTTGTGATAAATTTTTGTTTTAGGCTTATATATAATTTTGTTTTAAGCTGATTTCGGTCATCTAAATTTTTGATTGTCTGAACCACCCCTGACAACTGTACCACTGAAGAATTCGCAAAGCAAATCATGTGACTTAGAAACGCAAAATTATTTATCTTATTTTTAAACTTCACAAGTTTATGTTTTATTATTGATTTAAAAATCTCACGCTAAGTTTTAAAAAAAATAACTAAAGAATCAAGAATTAATATTTTTTTAATTATATCACAAAGCCAAAACTGTGATTTAAAATAATAGCTTTGACCGAGTCTGGCACCCAGGACTGCTTTACAAACTCCGCAAATTCCTTCCTTCAACATACTTCCTAATTATCCGTTCCTATCTGAGTGATATAACTTTCAAAGTAAACCATAAAAATTCCTATTCTCCCCTCTTTACCCAATCTGCCGGCGTTCCTCAAGGTAGTATCCTAGGCCCCATCCTCTACACGGTGTATACAGCTGACATTCCAACTCATCCTACCACTGTCCTTACCACTTACGCTGATGACACATGTGTGTTATCAGTAAACAATGATCCCTTCATTGCCTCCAAACACTCCAATCCCATATCCTAACCCTTCAAGAATGGTGTCAAAAATGGAGAATCAAAATAAATCCCAAAAAATCTCACCAAATAACCTTTACGCTTCGTCGTAAGCCCACGACTTCCTGTCCTACAGTATCCTCTTAATGATATTCCACTAATCCCTGTTGAACAGATCCGCTACCTTGGACTCCACTTGGACAAACGTCTTACTTGGAATCCACATACAAGACTAAAAAGACAAGAAACTGCACGTCGTTACAGATTACTTCAACATTTATTAGACAAACGTTCAAAGCTCCCAATTAATTACAAAAGACTAATATACATGACTGTGATTAGACCTATCTGGACTTAAGGAGTTGAGCTTTGGGGCTCCACTAAACCATCCAATTCATCTCGTATCCAATCCTTACAATCCAAAATACTTCGTAAAATCCTCAATGCTCCTTACTTTGTCACCAATAAACTTATCCATAAAGACCTTAATGTTCCATATGTTGCTGATTTAGCCCACACCAGATACCTATCCTTTCACAGTAAGCTCCATAATCATTCAAATCCGTTAGTTTCTCAACTTGCTTCCCACTCCATTCCTGATAATCCTCCGAGGCGTCTGAAAAGAAGATGGCCCAGAGACCTTCTAGTTTAGAATTTTTATTAAAGTGCTACTGATGGGTAGTACTTTTCATGTTTTGTCACGTTATTCTTATAGTTAACAGCACATTTACTTGATGTATATATCTTGTACAGTTGTAAATTTCAATAAATTGTTATTAAAAAAAAAAAAAAAAAAAAAAAAAAAAAATAATAGCAGGCAACATTCATTTAGTATTGTAAATGTTATCGAATTTATTTTTTGTTAATATCATGTACTTTCTTGAAGTTGAATAATTAATTACCAAAAAAAAAAAAAAAAAAAAAAAAAAAAAAAAAAAAAAAAAAAAAAAAAAAAAAAAAAAAAAAAAAAAAAAAAAAAGAAAAAAGGAGTTCCCATTCCTAGAATAATTAAGAACTGTAAAGATGAATCTAAAATACAAATTATAATCAATATAGGTTTTTCATTTCAACCTATTTTTAAGTGTTGAAATAGAAATTAATAAAATGGCCGACAAGTCGGTGCTGTTTGCCGACTATACAAAATCAGTCGACTAGTCAGCCCATTTATAGTATTTACTAATAGAAAATGAAAAAATAGAATTTCGATTTTAAACTACCGAATCGGGAAGCACAAACAATTGCAGGAAGACAATAGTATCATTTTATTATACTTTTTTGTAATTAAACGATTTTTTGTAATCCGAGAATAAAGAAATTCATCTTCTCTTTTTTTAAATTGTCATAATTGTAATTAATTTATACATTTTATTTTGTAGATAAAGAATGCTATTTTCTATTTACTAATTTATTTTTTGAATAGTTATTGGTTTTTTAGGTCTCATAGAAATTACTTTTTACTGTGAATATTTTTTTTTTTTTTTTAACGAGGTTAGCATCGGAACATCAATGTATTCAATGTATTTTGGATATTTTAATTCTTTCAAAATGCTAATCTCAACATTTACTTTACTCTAGTATTTTCGAAGTTTGTGAAAAAATATTCCTACAACAAAACCCAGAACTTATTCAGCTCCACAAATACATCCGTAAACCAGATTATTCAAACAATTGATAATAAGGATAAACAGACCTTAATAAAATACAATCTATGTTGATTGCAAAATTCGTTTTTCGACTCCATTGATTCTAGAAAATAGCATCAGTATCGAGTTTCAATAATAAATCGATTCTAAGGTTTCGGCCGAAATCAATATGTTCAGCCTAGGGTTGGCAGACCTGCGGTAGTTACAGGGGAGTACGAAGATTTTTTGCCTGTATAATGTCAAATGTTTTTGTAATACCTCCATTAATGAATTATTATAATTTAATTATATAAATAATACTTTAATAATTTATAATGTGTTGAATCAATTTCAATTCCCACCTGATACATTATTTAACTTGCTGTTGGGATCAAAAGATAGTTCAGGTACACTTTTGATGTTTCATTCAAAATCGTGCGATTTAAAAAAAAATTATTGCAGATTTTTGAGTTGTGTTTAGGTCTAAACCAGCAACTTATCCTTCCATAGTAAGCTCCATAACCCCTCGAATCCATTTGTCTCTCAACTTGCTTCCCATTCGATTACCGATAACCCTCCGAGGCGTCTGAAAAGAAGATGGCCAAGAGACCTACTAATATAATACTTTTAAAGTGCCATTAATGCTTTATTAAAGTGCTATCAATGTGTAGTTCTTTACAAGTTATTGGCATGTCATTGCAATCATATTCCACACATTTACTTGATATACGATGTTGTAAACAGTTGCAGAAATCAATAAATAATTTAAAAAATATATTTTTCTATTTTTTTTTTATTTTTTATTTTTTTTCTTATAGTAAATAAAGAATGATATACAAGACTACATATTTCATAAATTAAATAATACAGATGCGTGGAATATTTTGTCACCAATTGTATATAGATATTTTAGCTGTAAATTTAAATTTTGCAACTGAATAAAAAATAATTAATAATATAACTAAATAAATAGGCTCACAGACTTCGTTTAAAATTTGTAAATAGAATCATATGAAACTATTAAGCATGAATTTTTATTTTTAATTCAAGCGCACATAATTGTTAAAGAGAATTATGATTATTTATAGTTTAGAAGATACTAGTGAAGAGGAACAGAATGCAGAGTCGAAAGAAGTCAAAGAGATTTCTTCCGATGCAAATACCTCGCAGAAGTCATTGCTTAAGCCTGATGGGAGCTTTGACTATGATGGTAAGGTTTCTTATAAGAAAATCCACTGATTGAGATGTTTGTGATATATTTTAGATATTCAGTAAACACCCGATTACCAGCGAGATTGGGTGGCAGATCTATCGCGGATAATCCAATTTCACGGATAATCCACAAAACGGTCGCTAAAGAACCAAATTTAAGACTAAAAATTTTTTAACAATTTTTATTTATAATAAAAAGTTTAAACTAAAATTCTGAGTTAGTAAGTTAGTATTTGTTCTAATTTAGAGCAGAGTATTTACGAGTTAATCAGTAACGTTTATAGACCTAATTTCCAAACTTATTTTACTGTTGAGAACTGTGCATTAAATATCGAAATAAATTGTGCAGTTAAAGGGTTTCTTTTTCTTATAGGGATAATAGGGATAATCCATTAATGAACAGTCAAAATATTATACAATAACAACCTAAATTTGGTTATATTTATAAACAAAGTTTTATTTTTTTATTGACACAAATCTTCTATTATTTCCTCCATGCGTAAATATAATTTTTAATTTTAACCTATGAATTGGTAATTCAGATGGACAGAGGCTATTGAGAAACTCTTCCTATAATAGACTGCATTATCAGTACTTACAACAATAGACCCATAAATCATATTTTTACACACAATATCAATAAGTAAAGCATCGACATTTTGATTTGGTAATATTTTTTTTCGGCAGAAATAATTTTATTGATTTCATCCGGTTGAATTTTTACTATTGTAAATGGTATTTTTGATTAGGTCGGCCATGTCTTCTCACAACCGTTACTCCTGTAACAGTGCATCCTTACCGAAGTACCGAACTTAGCAGTAAATTTAGATTTACTGTCTAGATTGAGATCTGTTCACTATTTTCCCGATGAGCTAGAAACTTGGAACATATCTTAGGAGTGGATGACATCGCAATAATATGCACTTTTACTTTTTCAAATATCTTAATACGAAGTCGGAAATCACTTCTGTTAGCTAACGGCGATAGAAGGGTAGAAGTAATTTTCTAAAAAAAAAAAAAAAACGTTGACCTCACTTTTTGTCCAAACATTTGCTTCAAGTGCCAGAAACGTATATATGAAATTAAAGGAAATTTTACGATCTACAACTTTGATTCTGACTTCTTTTTTTTTCTGAAAACGGTCGTGGAAGCAATGTTAGACAAAAAGTCAGGTAAAAAATTTCTTTTTTTGGGAAAATTATCGATTTTCAAAAACGTATATCTCGAAAACCGTTAGAAGTTCGACAGATATGGATAGAATCAATTTTATAGGAAATTTAATTAGCTTTGATTTTGATTTATAACATATTTTTCTAGAGTCCACTATTTTCCAGATATAATCGAAAAATGCAAAAATTGGACCTCCTCCCCACCGTAAACTCACACGCCAGGGGCGTGGACTTTTAGTATGTTTACCTTTTAACTACTTCTAACGGAGCTATGAAGTCAAAAAGTATCGCATATTTCATGAAATCTACACCCCTAATTTCAGGACCCATTGACTGAACTAAAATTCGACCACTTTAACATTTAAAGGGTTTAATGCTTGATCAAATGATACGTCAACCTTTTGAATCGGATATTCATTTCTTGAGATATTTTAAGAAGATCTGTCGGGATAATTCTTCTGACTACAAAAACTGAATTCTTCTCGTTATTTAAGCCTTACAATTTTTTTTCTTCTTTTTTCATAGAAGTGATCAAAATATTTGAATAGTAAGCATAATAAAAATAATTTAAAATAGCAGCTTTCTAGATTTCTGTTTTTTTGAATTATAAAATTCACTTGAATGGAATATTCATTAGAAAAAGTATTTTACCTTATTATCCTCTCCTCTTATCTCTAGATTTATTTGGAAATGTTGATAGGTCATTGATAGGTCCACTTTATTTCATTTTATTTTTTTAACTCTCTAGTTAATTTTTTATTTATTAGAAATCTTTCATTAGTCAATTAACAAAGAAAATGATATCCATCCCAATATACTGGGATCCTCTGTTATTTCGTAAGGACCCTACGATACTGTTTAGATTGGAAGTCGAGGCTGGGTATCTTTGAAGGGTGGTGATATCAATCCCTTAATTGGCAGATCCATTATCTTTTTTCTCGGTTGTTATCCGTTATCGATTCATGTTAATCGAGCTCTTGAGAAATGTTTATTAAACTCCGCTGAGATATGGCAGGACTATTACCGATTCGATGCAGTTCTATATTCAGTCAATTATATCGGTATTATATATCTCTAGAATTAGAATAATTTTTTTTTATTGACTCATAAATTTTTATTGTGTTCAACGATGAATTAGATTATTTTGTAAAATTAGAACACCAAAGCCTAGAGGTAAGAGCAGTTAATCCACTCTTAAATATTAGTGGATAAAATTTTTCAAACCGTGGATATAAAATAAAAGTTTTACCACGTCTTATATATTTTTTTTTCTCTGAACGAAACGAAAAAATATTTTTTTAATTTTAGAACCAACTAAAAATATGGATCGAAATCGGTTTGGAACACACCGGAAGGTCTAGTGAGATAGGATCCAAAACAAAAAAAGAAATGTTTCTTTGTTAACTGAAACGTTTCGTTGTCATGCTATGAAGTATCTTGACTGTAGCAAGCTTGTGGGTGGCAAGACTCCAGGCATGCCTTTAGGTAGCACCTAATCCGATTCCGCCCCGAATTTTCATGTCCACAGCTTATCAAAACACCAGGGAGGTGCAAGGCTACTAATCACATAAATTTTTTCTTTTTCATTTTTTTTTTTTTGTTATTATTGTCTCCTTGTCTTTTATATGTTTTTTAGTAGTCAGATACACAGTTTCGTAAATATTTTTTAATGAAATATATCTTAAGTAATCTTCATAAATCCACAGACACCTGTGAGGAGCACGCGACTACTTTGATTCTAGAATTTTGCATGGCTTAACTGGAGAATTATTATTCATTGGAGAATTAATATATATTATTTATACCCTTAAAACTAAAAAAGAAAAAAAATCATTTTGAGTTGTTTTTATCAAAAAAATATATAAACACCTCATAGGTCTTCTTGTCCGTATTGGGCACGTGACTAACGGAGGATTATGGGGAAACCGCCCAACAAGTGTGACAGCGAGAGAAAATTCCAAATATATTCCAAAATCACTTCTTGTCGGTTTATTATCTTTCCTGAAGTTATCTCCTTGGCTCAAAAATGTTAATAAATCTCATAGAAATTCTAGCTATGCTTCGAAAGAGTTTGTTTTATTTATTTATTTTTTTTTTTTTACTTTATACAGAAGAACATATATTGCCTCTATTTTGACGAATATTTCCCACACAGGGTCGTAGAGTAGGGTCCTCACAGCCGTCCTCCACTGTATGTTCTTCTTCCTCATCTCCTAAGAAAGTGCGGCAATATTTACATCCACCTAAGCTCGCAGAATGTCGTCGTACAGGGAAGAAGTCCTGCCACGAATTGGTCCCCTCTCAATTTTAGTTAAACGTTTGTTGAACGTTGCGCACACTCGCGCTATCATCACCCCGCACTTTATTAATGTTTCCCTTACGGCCTAGTTCCGATTGAGTTTCAAATCGTAAAAATAAATTATAGGAAAAGCGTAAACTTGTGAGAAATGGCTGAATTATTTTGCCAAGGAATAAAATACTAAAGAGGTAAAAAAAAAAACTTTTTTTAAAAATAGTCTTTTAAATAGGGAAAAGTTTACAAAACAGAGGGGTAATTCAATGAAAACAAGTATCTACAATAATTCCGGAAACTGGCGCTTTTATTGCCTGACCTATCCTTAACTTATGTATCTGAGAAAGTTCGCCTTCAGTTTTATTACCAAGATAAAAACTATAAATTATATCTCGATGCTATTTCCAAAGACAAAGCACCCTGCAGATAATTACGTACTTATCCCATTCTCGTCCACTTTTGAGTATATGCAACATTAATTTAACATTTTTTTTATTTTTATAAGTTTATAAATTTTTCTATTTTTATTTTTAATAACCGAATTTGGCAAACTATGGCCCGCTAAGAACTCAAGACTTCTTGACTTCCCTTCTCCTCCCAGAACCTTTTCTTACAGTCGCTTCTGATTTTCCTCTTCTCCTCGGAAACGATCCGCTTGGGTGTTTTTTTTTTGTTGAAAATATTGTATTTTGTCAATTCAACTATTTTCTGTTGTGGACCATCTGTAGAGTAATTCCAACCTCCTCGGCATCCTTATTCACCTCATCCACCCATTTAGAAGTGGTTTTTAACCCTATGATGTAGTTGAAGATTCTTTTGGTTAGTCTGCCTTCATTCATCCTTAGTAGGTGTCTGTAGGCGGAGGAATCCCCGCTTCCTCATAGTGTCCGTGATTTTGTTAGCGTACTTGTAGAGTTCTTCATTTTTCGTATTCTTCAAAGTCCTATCGGGAGTTTCGCAGGATTTTCCTTCTCTTTTTTTTTTTTTTTTTTTTTTTTTTTTTTTTTGAGTTCTTGAAGCTCCACTTTTTTATACAAAACTAGACACTCCGTACAATCCTTCATGTTGTATTATTATTTTTTTTTTTGTTTTATCCGACTTAAGGGTACGATGGACCAATCACTTCTGAATGTTCTGTGCCTTTCTTTTAGCCCGGTATTGCTTCATTCTTTCTGATCTTGCTTTCCTCTCCTCTTCAGCTATTTGGATTGTTTATTTCGTTTTGATTTTGAATTGGAACCTCTCTTTCTTGTCTTTGGTTATTTTTTTTTTTTTTTGCACTTTTATCTGTTAGCATATTTTCTGTGATACGGAGTTCGTTTATGTCCTTCTCTTTTTTCTTAAACCAATTTGGTTTGGTCTTTTTGTTGCGGAAGTAGTCAAAAAATATTCTGGTTAGTCTATTTTGGGTTCGTTCGGAGGAAGTGTCTATAGAAATCAATTTTTTTCTTCCTCATTGTGTCGGGAAGTTTCTTAATTTTTTGGTAAAGGGTTTCATTTCTAATGTGGATTAATTTGTTGTCATGAAATTTGGGGCCTAGAATGTTTTTTAATATTTTCTTTTCTTTGATATCTAGCCGTTCAATTGTGCCATGCCTGGTCATGGAATGTGTTTTTGTGATGGACAGTGTTACTGTGCTGTAATGTCTTATTTTTGCACTCCATGGACTTTTTGTTGTATGCGTTTTTGGTGAGTTGGAAGGCCAGTTCAACCTTATTTCTTCTAGATCCTATTGCTTTTTTTTTTTTTCTAGGTTGTTCCAGCTGATCCATTCTCAAAGATATTTGAGCTCTTTGACTATTTATATTTTCTGTTTGCCCACTTTAAGATGTTTTGGTGGGTGTCTTATGTTTGTTATTATTTTGGTCTTTTCGGAGGAAAATTTAAGATCTATTTTTTCTGCATTTTTCTATTTTATTATATCAGCTCATTATTGAAGGTTGATAATTATTAAAAATATTTTTGTGATAATTTTTTTTTTTGCTTTATTCTATTGAAAAACAATAGTACAACAGGTTATTTTTCAACGCTGATGAATAGGAAGATTTATATGTTAATTTCAGCCAAATAAGGGTTGCTACAAATACGGAAATTATTTCAATGCTTTCTATGCTTGAGCTCATTCTATTGCCTTGGGGTGATTTGCGTCGCTTGATTTACTAATTTTTATTTCCTCTGCAAGGTTTTGAACAGTCCTAAGATTTTTTTCTATCAAAGCTCGTATAAGTCCTTTCACGAGCCTCCTTTTCTCCAAGGCTGAAGACTACCCAAAAATAATTCTTAAACCATTGTTGAACACACATTCACATTATTATCACTAAGCACGAGTTTGAACTCGTAAAACGAAATCACACGAAAATCGTGGGTAAAATTTTGAGTATAGATTGAACTATTTACAAGTAGAGAAATTCTAATGGCGTAAAAACACATTTTCATTTATGAGAGGAATAAGAAATATTGACGTCAATTCAAAAAAAATAATTTTTTAAATATCAACAGTTCATTGTACACGTGGATTATTTAATGAAGACAAGAAATCTCTATTATTTTCCGTACAACCCAATATAGAATATTGCGGCTTTTAATTATGTATTTCACATTATTTCTTGTAGTCATTTTTTTTTTTGAAGCGAACTTACAATAATCCAGTCAGTGTGTGCTGAAATGAGAGGTGCAGAGTGCTTCTAATGAATATTCCATTCAAGTGAATTTTATACTTCGAAAAAACAGAAATCTAGAAAGCTGCTGTTTTAAATTATTTTTATTATGCTTACTATTTAAATATTTTGATCACTTCTATGAAAAATGAAGAAAAAAAAAGTTGTAAGGCTTGAATAACGAGAAGAATTCAGTTTTCGTAGTCAGAAGAATTATCCCGACAGATCTTCTTAAAATATCTCAAGAAATGAATATCCGATTTAAAAGGTTGACGTGTCATTTGATAAAGCATTAAACCCTTTAAGTGTTAAAGTGGTCGTATTTTAGTTCAGTCAATGGGTCCTGAAATTAGGGGTGTAGATTTCATGAAATATGCGATACTTTTTAACTTCATAGCTCCGTTAGAAGTAGTTAAAAGGTAAACATACTATAAGTCCACGCCCCTGGGGAGTAAGCTTACGGTGGGGAGGAGGTCCAATTTTTGCATTTTTCGATTATATCTCGAAAACGGAAGACTCTAGAAAATTATGTTTCAAATAAAAATTAAAGCTAATTAAATTTCTTATAAAATTGTTTATATAAATATTTGTCGAACTTCCAACGATTTTCGAGATATTCGTTATTGAAAATCGATAATGTTTGAAAAAAAATAATTTGTACATCACTTTTTGTCAAACGTTTGCCTCTAGTGCCTTCCACGATCGTTTCTCGGAAACAATGTAAACATCAAAGTTGTAGAGCATTAAATATATTTGACTTTTTTTTCATACGTTAGATACGTTTTTTTAATATGTTTTTTAACTTCATATATACGTTTTGTACATACGTTCACGTTGGTACTTGAAGCAAATGTTTGACAAAAAGTGAGGTAAAAATTAATTTTGTTTCGGAAATTATCGATTTTCAATAACGTATATCTCGAAAACCGTTGGAAGTTCGACAAATATTTATATAAACATTTTTATAAGAAATTTAATTAGCTTTAATTTTTATTTGAAATACAGTTTTCTAGAGTCCACCGTATACGATATATAATCGAAAAATCCAAAAATGGGACCTTCTCTCCTCTATACCACCGTTAGCTCACCCCCCAGGGGTGGGGACTTATAGTATCTTTACATTCTAACTACTGGTAACGGAGCCCTGAGGTAAAAAATAATCGCATATTTCATGCACTATACACCCCTTCTTATCCCCTTATTGCTTAGCTTATTTAAAGCAACTTTTGTCCTTAAATTTCAAAAGATAATATAATTCATGACGTACAGTAAACTCTATATTACGAGATTATCCGCGGGGTTCTTAGAATGAGGAAATCTGCAGCAATAAATTTTTTTTGTATTTTTTATTTCCGAGAGAGCAATCATTTGAACAATTAAGTCTATAATTAAACATTATACCGTGAAATGAGTCTCTGCTTTCCCACTGTCGCTAGAATAGGTTAGTAACATGTAGGGTAGTGATTCCTAGCTTAGCTGAAGTACGTAAGTACGTTAAGACTCAACAGACAACAAACCAATGTTACAACTTAACATACAGACATAAGTAAATAAAAAATAAAATAAAAAAAGGTACAATTTTTAATAACTGGTATTATTTTTTTTTTACATTCCACCGTGAAAAAAAAATTATGTAAAAATTGTTTTTGTCCTTTTTCGTTAATTTTGTGGATTATCAGAAAAACCGACTGGCCCGCGTTAGTCCTGCCACCCATTTTGAGAATAATCGGACGTTTACCGTATTTTAAAATTGAATATAGCAATTTTAAAATACACGTCTTATGTTCATTTATACTGAGATTATTATTATTATTATTTATTTATTTTAATGATAATAAAGCTTTCAGATTCTGAATTTTTTCATTATAATTAATTTTATTTTCAGCTTTATACGACGATGGAGAAGAGATGAACAGTAAGTTTCACTTATACTATTAATTTATATTATTGATTTGATAATTCATATGTATTTTTAAATTATAAGTTATTATTATTAATGGATTATTGCACATTAATCGTTATTAATACTTAATGTTATTTTAAATTTAGTTTGTACTTCTATTTACTTTGAATGAAAAACTAGCATTTTATTTAAGATCAATAAAAGTGCATTATAATAAAACCAACAAATTGAAAAGATGATGTATAACTGTTTTCTGTTTAGGATATAAACAATACCATGATATGATATTAAAAAAAAAATATATCAGTTTAGATCAAGGAAACATGTTTTTCTTATAAGTATATATTTACATAAGGGTAGGATCAGTATGTAGAATCATATTTCGGTTATAGCTAATATAGGTTTATAATAAGTAAAGTAGGTAATGTAGTTCTTACTGGTGAGGTTGATTTTACATGCAAACACTGAGTCTATACAAGAACCACTACGTGTTGTACTGGAAATTTTTTTTTATTATTGAGCCACACTAAAATAATATCAATAAACATAATAATAATATTATTTTTAACATAATTATGATTATTAATAATACCTATTTACGTAGTAAGGTCCATATGTTTCCGGCCTGTCCTGCTTCCCCTCCTTCAAACGTGCCGGGACGTGCAGGCCTATGTAGGTCCATATCTGCTCTCTCCATAACCATCGCCCGCACTTCCTGAGTCCTGTCACTCAGTGTCCAGCCTTGAAAGAAACTCCCCATTTTTACAACGTTCAAACTCGGGTACCGTGCGGTTATTAAATTATTTTTAAAAGAGGGTCTTACTCCTGCGCAAATTAAAGAGCGGTTGGATTATGTATAAGGGAAGTTCTCTTCCTCATATTCCACAGTGGAAGAATGGGCAAAATTATTCTTCCATAGAGAAAATCTATAGGATGACCCGCGTCCCGGTCGCCCATTGGATGCTGTCACTTCTGAAACAATCCAACTTGTAGAGTCTGAATTGCTGTCTGACTGCTGCGACTGAAAACCAAGGAGATAGCGCGAGGTTGGGACTTTTAAAAACAAGTGTTATGAGGATCATCAAAGAATATTTGCATATGAACAAGGTTAGTGGAAGATGGGTTCCAAAAATTCTTTCAGGAAAGAGTTCACTGCTGCAATGAATTTTTACGCGCTTTTTACAAGCAATTTTTCTAAGCAGCAGTGGAAGAACATTTTTTTAACAAAGAAGAAAATTATTTTTTTCATGGTATAGAAATGTTGCCAATGCGTTGTATTAAGTTTGTTGAACTAAGAGGAGGATATATTGAAAAACAGTAAGACCAGTTTTTGTCTTTCACCTTTCCTTCTATCCTGGGCCGGAAACTTTTGAACCTTACTACGTTTATTAGTTTTTTTTATTAATGTGTCACACTAGACTATAGTCTGATCTTGAAGCGGGAACATAATATTAAAAATATTAATATTAATTAGTAATATTAATTTTTTGTTATTAATGAGTAACAAAAATAATGGTTACGAGAGTAAACTGACAGTTAAAACCAACAAGTATCATGTTGAAAAAAAAATATATATATATAGGAAGCCGATATTGATAAAATGCAGCAAATTATATTATTGGCGTGCTGATAGGTGACATAACAACGTCAAACAAAAATGCTTTTAAGAACTTCATATTTACAAATCCTTCAAAAATTTTTTAATTTATTTAATAGTGAATACAGATTATAATTAATTTTGGTTCATAAATGAAACTAAATATATTTCATACCTATCTGGTATACCATAATATTATACCTCAGATATAAACAAAGACATATTTTAATTATGGGTATCTCAAATCAAACATATAACCATTTAAAGAACATTTTTATGATTTTTTTAATCCTCAAAAATTTTTATCAATGAAATTATCAGAACGTATAAAACTAAAAACCATTTAGGATTGATGAATTAATTGCCACTTCTATTGGGATTATTTTATTAGAATACTAGTTTCGAAAGAAAAGAAAAGAAATCAATTGGTACTCACCTGAGGAGATCTAATAGATATCTGAAGTATATCAGTATACCACATCGTGGAAACGGGTGGTTATTTAGATCTAGTGGGATTTCCCTTATGTCTCATTGGATTTTTCCGTTCCTATTCGAAACAAATTTAAAAATGGGCTATTGGAAATGTTTTAATTTTAGGCTATTTTCTACTTGATGTGTTATTTTTACTCCCGAGTCTTTATTAAGTTATTTTCATTTAGATGTATAGCGAAATTGGAATATTGGGTCTTATTATTTTATGCTCTTATGTGTTCTTTTACTCCTTGATTCACCGATCGTACCATGGTACCGAAAACCATTTATTATCTACAGATATTTACCGTGCCTTAAATCAAGTTATAGTCCGTTGTATAAGAAAATTTCAAATTTTACAAACCCTCAGCCAGAAGATTACTTAAAACCCAACATTGTTTCGTTATAAACTGATTGTGAGATCCATCAGTCGGGTAAGAATGGCCTATAATGATTACTTTAACACATATTTTAAAAAAAATGGTTTGATAATCTAATCCAAGCAAACATATTTGAAATATAACCCATATATGTATATCTAATAGTTTGAAAAAACTGACATTGGAATGTTGAAAAAAGATTTGATCAATTATATAGTTCACCCAGACGATTTTTTTTCAATAGAAAGCACCTAACATTTTGAAAGTATAAACTAGATAAATAGTGGTTTCATATTTATTTTAAAAGCTCACAAAAATAAAATCCTTCAACTTAAAGTAAATGAATAAATTATTATGTTAATAGATTAACTAACAAAAGCGACGGGATAATAGTTTGCTTTTATTGGTATTTCTGCGATTATTTTTGTTATGTATATTATTTTTATCGAAATCATTGTTAATCATGAATTACTATAAACTTGTAAAAAGAAGTGTTTTACTTTTTTTTTGTAATTGCTTATTATTTTTATTTGTAATTTACATTATTTTACATTTAAATTTGTAAATATAACTGGGGTTTGTTGGGGTGTTAAAAACAAACCTGACACCAGCTCTTAGTAATAATGAAAAAAATTGACACATGTTTTTGAATAAAGTATGTTTTTGTTATAATCTCAGCAGGTCAAAAGTTTGAATCTATTAAAAAAAAAAGTTATGTTTACAAAACCCTTTTTCATATAATTTATGTATCAGTTGACACAATGCAATATAAAAAGCCATAAATAATGAAAATTAATTCAAAATAATAAAATTTTACAGGAGACTGATGAACTGTTTCATAAGATTTATCTTCGGGATTCCCAGCCGGTCACGTTACTTGCCGATATTCTGAACTTGGGTGGCTTTTTCCTAAATTCCGACGGCAATACTTTCTGGGTGGTTTCCTATTCCAATCTTTAACAACCAAAAAACCTTCCTATATTCTTGACCTATTAAATCTATCCACATCCTAAAAACTAGATTCCAACCCTTTAATCTGTATACCCCTTCACATAAAACTGCCTCCTTTGACAAATCCTTCATCATTCGTGCTACCTCCTTCTGGAATTCACAATCCACCCCTATTCGTAAAGCTTCCCTTAATTCCTTTAGTAATAATTTATTTTTGCACCTTTTAGATAATCAATCTTCCGCAAATTTGTAAATATTTAGAATTATCTTATCTTTCCATATGCGATTGTATTTCATGTTATTATTGAAAAAAAAAAAAAATTTTCCTGTCGAAAATATGTGCCGTAATTACTGAATCATTTAATTTGTAAATAATTGGGCCAGACAATTGTACCTGTAATTGTTATTATTCTTAGGGGACAGTAAGTCCCAAAAGTTTATTTTTTATTTCCTTTATAAGGTTAATATCAGAACTGCTTTGGCATAGAAAATTCAACCTTTCATTTTCATCACCATTTTTACAAGTACGGGCTTCCTGTTTACTAGTTTGTCTATTGTTCTTGTGAAATGGATCCCCAAGCATGTTGTAATCGTCGCCATAATTCTTCAGCAGAAGATGGACAGGAGATTCGAAGTTCTCTTTTCTTTTGTTTTTTATTTATTATCATTTCATTTTTCATATATAAATTCTTGTATAAATATAAACCTGTAAAATGAACAGAAAACCTCATTACAAAGAAATGGAATCTTCTTGAAAAAAAGTCAATTGAATGTACAAGTGTATCCAAACTTTAGGCCTTCAGTGGATATAATTAAATTATGTTCAATATAATTCAGAACACTTTACAACTTATTCATTATTTATTTTTTTTAAATACAACCAAAGTTTTGTGTATATTAATGATTAAATTAGAGATTGGTATACTAATAATGGTTTAGTTATCCCTTATAATGCTGGCTTTTGTAAACATCAGAGACATGGAATCGGTAAATTTCTATTGATTTTGAAGAATTTTAAATTTTTGACTGATTGATTCCTTATTAAGAAATATGTAAATTTTATAAAATGTATAACGAATTTTTTGACGCAAAAATTCACCAAGTGGGAACCATACAAATAGTTTTTGTAGTTCAGCCCAATCGTCCATTATTCGATAGCTCCTAAACCGATTTAAAATTACTATTATTAAGACCTGTAGATTTCTTTATATATCACGTCAACAAACATTGCGGCGAATTCCTGTTTACATTAGCTTAGTACTGTGATTAATAAAAAAATATCATTCATTATCGGCATATTTTGTCGTATTATTTTAAAAAATGTAACCGTGCTGCGGAAGCCCCTAAAAAAAATTGCAGTGTTTATGGGGAAGATTCCTTAACCGAGCGAACCTGTTTAAATTGGTTTGCCAAATTTCGTTCAGGAAATTTTGACATCAATGACGCTCCACGGTCTGGTCGTCCACAAGAAGTTCAAACGAGCTATTGCAATCAGGACAAACAATTGATTCAATTCTATACTGTTCGAAATTAAACAAAGTTGGATCAATCAATTAAAAAAAAAATCGCCCAGAACTGGCAAATCGAAAGGGTGTTGTTTCCCACCAAGACAACGCAAGGCCCCACCTCTCGTTGGTCACTTGCAATAACTTATTAAGATTTGGGCGGGACCTTTTGCCCCATCCTCCGTATTCACCAGACCGAGCTCCAAGTGACTACCCTTTATTCCGGTCTCTGCAGAACTCCATGAATGGAAAGCAATTCCAAAACGAACAGGACATCAAAAACCACTTGGATCAGTTTTTTGACAATAAACCCCAGACTTTCTATGAATGTGGGATTATGAAATTGCTCGAAAGATGGGAACAAGTTATACTAAATAACGGTGAATACATTGTAGATTAAAATTAATTTTATGTCTATTATACACAGTCTATTTCACCCTCAAGAACCGAACGGACTTATTTGCCAACCCTATACAATTTCATTGAATATCTGTGGTGATATAGAAGTAGAGTTATACGCAAAAACCCTCAATTTTTTTTTATCTCATTTCTAACAAAGAACTTCTAAGGTTTGACCTATTGTTTAAGCTATTTATATAGAACGAAAGAGGATATTCTCTTTCTTTCAACCTGTTAAGGGAAATCTCGATCAGATAAACTGACGAAATGATAATGATCTTATAGGTGAAATGCAAATTTTTTGTCCTCAAAATAGTTTTTTTTTTTTTTACTGTGAATTTACATTTTTCGTCATCATCTTTTGTGTATAGAAATAAGGTCAGTTCGCTCATCGATATTTTTTTTTATTAATGATAGGGATGGGTATTGCAAGGAAAATATCGAAATTTGACCAATTTTTATAAATATTCTAGGTCACCGGTATATCGTGTATCGTTATTCAGAGCTCAAAATATCGTCAGTATAGAGCAAATATTTAATTGTATGTAATTATTTAATTAGTTATTTTCCCTTAATCAATAATCGTTAATATATTCTAAAATATTAGTGGCTATCATTTTTCAAACCAGAGATATAAAATAAAAGTTTAACCACGTTTTATACTTTTTTCTCTGAACGAAACTAAAAAATATGTATTGAATTTTTATTTTAGAATAAACAACAAAAATATGGATCGAACTATGTGACAGAAAAAACAAAAGATCTGGTGTGATAGGATTTAGCAAAAAACAAAAAAGTATCATTTTATAACCGAAACGTTACACTGGCGTAACCTAACTTTTTGTGGCCTTAGTTCGAATTTTTAAATGTTGCCACTGCGCTGTATATATATATATATATATGTATATTTCTTGGTTTAAGATAGGGGCATAAAAAGAGAGAAAAAACACATAAATGAAGAAGGCATGAACTTATTTTTATCGATATTTCGATCTGATGATATTTTTCAAAAATAAAATAAAATGTTTTTTTTTGCTTTGTTTTTTTTAATTTCACAGTCTTCCCTTCCAGAAAAAAAAAACAGATCGAAATATCGATAGGATATTAGTTGTCTGAGAAGTATTTAGAGATATAGATTGTTAGAGTATGCAGTCATAGATACACAGAAATTAAAAATTATATTTTAATTTATAATACCGACATTTCGACTTGCATTACAACCCTTTATCAGGGTTTCAGAGAGAGTGGCAATCAGAAACTCATAAACTCTCAAAAGCAATCAATATAGTTATAACTAAGGTTGGTATTCTTTTTATGCCTTCTGTCTCAACCTAAGGATTATATTTACATACGAATGTCGAAATTTTTCATAAACGTCCGAATTGAACGTAACGTCAGGTTATAATTTTATGTTTCTATGGTTCATTCAGGTTCGAGAAGTCCGCCTAACTGGCCTTTTTCGGTTGAATTACGTCATGATCTCATTAACGTCATACAATTACTTCAAAGCATATGACTTCATATTCTGTAAAATAAGAAAGTATTAAAAGTAGTTAACTGATTCGAAATCGGTAGTATAAAAAAAAGAAAAAAAAGTATTCTTCGTAGAAAAAAATGTTACCCTCTAATGGTGTGTAGCCTGTGTGCGCCGAACACTCACACACATCCTCGCTACACCAGTGTTATGCTATAAAGCAAAATTAAAAAAAAACGGAACTAACATAAAATTATGAATGAATCTATTATGCAAAACAATGTACAGTATCTAATATAAACTATAAAAAAATGATTACTGTTTTTTTTTAGTTATAGCTCTGTCCAACACTGGATTCTATAGTTGTACGGAAATCAATGCAGGTTTATTTTTAAAAAATAAAACAATATAAATCATTAAAAACATTTTTATTAAACATTCCTCTCAATAAATATCTGCCGACGTATTGGTTCCTCTGAATTGAATTTTAAATCCTTATTGTTATCCATTTCTGATTTTTGCAGAATAAATATTTTATCGTTTACATGGGGGCAGGTCCTTAAAAACTGGTAGTTGGTAGGCTAGAGGTCTGGAGGAAAGGGTGGTTTAGGCTGATACTAATAAATAACAATAAATTCCAACAATTTTTATAACGATGACTTGTGGCCGTTCTATGCTTAAGCCCTTTCATTGCCTTGAGGTGTTTAGCGTTGCTTGATCCACTAAATCGTATTTTCTCTGCAAGGTTTCGAACATTTCTAGGATTTTCATCAACCAAAGCTCGTAGAATATCACCGTACAGGGAACAAGGCCTGCCACGAACCTCCTAGTCTTCAAGGCTGAAGTCTCCTCTCAAATTTTTGAAATTTATTGTTCACACACACTCACTATCGTCGCATAGTGGGAAGAATGACCAATCTAGGGGGAAAAGGTCTGAATCAGTTGAATAGACATGGCAACCTGATTTAAATAAACAATAAAGTTGAATTAAGGTACAATAAAACCACTCATGTCACAATAATTAAGAAAATATTGTACAGTAGGACACCCATTATTCGGGGCTCTATTAACCGGTGTTTCGATGGGTCAATTACTTTTTTTTTTATTAATAAGGTATTTTTTAATTTTTCTCCATTTTTTTTGTACGAATAATATTACTTTAATAAAAATAATACGTAAGATAGTTTCTAACGAGTACATAATTGTTAATTATTTATAGTTTTAAAAAAATAATGAATATAAAAACACGTAAAGTTGGTATAGTATGAATGAAATGTATCCTGTAACTGTGTGCTAATCCAATTATATTATGGAAAGGTTTTGATGTCTTCCTATGAATCTCCTACTAGCATGTTTGCCTACTGGAAGTCGGAAAAAACAAAACAAACAAACTCTCCATTACAGGAGAACAGGAGAACGCCGATTAAAGCATATATATCTTACTACGGGCAATGAGAACTGGTATTTGAAAAGAAATGCTTATTAAAAAACAAACTAAAATTACTGATTTTTTCACAAAATGAAAATTAAATACATATGTAAAAACATGCACACAAATTCATTCTTACGTAAGTTTGTGTATTATAGCTTAATAAATGTATATAAAACTTTTTTTTTTTTTTTTTTTTTTTTAAAAAATGATTTACTCAATCTACCTTGATGATCGGTAGTCAATAAAATATAATTCGAGTTTTCGGGGTTTTCCAGCCTCTTATCATTACGTTTTAATCTTCATAACTACACACACACACACACACACACACATATATATATATATAAAATTAATCCTCTAGCAGTTTTGCCAAATACTAAATAACTGCATTCGCGGGATTTAAATGTCTTTTTCTGAAAAGAAAGCAAATAAAATCAGCTGAATGTTTCATGATTATTCCATATACCTTCAAAGAAACCTCTACCATGTATTTCACAGAGGTAATTTGGTGTGCTTTTTAGTAAATGGTGTTAAAAGCAAGTTAAAAAAGTCCTATAATGGGTCAAATTATTAAATAATTATTTGGAGAATGACTTACTTGTATAACGATCGTCCATATACACTAATTGCAAACTAACAATTCATAAATATCAATGCCATGATACATAAATCTCAATTGACAGAATGTTAAGTTTAAACGAATCGTAACCCGTCGAGTCAAATACTATTTACATCGGTTTTTACATTTTACATTTTAATAATGTTAAATATTCCCTTTACACCTAACGCAATAGTTTCATTAACTTTGATTATAATTTTTTCCTTCCAGATTGACCATTCGTCCCACTGTGAAAAAAAACAAAATACTATTTTTGATTTTTTGGTAAATTTAATATTGTTTGTGACTAAAATAATCTACGTACTATAACAAATCAACTAGTAAACAATACGCGCCCAGGTTTGTTTACTTTCAATGTTTTAATCCGTTTCATGTCGTATATTCTTAGACAGAATTATTCAGTCGATTGTGAAGTGCAACGTCGGATTATTCTCATATACCTTACTTTTAAGGTATCCCCATGCAAAATAGTCAAGTGGACTAAGGTCGAGGCTTCTGGGAGGCCAGCTGATGTTACCCCTACACGAAATGATCTTATTAGGGAATAATTCGTTAACAGCTTCCATTGCTTGATTTGATGTATGGCAAGTGGCCCCATCTTGTTGAAACCACGTATTTTGCATGGGGATACCTTAAAAGTAAGGTCTATGAGAATAATCCCACGAACCTGACGCAACGGAAGCAAAACATGAGGTCAGAAATGGCAACAATATCGAGGGCTATGTGTCAGCATGTGATCCCCAATCTTCGTTCCCGATTAGAAGAGTTCCAGGAGCATAACGGTCACCATTTAGATAACATAATCTTTTCCAAATGATTTTCCACTTTATATTGTAATAATTAACAATAAACTTTCTTTTTTTTCAAGTAGTTTTTGTTTTATCGAAGTACTAAATACCCGATACTCTTTTTGGACACCCTGTATAATATAAAATACCAATAAATAAAATATTGAGAATGAAATTCAAAATTTAAATTCTTAAATCTTAAATTTGATTAATTAAATTTTGTGGACGGGAATGCAAAACTGCCATTGTAATATGATAATAAAATCTCTTGCAAAACTAAATGTGAAGGTGAAAGGAAAATTGAGATATTGAAAATTTCGAATTTAGTGAAAGCCCCGCAACAGAAATTTTAAAGGCTTATAGGGAAACATTTAGTAGGAAGACTTCTACGATTCATAACATTAAAGACGTTTTTAATCGGCTGCTAAGATCTTCGGTTTATTGATAACTAACCTCAGAAAAATGCCGACATAAAATCGAAATTATTCGACCCAGGGGATTGTAACATGTTACCATGTTACCAATCAACTTGGACCATCTATCTTAGACATCATTACATGTCACGTTACATCTAGCTCCATATTACGGATTCGGATAGTTTTTATTAGAGCCATAATAAACCTTTTTTTAGAGGATCGGGCAAAGCTAAAATTGATTCAATATTAAAATTTGAAATGATTCTTCAACATTAACGTGAATATTAAATAACAAATGTAAAGACATTATTTTAAAAAAAACATTGCACAGTTATTCTTTAATTATAATCCTGAAGATATGATTGTTACTTAAAATATGTTAAATGCTTATTGTTCATATTTGATTGTTTTATCTGTTGTTATTGTGCGAAATATGTGTACTTACAATATTTTATTATTTTTTTTACTATAGGTACATATTATGTAAATTTTATTACTTTTATGTATTTATTCAATTGTTCAATATGTAGTTATACAAATTTTGTTTATCATTACGATAATTCTATCTAAGAAAGTTTTATATTAAATATATGATATAAGTACATTATTAAAATTAATGCATTTTATTACATTTAAACTTATTATTAATAAAAATTATGCCTTATTTAACTCAATTAAAACTTTATCTTTTAGTTTATATTTGAAATAAATTTATAAAACGAAGAGGAATAATAAATATTAAAATCCATATAAAAAACAATCTATTTAATATAAACAGTTTATTACTCAGAGGGGTAATTAAATAAAAACAAGAAAGCCTGCGTTATTTTCAAGACAAGCCTGTATCCACCATTATTCCGGAATCTGGATCGAAACCGTCGCTTTCAGTGTCTTATCCTTATATTTCTGAGAATGTTCGCCTCCATTTTCATTACCCAGATGAAAACTGGCTATAAATTATATCTCATTACTATTCCACAAGATAAAGCACCCGGCATATAATTACGTACTTAACCCATTTACGTCCATTATTGAGTATATGCAACACTAATATGACATTTTTTAAATTTTTATCAGTTCATTTATTTTTATATTTTATTACATCAGCTTGTTATTTAATGTTTTTAATTATTAAAAATATTTTTGTATTAAATTTTGTGTATTTTTTAATCCATTGAAAAATAATGGTACTAATATTTTTTCAACGCTAATGAGTAGTAAGATTTAAATTTTAATTTCAGCCAAATTAGGGTTGCTAATATTAAATTGTGTGAGCGATATTCAACATTCAACAAAAGATTGCTTTAAAGCACACCTCGAATAAAAATAAAAATTGTGATTTGTAAAGGATTTTATGATTCCAACAATTGCAATATTAAAAAAAAATTAAAATATGTTCTACAGGAAGATGTAGCTTGAGCGCAAAATTTTCTGCTTATTATGGTTCAGCATATTTTGTATATTATATTAAATTTTTTTGTAGTTCAGTAAAATGGCTGAACAAAAAATTTTTTTTTATGTTAAACTACTCTAAAAATATTTCTTTGCCAAAAAATCAGAACCTTCAACTAATTCTAGCCTGGGCCCTAGATGTATTAAATCCGAACCCCCTAGAAATTTTAGTAAAAACAACCCCCTTATTGGCAAAATTAATTTATTTAGAAACTCCTGCTATTAAAAAATAACTTATAATTTAGAACACAACAAACCAGCTTCGACCCATAAGCCTCCAAAAAAAAAAAAAAAAAAAATTCATCTTTCTCAGTTATTCAAAAGCAATACCTTCCGAATTCTAAGCCAAATTTTATCGCCTCCTCCAGAACATTCTGGATCTTTTTCTTATGTACATTGGATGATTAAAATCCGACCAATCAACAGCTCATCCCTTTATCTTCGATAACCGCATATATTACACACTGGATGGAAAATTCCATTACATTGATTTTTTTATCTCTTCGTATAAATTTTCATAGTTTCTTAGATGTTATACTTCGCCATTTACTTTAACCAGGTCATATAAAACGAATTTTATGAAAATAGTAGCAGTGATAGCTATAAAAAAATACTCTCACCTCTTCGTGATCATCTATCAATAAGATCAATTTTTAATTTTTTTTTTTTTTTATGTCAAAGAAAAATAAATTATTTTTTTTACAAGAGTTTAGAAGAAATATAAAAACATTATTTATCTTTTCTACACTATTGTAATTGTAGATAAATATTCATCTGTGTGAACTAAACAATTGTTCAAATATTGTTTTCGACATCGCGGGTTCGACATTGGAGTAGATGATGTTTTATACTATTTGATGTATATGGATTACGATTACCACATGTCCGGTTGGATTCAATTATTAAACTATTAAAAAAAAAAAATTTAGGTAGTCATCTTTGGCTATTCTTATTTAATATTTTTAAGTTTGGTTTTGTAAATGTTGAATTTTAAGTAATCTTCTCACTACCTTTCAGCTGGTCTTCCTCAAGGTTCCTCTCTTTCTCCTACGTTATTTAATCTATATATCTCACTTCTTCCCTCTCATCCATCAGTAGAACGATCATTGCTAACGACATCGCGATTTATTCATCCTACTTTCGGATCGATACAACAGTGAACCGATCACATGCCCTCTTTAAAAAGTTCAGAATCTGTTGTGAAAAATGAAGGATCAAAGTAAATGCACCAAAAAAACGAGCTATATTCACTAAAAAATTACGATCAATAAATCAGAACATAATTAGAAATGGAAACACGATCCCTAGGGTACAGTGTAACGATTATTTACGCTTAGAATTAAATTTTTTTTTTATATTTTTCAAACATATTTATAACAAATGCAATTGAGCTAAAAGTATCATCAGCAAAATGAACCCATATTTCAATAGACATTCTCCACTATCTGCAAAAAGCTAATCTTGTACAAAACAGTTATAGTCCAACATTAACACGTTCTGCTCCTGTCAGGAGCTATACCTGTGACTCTTACAGAAAGTTAGAAGTTATCAGAAATTTAGCATGAGGATAATTAACAAATATCCAACGTACACCAAAGTTTCAAACATGTTATTTGACTTAACTCTACCTTTAATTGAACAGTACAGCCACTAACATAACAAAAATTCTTTCCCCTTACACAAATTTCCGGGAACCCCAGAAAGTATAAACGTGAGAAAGAAAGTATAAACATGAACGTACTAAACATATATTAATTGACATAAACTGATGTATATATCGATTTATATAAACAATGATTATAACTATATTTTATTATGAAATTTTTTGTATGTACCTTTTTTATTTCTTATTTACTTCTTCTTATTTTTTATTCTGTAGGTTTTTATAAATTGTACTTATGTAAATAACTTTAAAAAGGTAAAATATTAACCAAAAGAAAAACAAAAAAAAAAAGATAATATGTATGTAATTTATGCTTATGTAACATGCATAAGGGAACACCTTTCACGTGTAAACATAGGTTTCGTAAAAATGGTTAATAAGTGTTTATAAAAAAAAAAAAAAGTCATTTTCTCGCTATGGGTTAGTAAAATTTGAAGTATTCTAAGCATTTTGGCTGCGGTATGCACGTGCGGCGGTAGGATACAGTGGTGCGGGATAGTCTAAGCACCTGCAGTGGCGAACGGTATACTTTTTACGCTTTACCGTTTTCGTTTTATTTATTTATTCTACATTTTCGATTCATGTTTCCCATCCTCCTTTTTCATCCGGGCTGTGGACCGGCAATGGCGGAGTTAAAAACTTTTTTAAATTAAAAAAAAAAAATTAAAATGTTAAAACAGTTTTACTTAATTTTTTCCAATAATTTTTAAATGTATGATACATTTCAAAACACGGCACTGAGAAAATTGCTGTATTTCATTCCTGAAATTTGTTATGTAACATTTGTCGCTAGGATCAATCGTTTAGGAGTTAAATTGGTTTGGTTTTTAATTTAACTTATTTATTAATTTAATTAATTTGATCCCTTTAATTCTAAAATGATTCTAATATGATTATATTTTATTATCACTATATATTCATGTATTTTTATTGTATGTACCTTTAAATTGTACTTATGTAAATAACTTTAAAAAGGTACAATATATTAAAGAAAAAAACAAAAAAAAAACAACATACTATGTAATTTATTCTTCTGTAATGTGCATAAGGGAACACCTATTTGTATTTGTAAAATATTGTTATTATTAGCGGCTTACTATTTACGATTAGCGTTTTATTTATTCTACATTTTATATTTATGTTTCCCATCCTCCTTTTTCATCCGGGCTGTGGACCGGCAATGGCGGAGTTAAAAACTTTTTTTTAAAATTTTTTTTTTGTCAAATGTTAAAACAGTTTTATTTAATTGTTTTCTGATACTTTTTCAATATATGATACATTTCTTAACACGGCACTGAACAAAGTGCTGTACTCCACTCCTGGCAGAAGGTGTTAACTTGTGATCTCTCATTTTTCTTGAACAAACACGGAATTTCCTACGTTTCTCCCTTAATTTTGGAAAATTTCTTCCTATAAGCCTTAGTGGGGCGTCCTACGATAATCTTCCACCACTTTTTCTCCTTTCTTATCCAATATTTTTAGCTATCTCCCTTATTAACTGTAATTGAAATTTTGAAAATATATTTGATTTGTAAAAACAAAAGCTATTGTACAATGCCTTTTCAAACAAATGAAAAAATAGTTTTTTTTGTACTATTGGGCTGATTTTCTTATAGAGTCTATAGGAGAGAGCATCATGCCACTCTTGTCTCCAGCCCCCATAGATTTTGTGTAGTCCACATCTACCTTTGGTTCTATTTATTTTTTTCCCTTTTCAATTTCTTCCTACTCCCACTATTTCTGGTTGATGCATGGTGGAAAGTGCATTTGCTTTTTTATCTCTCTTATCGATTATTTTATGTAATAACAATGTATTTTTAATCGATAATCGATAATATTCTTATATTACGAGTTATGATCTGAATCTAGGGGGCGGACAATATCTGTGGAGAATAAATCGTCTGTAGCTTTTTCTATTATTATGCTTTCATTGGACAATATTTTTGAGGACTGAAAATATCATAAAAATGTTCTTGAATATTTACAGATGTGGTCATGTGTTTGTTTTGAGATACCCAATCGCCCTAAACAGGAAATCAGTTTCCGACAGTGGTATAGTTATGGTAGAAAAATTAATTCAACTCACCATACAATCTGATTAAAATAAACAATTAAATTTTATCCATATTGGTGTGTCATATCCATTCTGACCGGCTCTGTATTATAGTTTCAAGGTCTACAATCTGTTTACTATGATTTGTTCTCTAATTACACTATGATAATAGACATATTAAGAGTAGTGATAAAATTGTAAAATACTTAAAATAGATTAAAGATAATTAAGAAGAAAAATTTAAATATTAGTAAAAGACTAAAGCGACAAGAAACTGCCCGTCGTTACAGACTACTTCAACATTTACTGTACAAACTATCAAAGCTCCCAATTCATTACAAAAGACTTATTTACATGACTGTGATTAGACCTATTTGGACGAACGGAGTTGAGCTTTGGGGCTCTACTAAACCATCCAATTCATCTCATATCCAATCCTTACAAACCAAAATCCTTCGAAAAATCCTAAATGCCCCTTACTCTGTCACCAATAAACTAATCCATAAAGACCTTAATGTTCCATATGTTGCTGAGTTTGCCCAAACCAGATACCTATCCTTTCATCGTAAGCTCCATAACCACTCAAATCCATTAGTTTCTCAACTTGCTTCCCACTCCATTCCTGATAATCCTCCGAGGCGTCTGAAAAGAAGATGACCTAGAGATCTTCTAGTGTAGAATTTTTATTGAAGTGTTACTAAAGGTTAGTTCTTCTCAAGTTTTGACATGTTATTGTACGATTACAATTAAAAACGATTTATCACCTCATTTACTTGATGTATATATTTGTACAGTTGCAAGTTTCAATAAATCAATGTATATAGAAATATTAGTAACAATTTTGAACTGTAATTTAATTTATATTGATAAAGTATTTATTGGCTGTGGCAATAGTGGTGGCTGCCATAACACAAATAAAATATAAATTTTAAATTATTGTGCCGACGAAGAAATATAATATATTCCTTTCCATGCCATCATTAAAAATAAATGATTGTACATATATATAGAACATGATAAGCGTCTCCAAGACTCACTGGCAGTGATTCCACCCACAACACAGGGATAATCTCCTTTTATACATATCATAGTGTTCCAATAATTTTTGTGCATGTTTTTCTGGAATTTTCCGATATTAATATAATTAATTCTGGATATAGTTGATATGTCGTCATTTCTTCCATACATATTTAATAAAGAGTCTATTGCCATTTTATTTATACAAGCTGTGCACTCTCCAGAAATTTATTCTAGTTGAAAAACGAGTAAAACCAAAATTTTTGTTGATGTTTCAATACATTTTGCACTAGCTGTATGTCATGGTAGATGAAACTGAAGACCCTCCGGAACTTAGTGGAATCAGCAGAAGGTCGAATTGCAAGTTTTTCGATGTTTTTTATTCCGGCCTCTAGATATAACTGTACATCGGTGTACATTTAAGCCAGAAAAAAAAACATTGATTTTAGAAATTTTAGTTGAATAAAAAAGAAGAACATAATATACAAAGAACAATTCAGCCCGTGAAGAAAAGAGGATGTTGATTGCGCAATACTAACTAACACCGGGGACTGTTTAGACAGAGGATAACCCTAAATGAGGATTGATTTGAAGCCACTTGCTATAAACGGAGTATGAGCCCTTCTAGACACTTAGCGTAATGGCGCTCATCTTCTTCATAGGGACCCCCAGGGACATCAAATCCCTATTCAAGGACCCACAAGACCAGATTTAATTGCTTGTTTTGTAGTTCATATTTTTACACAATAATTAAAACTGTATAATAAACATACTTAGATCTTGGATATTGTAATCCAAAATTAGAAATTCTGCTGAGCTTAATATGTCGGAATATTTTACCTCAAGACTTCAATTTTCAATGGAAAAGAAAAAAAAATATCGTTGTTTTAATAAAGCAAATATAGCATTAATAACCGACGCTTCAGACAAATGAACGTATTACTAAATAGGACATGATAAAAAACCCTTCTCGGCTTATGATGTGTGCGGAATTTTACATACGTGGGTTCCTCCCTAAATAGTGTGAATTAGTCCTGAAATAAATAAAATATAATAATGGCTGGAAATAGGGCGTACTATGAAAATCCGAAATTCTCTCAAGGAGCACAAAAGTTAATCTTTTTCACCTCATCTGATCAGTGGTCACCTATGGATCGGAAACCTGGTGTATGTGTTGCCAACGATTGAAGGATTTAAAAAGAAAAATGATTAGAAGAATATATAGTGAAACAAGGATTAATGGAAGGTAGAGGGTAAAAAGTAATGTGGAAATCTCAAATATACTCAAAAAATGAGGATATTGTCAAATATATAAAAGCAAGTAGACTGCGAAGGGCCATGTTAAGAGAATGAAGGATGAAAGAACTCAGAAGAAAATGCTGGTCATGATAATATTGTAGAGGAAGACAAAAAAGGGAAGACCAAGAAGGATGAAGTGGCAAGGGTGAAGCTAGGAATTTGGAACAGGAGACTCGCTGCAGGAGACCGGGAGAAATAGAAGGAGATAATTTGGAAGGCCAAGGATCACACCGAATTGTAGAGCCAAAGAGTAAGTAAATAGGAGATCCCATCTCAAAACAAAACCGTATACAAAACCATCATTAGACCTATGTAATGTAGGAGACATAAAAAAAAAAATATACTTATCGAATATCAAACGTATTCAATCCTTCCAATCGAAAGTCCTCTGTACTATTGTAAGTTATCAATACTATATGTCCAACAAAATCCTACACAATGATCTCAATATATCTCCTGTCCTTGACTTTATACTCTTTAAATTGTCAAAAATCCATCAAAACTATTTCAAACATGCCAACCCGTTTGTTCATTCATTATCCACTTTCACACATCCTTATCACCCACCTTGCAGTTAAATCGGTAATGGCCTCGAGACCTATTGTAAATATTTATCTTATTCTGGCAATAGCTAGCTTCTCTACTCAAATCCTGGGCGACTGTGCTTAAAGCTCTCGCTAAATCCTCCTCTGGATTCTGCTAGGGACGCAGCTAAATCTGCATCTAGTGAAAGCAGCGCTGGGATCTCTTTAGTGGCTTGCTCACCCATAGTGGGGGGACAAGCTTGGTTCAGTTTTTCACCGGGTTGCTAGTAAATATTGTATAGTTTGATTGTATTTATTTTTTTTCTATTTAGTTTATTTATTTCTATAATTATTACCCTAATTTATTTTATACTATCATTTATTAAATTTTATTTTATTTCTTGTTTAGTCAGATGCTGTTTATTTTACTTTTTTTTTTTCACTTTATTTCATCATTTTATTTTTACCCTTTCATTGTACATATTGTATGAATAGATTCATTGTCACATATATTACTTATTGCACTTGAGTGAGGCAGGTTCTAATATGTATTCAATAAATAAATAAATAAATAAATGAAAGCAGGGATATTGAATACCATTTTACAAATTTGACTAGCGGAAACCGATACAAAGTTGTGATTGTATATTTACGCTTAAAATATTTTTAAAAAATAAGAAAAAGAAAAAAAATACAATTTAATTAAAACAAGTTGGTTTTAATTATTATTTTCGAAATTGATAGGTTTTATTTTATTTATTTATTTTTTTTATCTCATAGATACATACTAAATATACTCTATTTAGAATTGGTATTATGAAGCTATTCAAAAAGTTTTAGGAGGATATTAATAAGTCAACTTTTGGCACGCAGGCTCGCCGATAATAATAAATTACAAAAAGTGGGACAACTACAACGTAGGTAGATCTTATTTCTTTATCCATTATTTTCAAAATAAAGATTGAAACGGGGTGGGGGTGGAAGGCTAGAAAACAGGTGAATTATTTTTCTCTTTTTGTTTTAGTGTAAAAAACAGTCGGCGGTATTCGTTGACTTTTTTAAATTAATGTTAAAATAATAATAGATTGTGGGATTCCCTCAAATACTTGAAGGCATGCAGCAAGTTGAAGATTACGAAACCCCTCTAGGCCATTAAAACCTTCGGATGACGAAGTGGTTTGAGATCTTTAAAATATTTCAAGTTTTCTCATATTTTAATACATCAGTGGTGATTTATTGAATTTTTCATTTGATGTTTTATTAACATCAATAAAAATAAAAAAAAATTAAAATTATTAGAAATAGTCGCATTTTAATGTTGGGTAATAGACCAACTGCCCAAGTTCCTTGAGGTGGCTTCGGTTACGACAAGGTAGCATTGCGGTTTTTCATTAAATTGGGTAATTTATTATAATTTTTTTTTTTTGTTTGATGTAAATGAATATATTTGGAATTCTACTCTTATTTCAATGTATTTCCGAACTAGCATCCCCCGTCGCGGTTTCGCCTGCTATTATAACTAAAGTACTTACAATTTTAACAAATAACAAATATTTTCACACTTATCAATAATTTTTAACGCGGTTAAAACTGAATAGATTAGGTATACAAAGTATTATTTTATTATATTAGTAGGTAATCCGTATGGACTGAGACTATTAAGAAACTCTTGACTAATGGACTGCACTATTAGTGCTTACAACGAAAGCACCAAGAATCGTATTTGTATACACTTCAAAAAGTAATGGGTTGACATTTTGACTTTGTAATAACTTTGGTTCAGCAGATATAGTTTTATTTATTTCATCTGGTTGGATTTTAATTTCTAAACATAAAAGTATATGATAGTTTGGCAAACCTCGTTTCTTCCACTCGATCGTGTTCATTTAAATTTATATTATTACAAATTTTATTATTTCTAGACCTTCCTAAAAGTATGAAAATGAATTAGTTAAAATTTGGTACAGATGGGTGCTGTACTTTAATGGTTCTAAACACACATAAATACATTTTCAAATTTTCCAGGTATCCACATGTCGCACCACATATTTGTAGCATTTTTTTTAAAAACAATTTAATTGAAAATAACTATATTTTATCAAAAATTAATAACTGTATATATCACGGCAGCTTTGTAACCTCTCTCAAATTGTGGCGAGCCACCTATTATTGGTTGGTTATCAAACTTCACTGGGCACCACATATTTATCGCTTTTTTATGAAAATTTAACTGTAAATCTGTAAATTATTATTGCTAAACCTTCCTTGAACTTTGAAGATGATATATTTAAAATTTGGTACAGATTGATTTTATAGTTTTCGCGGTTAATGATCACAACGAAAAATGGCTTGCCCTTTTATTTAATAGTATTCGTGATCGCATAGAAAGGTTTAATCTTTAATCATGTTTCCCATCCTCCTTTTTCATCCGGGCTGTGGACCGGCAATGGCGGAGTTAAAAACTTTTTTTAAAAATTTTTTTTTTGTCAAATGTTAAAACAGTTTTATTTAATTGTTTTCTGATACTTTTTCAATATATGATACATTTCAAAACATGGCACTGAACAAAGTGCTTTAATCCATTCCTGGCAGAAGATGCTAACCTGTTTTCTCACATTATTTCTTGAACAAACACGGCCTTTCCTACGTTTCTCCAACAATTTTGGAAAATGTCTTCCTATAAGTCGTAGTAGGGCGTCCTTCGATAATCTTCCACCACTTTTTCTCATTTCTTCTCCAATTTTTTTAGCTATCTCCCTTATTAACTCTAATTGAAATTTTGAAAAATATATTTGATTTGTACAAACAAAAGCTATTGTACAATTCCATATCAACCAAATGAAAAAATAGTTTGTTTTTTTTGTTATACCATTTGGCTGGTTTTCTTATAGAGCCTATAGGAGAGAGCATCATATCACTCTTGTCAACAGCCTCCATGCATTGTCTGTACATGTACCTTTGTTTTTATTTGTTTTCCCCTTTTCCAATTTCTTCCTGCTTCGAACATTTCTGGTTGGTGCATGGTGAAATGTAGCTACACTTCTCTCCTGTCACACTATTTCGAGGCTAACAATATGCCAGAAGATGTTCTGGAAGACATTTCTCCCTTTTTTAGATTTTCTTCCATACGTGGTATATTTTTCCTCTTTTTTTCTAACTGTTTCGCAGGCATTTGTTGCCGTTGCGTGTAGCTAACAGAAAAGGTCCGGACTACTATACCAATTATCTACAAAAAGGGTGTGCCCCTTTGTAAGTATGGCTCCATTGGGTGTTGCCACAATATCTCCAGACAGGCCCAGGATTTAATCAATCTGTTTCAGCTCCAGCATAAATTATAAAATCTAATATATATCCAGTTTCTGGAATCACAAATTACAAGTGATTTAATACCAAATCGACTGCTCTTTTTCGGAATATATTGTTTTATTTTTAACCTTCCCTTAAAAAGTAATAAACTTTTATCTATCACGAGGTTCTGAAACGGAGAAAAACTATTTTTAAAAACATTCCTGAAATGGACAACTATTTTTCTTATTTTTACTAGAATATCTCCACTAGGTGGTGCTCCACTATCACAAAAATGTAACATTTTCATTAGTAGCAAATATCGGTCCCATGATATAAGGTCATGAAAAATTGGCGAATTTATCTTTGGACCCATATTCAGTAATTTTTAACTTTTTATTTCTCACCATCAAAAATCTGGTGGCATTAACAATATACAATTCCTTTGTTGTAGGAAGGCTCCATTTTTTTATCAGAAGTACCCCGGGCACTGCAACCACCGGACTTATATAGTTGTCAGTAGGAGCCCTAGATACTAAATCTAAATCTACGGGTATAGGGTACGCTATGGTACGGTACGTGACGCGAGTTTTCTTTTTTTTACCCTATCCCAAAAAGTGCCCAACGGGCCAAAAGAAGTTTATACTTTAAAAAAAGTAACTATAATATGAACATTCATACCTCATTATAATAAATATTTACTTCTTCTATAAAACCATTGGTTTAAATGCCTAATAGGTAAAGTAATAGGTCATATTGGATGGGAGAGTGTTCCAGAAATGAAATGCAATAAAAGAGAGTTTGAATGGTGTCCTACTCATTAAAAGATTTTTTCTTAATTTTTTTAAATATCATAATTTCAAAATATCTTGGACCATAAGTAGAGGCATAAATTAATCAACTAGTATATATTAAAATGACTTCATATTATCTCTGTTTATCAGAGGTATTAGCTTGATTTAATTAATCCAAATTTCGAAACGCATTTTGCACAGTTGATTAATTAAAATTAAAACTGTAAAGAAATGAATTTTTAAATCATTAGTACGACTTAAAAATGACCCCTGACATCTAGGACATCAAAGGGGAGGGTGTTTCCGCAGAAAACAACCGGTTGAATTAATGGGATGATCACATTGACGGGAAATTTGCATGTCAGGGATTGCCGCCTTCCCACCACATGCCTTCTGTTAGCGATGTAGTCCACTATCTCATCTTATAACTTATTCCACAATCTTCTTTCTTATCGTTTTTTTTAAACTTTTTAGATTTAATAAAACCACACCAACTTGTTTGTTTGTTTATTGGGGCTTAACATAACATCCTCCAACTAGGACAGGAAGGACGGGTTATCCTACAGGTTACTGACCTATTCTAACCAGGATGGGAAGGTCAAGATTCATTTCGTGGCTCTGCCATGAAATAAATTTTAACGCGCCCAGGTGGGATTCGAACTCACGACCTTCAGTACTGAGCGCGCTGAGACAACTATATATACTTTATTACATGAAAAAAAAAAAAAAATTTAATCATTGTATTTTATCTACAGAATAATTCAATCATCGCTAAAATTTTCGGCTTTCTTCTATAAAAGATATCACTTTACCATATAATATTATTTTTAATGTATCGTTTAAATGATATATATATACATATGCTTCTTTCCATTTCAGTTTCTATCGAAAGCCATGGCTCAGTTGTATCTCATCTTTTATCGCAGGTCAAAATAGGAATGGATCTCACAAAGGTAGCTCTACCAACATTTATTCTGGAAAGAAGATCTTTGTTGGAAATGTATGCCGATTACTTCGCACATCCAGAAATGTTTGTTAAGTAAGTTAGTTGAAGGTAACATATACATATATATAGATTGATCAGAATTTCAATAAATTTATGGATATTATTTAAATTTACTGAGGCTCCACTAAACCTTTCAATTCTTCTCGTAACCAATCCTTACAATCAAAAAATCATTTGTAAAATCCTCAATAATCCTTATTATATCAAAAATAAATTTATCCATGACGATATAGATGTCCCATATGTTTTAGATATTGCCCAAACAAGTTATCTGAAGTGGGATTTACACTGCTTGTTTTTGAAGTACATCCAAAGTGGACCACTCAAAATGAATTCATCCAGAATTTTCATTATTGTTTACATGTTTTCTTCCATTTCAGTGTTTTCATCTTCACAGTTTCTCAATTTTGTGTCAGTAGGTGCATGGAAAACTGTAATACCAGGTGGCAGGATGTCTTGTTCGTGAGGAAATTATGGATTACGCCTTTTTCCGTCCATTTGATTCGTTTCAGTCACTACATTTATTGTTCCTCAAGTACTCGTTAGAGTGATAAGCTTCAATAAACAATAACATATGCTTTTATTGTCACTTGAATGACATTTTATGAAATTTTAATTAAAACCAATAGTTACTAAAAACATGCTCTACGGGAGAGTCGACTGGTCGAGTGTGAAGTGATGAACGGAGCCGGGAAACGAACAGATCGTTTTTTTACATTTTACACTGAGCTTTCAACCTGGATGAATCATCGGTTCGATGAACGAATCTTTCCTCAAAAGTAGGAAGGGTGTCAACTTTTTTCATCGTTCATTTATAGTGTACACTATGGATGAAAAAAAAATTGAAAGGCAATATACACTTGTCACTTTTGATGATTTATCCATGATGGTCATCCAAAGTGACAAGTGTAAAAAGTCCTTAACCTTCCATGACAAGCTCCATACCCACCCGAATCCGCTTGTTTCCCAACTTGCTTCTCGCTCGATTCCCGATAATCCTCCGAGACTTCTGAAAAGAAGATGGACTTAGGACTTTCTAATGTAGAGCTGTTATTGAAATACTATTAATGAATAGTTCTTCACCAGTCTTGTTGTAATCATTTTACCGCACATTTATTTATAGCATATATTCTATAGAGTAGTAAATATAAATAAATTACATAATAAAAAAATACTGAAGATCTTTGGGCGGGGATCCAGTGGGGCCAGAAAGAACCCATCTGTCAGCGATTAAATAAGATTTTTGGAGAAGTGTAACACGCAGTAGATTATAGTTAGACATATCCATGATTTATTGTTTTTCCCAGTGAGGGAGAAATTGATTATAACTAGACTTTAGTCAAGCGTTTAAAAATAAATAAAAAAACCTCCAGGAAAAAAAATATATTATTCATTTTTTTAATCCTAAATGATATTACACTAAATTTCTGAGAAGTTATTTCGTATAGTTTTTTTATTTATTTATTTATTTTTTGTAAACTAATAGCCAGTGCTAGTTAAAGTGCGAAATGGGCAGTAGTTCAATAACTTGTACATCCATTGTATTTATTAATCTTCAACACACGCAAGGAAAGATATAGGACGAAAATCTAAGAAAAACAAAAATTTAACTGTGCTCTTTCCTCACCATAATTTTCCACAAGGTTCTCCAAAAGTCGATAACTTATTATATGGTTGCCTCAATATTTATTAAAGACTAGGCCTCTTTCCTTATTATTATTATTTTTTTTTCTTTTTCTCCAATGCTTCTGTATCTAAGAAGGAATATAACAACAATTTGACATTAATGAAGCCCTTAAAATTGAACGTAATTCGTAGATTAATGTGATATAATTCTGTTTTTTCCCTCTTTATTTGGACAAAATAAAGTTTATGACCAGGTTCTAAGATTGACATTTATATTCATCATTAAAGTTTACACTGTTAAATTAAATGGATTAATAAACCTGAACGTAAGCAATTTGAGAGTTACTCCTTCACTTAAATGAAGGAGCAGGGTAAAGCAATGAACTCCGATGTTTCTAAGCTTGGTGTAGTGGTAGGAAGAAAATTTATTTTATATAATTTCAGCTGTGGTTCGACTTCAAGGTTGTTTGACCCTGTAGAACACACTCACCCTCTACAAAGTATCTACCCTTGATTGAGTGAAAATACTGTTGTGGATGTTGAACACACCACCTTACTGTATAATCCTTGGTCTTCAAACAATACTTCCTTACCAAGGACTCAAGACCCTTCATGGTTTGTAGAGATACTATTTGATGGACAATTTAAATAAGCACTTTTATGCTTACTTTTTCTCAGCCATTTTTTACCCCAAAAATAGAAATAAATCATTGCATACTAATACTATCAGATCTGATGAATATGAACTTTATTTCCTTGGAACCAAACATCACAAGCCTATCATCAATTATTTATGATTAATATACTTTACATTTTCATGCAGGTTTCTTACGATAATACTGAGAAAATTTTTAAAGCTATATATTACTTTGTCTTTAATATATTACATTGTTTATTTGATGTTCAGGATTGCGGATTTACCAACTGAGAAAGAAAGGATGGTTCAGGTTGTTCAATGGTATCTATGCTCTTATCATGCTGGGAGGAAGGGCTGTATAGCAAAAAAACCTTACAATCCTATATTAGGAGAGGTCTTTCAATGCTATTGGGATATACCAGAAGTTGAAAACAGTAGTAATGAACCAAAACCTGTCACTGATGGCCCAGTTCCGTGGTGTAATAATGAACAGTTAAGTTTTGTTGCAGAGCAGATTTCACATCACCCACCAAGTAATACTATAGTACTCTTCAACCTTTATTTTGTAATTTTTTAAATTAAAATATTAGTATTTTACCTATATGCCTTCAATCTTTTTTCGCTACTTTTTAAATTATGCTATCACCACTTTGTATAAATTAAAATACAAGTTTAATTTAATAATTAAATAAATGAAACATATATTAATATGATAAATATTTAGTTCTTCATTAATTGTAAAAATTGTACACATTTACAATATAAATGCGAGGTAAAAACAAAACCAGAAAAAACAGCTATTTACTTCCTCCAAGATAAAGGACTGGTGCCTGCAATTAAGAAGTGTTCTAATGACCAAGAAATGAATATATATATATATATATATATATATATATATATATATATATATATATATATATATACATATACATAATATAATATAATCATGGGGCAACAAAAAAATAAAAAAAGAAGAGGCACATTTAGTCGAGTTTATGTGGCCGAGTAGTTCTAAAAGACACATTTTTACAAATTTTAAAAGATTTTCAAGATTTTTATTATGAAATAATAATTAGAATATTATTATTATATAAATAATAATAATTAGAATTGTCTATTTACAAACATGTGTTTTTATTATTAAATATATTAAATATAAAGTGGTGATAGCATAATTAATAAGTACCATTTTTTCCTACATTTTTTGAATGATTGAGTTTATTTAATGGATTTTCTAATTTTTAAATTGATATTCCCAATGTCTTAGTGATCAATAATAAATAAAATACACAACTAAAATTATTCATAACCCTATTTGCATAGTATATCCATAATATTCATCTTAACAACTTTTAGATTACCTCCATACTTCTCCAATTCATCAATATATCAATGTTACTAATTATCCTTACAATATCCTCAAGTCGTTATTATAGTAATAATCTGTTGAACAAAATTTTTTGGACAGTTTTTTTTTTTTTTTATTAAGCAAAACTAAATGTGATCTACATGATGAATCGATTGTTGATTCAAAGATGATGTAAACATTTGCACTCAATGAAGATCTATATAGAATTAGGGATAGATCCTACCCATCAATGGGGGATTTTAGGATGTTGTACTAGATACTATAAAAGGTGTACGAAAACCGCAATTTTCTCTCTTGTTTAACCATTTTGTGACTAATTTGACTGGACAAACTATGATAAGGACTACTAACAAGGAAGGGAATAGTTTTCTAATTGGTGATGATACTATATTACAACTATAGAAGTTCCTGCATGAAATGATTTTTTTTTTTCCAGTTTACTGTGATACTGTATTGTATGTTTACTGTATCTTTGTTTTTGGTTTTGGTGTAGTCCAGATTGCTATTCAATTCTCACACTCTCTTTTCACATCTACACCATGAATATTCCATGCCACAAAGTTTATAGTTTTTTTTGCGTTATTTTGCCTTATTGCTAGGCTTATTGTATCTGTGTCTGAAAGCTGTTTGATTAATCTTTAAGAGTCTCTTCACAAAAATATTATTATTGATGGCCTTTACACAGAAGTGCTCTCTAGCTTGATTTTTTTCTTTTTTTAAAAATAAAATCTTATCTTCAATCTCAAGTTTTTTTTTGTAAATTTCTTTTTCATATAATCCATTGATACAATGTATTTAAATGCCAAAAGTTCAAATTTCTTTTTATGAAGATAAAAACAAGACTGATTATAAGAGAAAATCATAATTGCAATAGAACGTTTCCAGTTTCTAGGAATAAAAGGGCCATAGGTCAATATACAACAAACAACTTGCAAACCAATCTTCTTCTTGTATTACACAACCCATTTCTTATAAAACTATAATGAATAGTTGATATTTGATGGTTACTATCATGTTCCAGTTATGAAAAAGTCTTAAGTTCAGCATGTATTTGATTAATTTAAATAAATATATATTAATAATAAATTTGATTAATAAATAGCTTTAAAATTATTTTATTTATTAAAAAATTCTTAAATAAAGATTTTTTATTATGTGTGTTGTCAAAAATTGTTATTATTAAAAGCCATATTTTGGTTTAGCTTATTGTGTGATATGTTTAAGTGTATTTTTGTTGTAATATTTTATTTTATTTTATTTATTTATTTATTTTTTTTTTTTAGTTTCAGCATTTTATGCAGAACATTATAATAAAAAAATTAGTATAACAGCTCATGTATGGACAAAATCAAAATTTCTTGGTCTTTCAATAGGTGTTCATAACATAGGCAAAGGTGTGATTGATGTTATCAATTATGATGAACAATATGTTGTCACCTTCCCAAATGGTTATGGAAGGTATTGCATATTCTGTTTTCTTTAGCTTTTGTAGTTTTAGCTTGAGGTAGTAACATGAAAAAATAAAAAAAAACATATCAACTGTTTTTAGGTTCTAATCTATATATTACTTCGTATATTTTGAAAGCTCGATATGTAAAAAAAGTTTTCACAATTGGTGCAATGTATTATAGATTGAATTCACCTCACAAAAATAAAATTCTATAGCTATGAGGCTTTGTAATATTTTTTTTAATTATTTCAAGATTCTAAATTTAGATATTTCTATCAATCTGTGGTTCTTCCATTAAGATCACTTTTCAGATTGGTCTAGCTTCTTGCAGAGAACAATAATACTGTGTATATATGTTAAAACCTGTGAAAGATATGAAGAGAAAAAGTTCTTTGTAATGATGTATGAGAAAATAATGGAGTCTTATTTTATTTAATTTTGTAATATAGTTTTTACTATGATTTATGGTCAAAAACTTTTAGCAAATGAAATAAAATTTATCAATTTGTGCTAAGTATTTATGTTTTATTTTTATTTACCATTCAAGGTGATTAACAGCCATAGGGCTATCATTTTTCTCAGATAAGCATATCCTCTATTATGAATTGAGCATTTGGACTAATTTTAGTTTTAATGGGGTAAAAAAAAAAAAAAAAAAAAAAAAAAAAAAATTTAAAAAAAAAATGTCTGCTCTGTAACAAATGTTGATATTTTTATTTCTTTAATATAATGAAAAACCAATATTCACCAAGGGATAGATTGTTGAAAATCGATCTTCCTTAGTGCCTTTCAGAATGGAGGCATATCCAGGTAGGACCAAGTATCTTCATTTTTGCCCAGATTTTGTAATCCCTTCAGACTGTTTATAACTTTTCTTCTTGATTATTGAAGAGTACCTTTGGACATGCTTGAGCTCTGATTCCAGTAAGGGTACTACCTAGGTTATAGAGGGTCTCTGTCTCTTAATATCTAGCAAGCACGTCCAAACTATCTCAACTGTCTTTTCCAAGATTTGAATCTAACACTCATTATGGGTTATAGAGATATAGCTTCTTTTTTTTTTTTATCCTATAATTTAGTAGCTTGGTATCTTGCCCAATCTATCTTTTTCTTATAATTAAATTACTCAGTAATAGGTGTAATTTGCTTTTTCTACTCTATGAAAAATTTTGTAGTCAGCCTTTTCTATTTTGTTAATGGCAGTTCCAGGATAGTTATAGTCTAATACCAGTTCTGGTTTCTTATATTCATCTCTTCTTTGGTTCTTCTCATGCTGCAGATACTTATTAATTTTATTACATTACAGATGGTCAATATAGGTCCGCAGCTGAATTTTCCAAACTAACACTGCATTGTAAGATGTTCAACATCTTTACATTCAGTTTGAACATTCAATGTATATATGTTAATTTTTTCCCCTTATATTGTCCTAATATTGTATTTTTAAAGAAACCATCATCATTCTTATATGACTGATACTTAATAACATGTACTTAATTGTACGAGTCAAATGTTCAAAAACATCTTTGCTTGATCCTTCACACAAGAGTATTTTTACAAGTAAATATTGCATAAGGTTAAAGAGTATATTTATACTCCGTCAAGGAAATTTGATAAAACAGTCAGTTTTTAAAAAAAAAAGTGTCTGAGGACTAATGTAACAAGGCCTCAGGATAATGGAAAAACACAATAAATATTCTTTTCAAAAACACATCAACATTTAAAATTATAACTTCTACAAATAGTTCTGCATTGGTTAATGCTCTCCATAATTTTCTGGACAAATATATAAAATTTTATCAGTAATAACCATAGGCAAGAATAATAGGCAAATGGCCAAGAATAATAGAGTTACATCAGTTAAAAAGTTTTTCCAAGATAGACTCCAAGAGGTATGGTCCAAACCCTCATTCTCCTCAAGATGTCTTGGGTACTGTATGGCTGCCATGTATTTGGTCTTATCTTGATTTGCCATTTAAGATGAATGAAATGCCACTTCAACTATCTGCTTTGATTGTCTTGCAATGTCAATATTATCTGTGCATGCCAGGAATTTTATTGATCTATTGGTGAAGGTTCCTCATGTCCCTTATTGTTTTCTCCTGCACTAAATTAAATATTTGACTAACTTTTGCATCACCTTGAGGGACTATCTTTGATGGAAAACTTTCAAAGCAACCATAGTAAATCTGGAGAACATATTAATAGCCCTTCATAGCCATCTTGATCAATCTTATCAAGCTCGTGGGGATGTTAAACTGTTTCAAAGCTCTATAGAGATCCTCTCTAGTTGTACTATCACTGGTCATCCAGACATCTATGAAGTTGTGTGCCATTATGTAGACTTTACGTAGCCTCTCCAATACCATCCTAAGGTCATTGTCTGATACCTGGTCCATTGTCGACTCTTCGGAATTTATATTGATATAGTTCTAGTTCTTTTTCAACGAATAAAAGTTATAATTATAGAAATATATATAGTATACAGTCGGCGACCCAATGGCTGAGTGAGTTGGGGTGAGGGTCTCAGCGCCCTCGTAACCAAAAGGTCGTGGGTTCAAATCCCACCTGGGCGGATTAAAATTTATTTTGTGGTGGACCCATGAAATCAATCTTGACCATGCCAGTATAGGAATTCGATGGAAGTCTTGGGCACAAAAAAAAAAAAAAAAAAAAAAATAGTAATGAAGTTCTGAAGGGTATTCAATAGTTCCTATACTCCATAATTGGGAAACCATTTATTCCTGGTAATTTTAAGTTTAGTTTACATCATTTGGTGGTTCAGCTTCCTCATCTTGTAAAATCTGTAGATTCGATCTTTATTCATTAGGCTTTTTCTTCATCCTTTCATAATTGCTTATCCCTGTTGTCCTTCTCCATTTAAAGATATTGATCCTACCGTTGATGTATGTGATAATAATAATAATATGCTGAGAGTGCTAATTTGCCATCTTTTAATCACAATATCAATAAATAAATAATGATGCTTAGAAAAAATATTTTTATTTTTCATTTTTCACAGTTGTTGACAATGCCGAGCTAAATAAATGAGACAAAAAAAAAAAAAAAAAGCTCAGGTAAAAATTAGATTTATGTTTTCTATGTTGTGCACTGTGGCAGTATAAATACATAAGTGGTATAAATTGCATGTTTAATATAAATTGCAATTATTTGGTGTATGCCTTTAATTTTGCTCTATTAAAGAACTTCTAATTAAATTGAGTTACACATTTCTATTTAAGTCTTTTGTAATTTTAAACCTTATCCTTAAGGCTAATAAAAAAGTAGAACAGTAATTTTAATTACCTGTTTTATTTTAGGTCTATTTTAACTGTACCCTGGATTGAATTGGGTGGAACTGTAATGATTACTTGTGATAAAACTGGATACCATGCTGTGATTGAGTTTTTAACAAAACCATTCTATGGTGGTAAAAAACATAGGATAAGTGGTGAGGTATTTTCTCCAAATGAGAAGAAGCCTTTTTTAACAGTCACTGGTGAATGGAATGGTACAATGGAAGCCTGGTGGCAAGATGGTGTATGTATATATTAATTACCTAAAGTAATTATGTATTCTATATAGTTCTTAAAACATTCATTAATTTCAAACATTTAATTTTTCAAATTCAGGCTAGTTATTTTTATTTACAACTAATAAAGTATAATCTTGTATCAAAGTGCTGATTTTTGAATTTTTTTTTTATATTTTTAGAACTAATATAAAATAATATAACAGATATCAAGGCCAAATGCTAGTATAAAAAATTTATTGTTTTACAAATGACAGTGGGAGATGTAATAGTTTGTTATTGAGTGGTTTTTCCAGAAATGTACCAGATGTCGATCTTCTGTTTTATTATGCTTTATTTTATTTCAGAGGAAAGAACAATTTGCTAATGTAAATAGCTTGGCCATTATAAAGAAGAAGGTCCGTCCTTTAGAATTACAAAATGACAATGAATCCCGAAAACTTTGGAAAGAAGTAACGGCAGGATTGAGGTACCAATTTCTAGTGACAATTTGCTTTTATTCTTGAAATGCTTTTTGTATTTTACCATTCTGTTGCTCTTAATAAATTTGAAATAAAAAAATATATTTAATAAAAATACAATAATTTTTTTAACAGGTTTTAAAATGTACTGTTTGTAAATTAATTAATTGATTTATAGTGTTTATAATTAAAGAAAGGGAGTGATTAAGGGATAATTCAGATTTGAGGTGTTTGAGTTGTGTATTAGAGGAAATATCAATCACTGGAAGTTGAAAAGGTTATTAGGTTTACAATATTGCAGCAGAGAGGGATGGGATATGGGAATAGAAAAGAAATGGAGTAGGATTAAAGACATAATAATAAATCAGCAAAGGAAGTAGTTGTTGTGAGGAGTGGTAGTAGAGGAGAGGAGTGGTTTGATGACGAGTGTTTGGAGGTGTTAAAGATAAGGAATGAACACTGATTAGCGATGATGCAATGTTCCACCAAACGAAGTGTTACAGAATATCAGGCAAATCGTATAAAAGCTAAAAAACCTATATGTAAGAAAAAAAGAGAGTACCTGAAAAAGAAAATAGAGCAAATTGAGGAGCTATATACAAATTACGAAACTAGGAAATTCTATGGAGCTATAAGATACATGAGTCATGTCTATTGGCTGAAAGTAGATACCTGCAAAGACAGAAATGGTAGCATAATCGAAGAAAAAAGTCTTGTGATCAACAGGTGGGCTGAGCATTTTAGTGAATTATTGAATGAGAAAATAAATGAAAAAAATAAAGAAAGTAATGCTCAAACATTAATATCGAATGATGATGACATTGAACCACCTGATCTATAAGACATAATGGAAGCAATATAGAGTTAAAAAAATAATAATGCAGCAGGTGAAGATTTATTAATTGCAGAGTTTTTCAAAAACATCAGCCAGAATATGGTTACACACCTACATAACTTAATATTTGACATATGGATGAGTGAAAGTATGCCTCAATATTGATATGCCCCATTTTTCAAAAAAGGAGATAAACTACAATGTAAAAAATTACAGAGGAATATCACGCTAAGGTGTAACATATAAAATATTCTCGAACATTATTTTAAATAAAATTAATGCCTTTGCTGAGAGGATTCTAAGAGAGTATCAGTGTGAATTTTGGAAAGGCAAAGGAACAGTTGATCAAATTTTTATCATAAAACAAATGTTAGAAAAGTGTTGGTAGTGTAAAATTAACCTCCATATTCTGTTCATTGACTATCGTCTGGCTTTTGACAGCATTAATAGGACCAACTTAATTAAAGTACTAATAGAATATAACAAGAAAGTTAATAAGACTGATCCAGGTGACACTGAGTACAGTAATATGAAAGTAATTGTCAACGGTAGTATAAGTGGTGCATTTCCAATATTAGCTGGTGTAAGGCAGGGAGATGCTCTATCTGCCACTCTTTCTAATTTGGCATTACATAAAGTGGTGAATAGTATAAATGTGCAGGGAAATGTAATTAATTCAAGTAGCCAAGTCTGTGCATATGTGGAAAATATAGGTACTGTTGCTAGAAATGTTCAAACCCTTACTGCAATGTGCAATAGTCTCAATATTAAGAGTAAAAATATGGGCCTTGAAATAAATGACTCAAAAACAAAGTAAATGTGCATTGCGCTGGATAATTCAAGAGTTACCAACAATCTTGCTAATGAAGGATATGTTTTTGAAAATGTCAGCGACTTCACTTATCTGGAGGCAGAGTTAAACAATACAAATAAAATGATAATATAAGTGCACAAAAGGATCATGGCTGCAAATCGTACATATTTTGCAAATTTGAGGTTTTTCAGATCATCATTGTTATATAGAAAAACGAAAATAAGGCTGTACATGACTTTAATTAGACATACCTCAGATATGCAGCTGAAACATGGACACTTACTACCACTATTACAAATGCACTGAGAGTCTTTTAAAGAAAAGTTCTTAGAAAAATATTTGGTCCTGCTTTTGATGTAAGAACTCAAGAATGGAGGATACGAACACACTATGGAGGGAGAAAGTTATGGATAGGGATCTCTGGAGAACTATTTTTCAGAAAGCTAAGGCCCGCTCTAGGCTGTAGAGCTGCAAAAGAAGAAGAAGAATAAGAGGGATGGGATCTTTTAGATTTGTTTAGGCATCCAGAGGCTTGTAGCAAAGCAATGACGGATAATTGTTTTGTCCACATCCATATTTTTACTACTTTTATAAACTTCTTGTATTTCATTTAACTTTGTTTTATTTAACTTTTATAAATAAATATTTTCAATTTATGCAAGTTCCTGATTTCCTTTGCTCTTGTACTGTATGTATTTTCATGCATGAAATTTTTAACTTACAATTAGTAATATTATGATGTTGAAAGCCCTCCAGGATTCCTTCCTTGGGCTGATGGTTATATATAGGTGTCTTTGTAAATTTTACAATATAAAACTATTAGTTTTGGGGCTGCTAAATTTGGTATATAAGTGGGTATAACCAATTTAATGATATCAGAGAATAGCACTATTCATTAGCAAGCTTTAATCTTATTTTCCCCAATGAATCTGATAGATAATATTTTATTTTGGAGCTCAAGGCAAATTTACATTTGACCTTCAATTCTTGATTTCATAAATTTGATAATAATCTTTATGAATATACAGTTTGTTTTAAGACTAGTTTCAAATTTCAGATATTTATCTAAAGTTCTAAAAACATAAAAACATTCAAAACATCAGCGATTTGATTTACGGATTATATTAATGTAAAAACGTTAAACAAGAAATCAAATGTAGGCACTCATCAAGGTTTCTGGGGGAAAGAGACTATCAAATTGCTGTTTTGTATGTTTTTAGAACTGAAGATGAATGTTTAACATTCCAAACTAGTATTCTAATAAACTAAAAATCATAGAAGAGGCAAATCATTCATCAATTCCTGATTTTATGGATCTCTCTATACTATAATGCATACTTAAACTGGAAACAAATGTTCAGAATGTTTTTAGAAAAATTTTGAATAAAAAGTTAAGAAAGATTGGAATCGATTGATTGGGACCTAAAGGTGATCAAATCGTGCTTGAGTAAATTACAATAATATTTAGTTATAGAAGCGATGATTAGAAGGATTTTTTATGTTTTGCTACAATGGTCTATATTTTATTCTTGATATGGATAAGGTTTTGTACCAATAGATTTTTCTTGTAAAAAAAAAAAAAGGACCACATAAGCCTTGAAGGGTATTTGGTTCAGTACTTAGTCAGGAAGTATTGTTTCAAGACAAATAGTTATGCAAAGAGGTGATGTGGTCAGTATTCATTCTTAATTCCCAAGTTTTTCCCACAATTAAGGGCACCCTCCTCATAAAGGATAGGTTATTTCCCAGGATGGTCTCCCAAACCCAAAGTCAACCCACGAATCAGCTAGGAAGTGAAGAAAATTAAATTGAGTTATTCATACAGTATTTAAATTTTATGTGTGTTCTTGTATTTTTTTACCAGACCCCTATAATTGTCTCCATTATTTAACTTATCTTTCTAAATTTATTATTATACTTTTAGTTTGAATAATGTTGAACAAGCAACAAACGCGAAAACTACTCTTGAGCAGAAACAGAGACATGAAGCACAAGAACGTAAAGAAATGGGAATAGAATGGGAAACTAAGGTAAACTGTTTTTCCATGTTTAATACTGTGAGAATATATTGTAAATGAAATATGTATAATTTTAGGTGGTAAATTAAATTGTTTATTGTGTCTTAATTATGATTAAGATCCTATTAAATTCACAATGTTAGGGATAGATTATAAGATCAGAGATGTTTGCTCTAAATCACAAACATAAATGTTCATTCCTCAACTGAAGACAGTGATAATGAATAGAAGTGCAAATTCAATGATGAATCAGACATTTGATAATTTAACAATGATTCTCAAATAGAATAATATTTGAAGAGGCAAACACAAAGGTGGATTAGAAAGAAGTAATATGTTATCCAACAATCAATTAAGAAGTTGAATATAGTAAAGAGAGTGGGAATTCTACTGATAAACTTTGCTATATTGTCTTTCTCATTAGCTGAATGTTTGAGCCTTTCAGTATTTAATTGCATCAACCCAGAATCTTCAGCTATTACACGGTCTTCCCTCTAGCTTGACACATTCTATATTTATAGCTTTCTTATTGGACCCGGGACCTATATATATAAGTTATCTAAAAAGTGATACAAGAAATCAAATATATTGGTACTCACCTACATGGACAAAACGGACTTCTGAAAGATATCAAGAGTGAAAGGGGGGGGGCAGAGAAAAGGGCCAGGTAGGTTAAACCCTTGGGTTTTTCCTATGACTGATTGGTTTTTTTCTATTCCAATTGGAAACAAATTTATAATGGGACTATGATGACAAAATATGCCTATGGTCTGAGATGAACAGGCATAGCAATAGGTTTTTTAAATGATATAAATGAAATCAATTAAATTTACACTTGAATTGGAGAAGAACAAAACTTACGATAAAAAGACTCAAAATTCTACTTAATTATCCTTTGAAATGAAAATAACAATAAATTCCTCTTGGAAACAAATTAAAAATGGGACTATCAGAAATATTTATCTGGTTATTAAAACAAAATTCTGGATTAATTTTGAACGATTTTATTATTTCTAATGATTCACAAATATTTAATTTTAGAATATGTTCTACTTGATGTTAAGTATATTATTCATAGTTTATTTATGGATTTGTTTATTTGAAATATTGTAAATTGTGATGTTACTGTATCCATTATTGCTGGCTAAAATGTATATGGTTTGAATTTCTTTATTATAATTTTGTTCATTTAGGGATATGTTTAAAAGGTGGTAAATCATGCTATTAATGGCTGCGATTTTAAGTGTTAGTGGTCTTCTGGCATTATTGTGTATAATTACATCTGTGTGTGTGTGGGTTACCTATATACAGTTTATTTTGTATACAGATTTATAGATCTAAAAAGTTTAAAGTTTTGTTCTTTTCTAATTCTAGTAGATAATTTAAAAACCTATTGCTTTGCCTGTTTGTCCCAGACCATAGGCATATTATGTCATCATAGTCCCATTTTAAATTTGTTTCCAATAGGAATGGAAAAAAAAATCAGTCATAGGAAAAACTTAAGGGTTTAACCTACCTGACCCTTTTCTCCCCCCCCCCCCCCCCCCCCCCCCCCCCCCCCCTTCCACTCTTGATATCTTTCAGAATTCCATTTTGTGTCTCTGCAGGTGAGTACCAATATATTTGATTTCTCGTCTTACAGTTTTAAAAACTGTAATGTATATAATCTATGAAACAAAGTGCTGATGTATTGAAAGTTTTGTTTATTTTAGAACTGATGACAAATATCAACATTCGAAACTAGTTTTCAAAACAAAACAATTCCAAAAGAAGGGGCAATTAATTCATCAATCCTGATTGTATTGATCCTGCTATACCATCATGTGTACCTCAAGTAAAACAGCATTATAAACACTTGCTAGAAGAACTTTTCTCCTTACACATATTTCATCTTCATCCACCAGCTCAACAACTCATCCCTGAGCCAAATCCTCCTTCATCAACTTCTTCTAATTGTCCCTACCCTGAACTGCTGCTCTCTAGCATGTATACATACATTAATGGCCATAAATTCCATGTGGGGGCGAGGCCTTCTGCACTTTCAACCGCCAGTCATCTCGTCTAATTGCAGCTGCTCTCCAATTCTGGGTGTATAAAATGGTCCAATTGTCTGCTGCCACACCATCTGTCCATTGGAGCCTCGGTCTACCAACCCTTCTTGGCCCAAACAATTGTACATTAAGGAACTTTCTAACTATTTCACTGGTCTCCATGCCCGTGAGGTGTCCAGCCCAATGGAATCTTTTTATCTTTAGTTGTCTCATCACATCTATACAATCTCATAACCTTTATGTTGGATCGCTGCCTCCACGAGTTATTAGAAAATATTTTCCGCAATATCCTGCGTTCAAATCTCATTAGAGTGAGCTCTAGTTTTTTGATCATGGTCCATCACTCTGAGGCAATGTTAGGACAGGCCGTATCACAGTTTTACATAGTGTGATTTTTGTAGTACGGGACAGTGCTTTACTTCTGAAAACTGCTCTCTATCCCAACATTGCACTTTACTCCAACTTCCCATTGGACACCTTAGATCTTCCATTTCTCCTTGTCGAGTGAATCTGATCCTGCTATATGGGAGATAGCATTTACTCTTTCCTTCTTTCATTCTTACCAGGTCTCTAGCCCTCTTCGATCTTCCACGTTTGACTAACCTTTCAACAGCTGGTTCTCCAAACAAGAGATAAAAAGAGGTGGAGATTACAGAAGCACTGAATGGCTTTTTCTAATTATATTTCTTATTTCATGGGAGAGACTGTTATCAATGTCAAGGTCTCTAGTATAGGTGAATTTAATGACTAGAATTTATATGGACCTATTTTTATCTTCTTCCTCTGCTTGGCCCATTTTTCAGTCACCATTAAGTTTGTTTTTAAATAATTAACAATCTGTTCGGCTGCCTCATTCAAAGCAAGATTTTCCTTCATGACTGCTACCCTCAATATCCTGATATTTGGCATAGTCTAGCATAGGCATAGAGCTGGACTCTTCTATTTAAAATTGTGTCTCCTACTGGGATTCCTGAGTCTCTGACAGCCTTTTTAAGTCCCAGTTAGAATAGGAGACAGGCCCATGCATCTCCTTGCTGGCTGCCATTGATGGGGCTGAGAGGGTCAGATAATCTTGTTTGGACTCCGACAAAACATTCTGTGCATATTATAGTGACTTTACACATGTGATTCAGTTTCGACAGTAAATAATATAATGCTAAATACATCTTATTTTGATTTATGCATTCTTGTAAACAACAAATAGGTAATGCATTTGAATGTTAAATTCTCTTCCTTTCTCGAATATCCACATTTAATCCATCGTCAATTTGTCTTGGTGAAATCTGCCCTGGTAAGCACCTGCACTACTCTCTCTATCTATACTCTTATTTCAGAGTGAATTAAAATATAAAAATGAACTGATTTATTTATTTGGACCATAGCCATAATTATACAAGCTAGTTACAGTCCATTGAAATGTTGGTGATTGAAATAACCTTTGAAATATGATAGAGGATAGGGAATCTTTACTTTGCTCACTTTTCTCATGAAAGAAATGCCTATTTATCCATTTGAATTTCTATCCTTTGTAATCAAGGACTTGGCAGGCTGTTTTTTTCCACTATATTATTATATATGTCGCTCTTTAAATGGCCTTAGGGTCTCCCTATCTTATCATTTAATTAAAAATTATAGTACCAAATGAAGATTTTATGGATTTTGACCATAATATATTAGTTTAGATATAATTCTTGAGAAAAAAAAAAAAAAAAAAAATAAGTAGAAATAAAAGATCTGAATAGTTTATTGTCAAAGGCTTAAATTAATACAGATATAATATCCAAATATTCAAATGTTTCATCTTTATTGAAACTCTGCAGCTAATGTAGCAGAATGCAAATATTATGTTATTCATGTGATTTGTTTTATTATGTTAAGAATAAATTTTTATATTTTTCATAATTATATATGTTTTCAGTTATTTCATCGTGATGGTAAGGATGGCTGGGTTTACATGCATCCTCTTTCTCAGAGACTGAAATCTAATAATATTAATGAAAATAATTGAATAATAAATAAATTAAATAAATTAAATTAAATTTAGTCACAAAAGCATGTGCATTAGAGATTTATATTTGTATTATATTGTTAAATAAATTATATATTGTTTATAAGTAAATTATAACTTGTTAATAATTATTGAAATTGTTTGCCTGTGATATTGTTATTCAGTATGCTACACTCAGAACTGTAAGTTATTTTATAAATTTGTATATTAGTAATACTAATCAAAAACCTGTTTAACCTATCAATTCCTGTATCCTAAATTATTAAATTTCACAATTGGTTTAATAAAGTAAATATGAGACAAATATTACTACAACGAATATAATAGCAAAGGATACTAGTTTTATTTTACCAGCTATCTTTTCTAAATGAAAACACGAAATTTTTGTATGTAAACTATAGAATAATGAAATTTTTTATCAATTTTAGTCTTCATTCAGTTTAGTATATACAATGCTAATGAACAGTATTTTAATTATATAATTATGATTTAACGTTAAGAATAGTTTTCTTTTTATTTCTCTTCAATCTAGCAATTGAAATATTCAAATCAGAAAAAAAAAAATTGTAATAGTTATTTTTCATGACTTGTTGATTATTTTGAAATAATTAGTCAACTAAATTTGCACATCAGCTGTGCACTAGATAGAGTAGAAGTGCACTATACTACGCTTAGCTGATCTATCCAGAACACTTGAGAATTCTTACTCATCAAAAATTAATCTTCATGAAATGTAATGTGTCCACACTATAATTAAGTGCCAAATAAGTACAATCGTGTCATGTGATCATATTTTATATTCTAATGTTCTATAAGTAATTGAAACATCTTATTTAGTAATGAATCATATACATTTTTAAAAAAGTTATTGATAAGTTTTTTTCCATATAATTATTAAAGAAATAATGGAATTATTGAATAATTTCACTTATGATAAAGCTAAGACCACATACAATATACTTGTATATATATTATAAAATACCATTTATAATATATCTAACAATTTATAATATTATAATGCACTAAACTGTTTTATTTATTTTTTTTATCCAAACCGATTTGGATTATTGCTGTACATATGTTGTAATACTTAATAGTTACTGATCTTATATTTTTGCTAATGAAATAACTTAAGCATACAAAAATTGGCCTCCTTTTACTAGCACACTCATCAAAATGTTAGACAAGCTTAAAAAATTGTTATTCCTACTCCCCCTAAGTATCTCTCCCCTGAAGTTAATATGAGAGTTTATTCTCAAGGCAAAAAATTATAAATTTTTAAATTCATGTGTGGTAGCGTCAAAATGTTAGACATGTTACCTAGGAATAATAATAAAATTACATTTTAATATTTCATGGCCTTTTTACCACCTTTTATTGTTTGAAACGTGCTATTTATTAATGAATCGTAAACATTTTTTTATTATTTCTTGAGGAATTCCCTGTCATAAAGCCAAAATGATAGCTTTAATTGGCTTGAATAATTATAGACTCTTTTTTATATTATTCACTAAACATTTTCAATATTTTTTAAGTCTGGGTAAGGTTAGGTTGATTGTTTTTGTATTCCTGGCTAAATACTTTAAAAAATTGCAAATGTCCGAAGGGGTATAGATTGTTTTGACGTCAAGCGAGGAAATGGCTGCTTGCTTGGCTGCTTCGTCCGCGGCTTCATTCCCTTTTATCCCCACATGGGATGGTATCAAGATAAGTACCAAGTTCTTTTGAGCATCTTTTAACATTGAGGCATATGCCTGTGCCTTTCTTATGACTGAATCCTTGGTATATAGGTTAAGAAACGATATTATAGTAGAAAGGGAATCAGTAAATATGGCAAGATTTTTTTCTTCCAGGTGCATAGCATAATGTAATGCTGCTGTAACCGCCCAGCATTCCGCTGTAAAGTTACTGGTGATTGGTGGAAGTTTGTATTTCAAAATCGTAGTGTCCAAAACAACGGAACACCCAACATTGCTGTTTGATTTTGAGCCATCTGTAAATATGAATTTAAAGTTTTTGTATTTATCTTTAATTTTGTTAAATTCCGTTAAGTATATTATATCTGAGGTGCTATTTTTCGAATATTTTTTGAGAGTTAAATCTATGGTTGGAATTTTTAGAGTCCATGCTGGATATTTCAAATCATCGGTTGTAGGTTCGAGGTGTTGTACTTCTTTTATATATCTGCCGGCTCTGATTCCCAATGGCGCAGGCAGTCGTTGGTTGTCCAGAAATCTTCTGCACTTAGGTTGGAACACGGGTATCCAAGCTGGATTTCGGTTATTAAATTTTAGCCTACCAATATAACCGCAGGCATGCTGGTGTCTACGAACAGCTAATGGTGCTTGCCCAGCTTCAACACAAATGCTACATACGGGACTAGTCCTGAATGCACCTGTTGCGAGACGTAGACCAGCATGGTAAACCGAGTCAATAGCTGAAAGCTGGGTGAGCTTCGCTGAGGAGTAAATAAAACTTCCATAGTCTAGTTTGGATCTTATCAGGCACGTGTAAACTTTAATCATGCTTGCCCTGTCAGCACCCCAAGAGCAGCCAGCAAGAACTTTAAGAACATTTAGTCTCTTGAATGATTCTGCCTTTAACAACTTGATATGTTCTTTCCAGCTCAGTTTAGAGTCAAAAACTAGGCCTAAAAATTTAGTATTTGGTACAAAGTTTAAGTTGATGCCTCTGTAAGTTAGTAATGGTGCAGGGGTTGGTGTTCTGCGTTTTGAAAACATTATACAATTCGTTTTTTCAGTTGAGAATGTCAGACCTGATTGTATAGACCAAATTTCTAAGTTTCTTAGGCAGTTTGGCAATATTCTTTGCATCCTCTCCCGGTCTCTAAACGATAGAAGCAATGCCAAATCATCAACAAACAGAAACGTTTTAATCGATTTGGGTATAATAGTCGTAACTTTGTTTATGGCTATTGAAAAAAGAACAGCTTAGGACGCTTCCCTGTGGAATACCCTTGTTCATATTTCTGATTGAAGAAAATTTGTTACCTATTCTGACTTGAAAAGTTCGATTTTGCAAAAAGTTTTCAATCAGACGGAGAAGACGACCCATAAATCCCCATTCTCGCAGCTGTTGTATGACGAGTGCTGGATTCAAGTTGTCGTATGCTTTTTCAATGTCGAAGTAAATGCCGATGCATTCTTTCTTCTCTGCGAAGCTACTCAGTATCTCGTATTACATAGTTACAAGATGGTCATTTGTTGAGCAACCTCGCCGGAACCCACCCTGTGCGTTTGATAATAAATTGTTCGTCTCCATTATCCATGTGAGACGCTTGAAAACCAATTTTTCTAACAGGTTACATACACAACTTGTAAGTGAAATGGGTCGATAATTTGATGGGAATAGTTTATTTTTATTGGTTTTTAAAATGGGAATTATAACTGCTCTTCTCCAGATCTCTGGAAATTCTCCAGTGCACCAAATACGGTTATACAGGGTTAGGAGAGCATTCAGTGTCTGTTTTGGAAGATTTTTACAATGTCATTATGTATGTCATCTATTCCTGGTGCAGTCGGTTTCAATTCATTTAAATTGGCTGTTAGTTCTTCCATAGTAAACGGCATGTTGTATGAATTATCAATATTATTGTCGCTATAGTCCAAATTAACTTCATTTTCTTCTATCTGGTGGGCTTGGTGAGAATATATTTTTGTATAATATTCTATAGTCTGCGAAATATTCGGCCAAAGTGTTTGGGTCTTGTGTAAAATTTCCATTAATTAATAAACCTGATTGATAATCTATTTGTTTCCCTGATATGCTTCGTATTTTTTTTCCAAAATAGCCGCGGTGGAGTATTTGTTGATATTGATTCTAAAAAAAGGTTCCGAGAATCTTTTTTTTTATTTTTAATTATTCTGCGAGCTATTGATCGTTTCTTTTAATATTATATTATATTTTTTTGAGAAGGTTCTTTTTGGAATAATTTAAGGGATTTTCTTCGGTTATTAATAGCTATTTTGCACTCGTTATCATACCAGGGGATGTTTCTATTGGCTTTTGTACTGGTTGAGGATCGTGGGATTGAGCTTTCTGCTGCAGCCAGGATGGATGATGTAATTTGATCATTTATTAATTCACTGCTACTTCCCCCAGACATTTCGGTTTCTGCTATCTGGATACTGCTTTTGAATTTCGGCCAGTCAGACTTTTCCGTAATCCACCTTGGATATCTTTCAACCAGAGTGATATTATTTGTGAAATCAATGATCAAGGGGAAATGATCGCTGGAGTATTGATCCTCGCTGACTTGCCAGTTGAGGTGAGTATAAATGCTGGAAGTACACCAAGTCAGATCTATGCAGGAGAATGAGTGATAGGCTGGGCTCAAGTATGTTGGCTGTCCTGTATTAAGAAGAATAGAATTAGAATTGTCAATGAGTTTTCTAATAGCAGTTCCTCTCGTAGTATTAGTCGAAGAACCCCAGGAAGTGTGATGGCCATTAACGTCGCTCGTAACGATATAAGGAGATGGCAGGTTATTCAGAAGATTGATGAGATCCGTTTCAACAAAATTATCGGGTGGTAAATATAAATTTAATAGATATACCGGGAAATTTAGGTAGAGTTTGGCAACAATAGCTTGCAAGGGAGTATTGATAGTTAATATCTCAGACACGACCCTATTATGTACTGCAACCAAAACGCCACCATACGCTCTATTTCCGTCTATGTAGTCGTTTCTGTAAATTGTGTAATCTTTTAATTTAAACTGCTTATTTGGTAAAAGTTTACTTTCTTGTATACATATGGATGGCTACAGGTTGATATTTGTTAATTATCAATTTTAGTTCTTCATATTTATTCAAAAGTCCGTTACAGTTCCACTGAATAATAGTTTGTGGTAGTGACATTAAATGAGAAAAAGAAACAAAACATAAAGACGAAAGAGTAATAGAAAAAATATAGAAAAAACTAAAACTGAAATAGTAAAAATTAACTAAAATATATGATGATTAATACATCAATTATTTTCCATTTTTTCTTTAGTCTTTGAAGTGCTTCTAGTTTTACTTCGGTTCGTCTTTGTTTAACTTCTTTCCATTCGCCATGTTGATTTTGTGTAAAATCAGAGGCAATGATAGTATCAATAGGGGGAGGATCGTTAAGGGTTTGGGATATGGGGACCACCTCACCTGGGGAGGGGGAGGGAATTTGTGCAGATGAGGTTGAAGGTAAGGAAACGGGAGATGAAAAGGTGGGAGAGGAAGATGATGGAAAAGATGACGAGGTTGTAGAGGAGAAGAGGCTGTGGAATATGTAGATGGAGCAGGGGAAGGAGAGAGGGAAGGAGTGGGGGTTTCGGTCAATTTACTTACGACTGAAGCGCTGACCGGGACGCATTTAATAACATCAATGGGCTGCTTAAAAACAGTTAGCCTAGTATTAATTTCTTCAGTTTGGACACTAACACTTTTTTTATTATTTTTTAAAACATTAGAAAATGAAATATTTACTGAAATCGGGTGTAATGTCTCGTATTTCTTTTTTGCTGCAAAATAAGTAATTTTTTTCAGATTATTGAATACTTTTAATTTCTTTTTCTTTTATAAAAATAGGACATACTTTTGAAAAAGAGTCATGCTGACCCATACAATTAACACATTTTACAGGGCCACTGCATTCCGTGCCCTAATGTTTAGTTTTGCCACAATACCTACATAGCGCCTCTTTTTTACTAGCTGTTTTAACATGGCCGAATTTTAAACATGAATAACAACGAGTGGGATTTGGTGTAAATTGTTTAATTTCCACATTATAAAAACCTATTTTAATTTCTTTCGGCAAGTTGGGGTTGTTAAATGTAAAAAGATAATTGTGACTATTGAATTTTTCACCATTTTTAAAATATGTCATTCTTTTTACATCCGCTACGTTTTGTGGTTTTAATTCTTCTTTTATTTCATCTAAACTAACGCAGTCTAAATCAGGACACCACGCGAGGCCTAGACTTCTATTTAATTTGAAATGTGGTTCCACTTTAATTTTTAAATTATATAGCTTATTGCATTTTAAAATTTTATCAGATTGAATTTTTGAAAAAGTTTCCACTAATAGTGTGCCATTTCTTAATTTTTTTTATCATTTTTACCTCACCTACTAGAGAATTTATTCCTTCATAGATCAAAAAAGGTGAAACCTTTTTAAAATCCAGGACATTTCCCTCATCATCATTTTCTTCTCTACTAATAATAAAAAATTTAACACATGATTGATTAGTGTCACTATTAGTTTCAGTAAGATTTTTAAATTTTTCTTTTTTCCTCTTGCGAGGAGGAGATTCAGCCATAATGGCTAAAGAATATTAATAAGAAGAAACACAATATAATAATAAAAGAAAATAAACGAGAGAGAAAAAAAAATATAGAACAAAAGCGATATACAATAAATAAAGAAAAAAGTAAAAGTTCAGCTCTTATCTGAGTAGTTGTTCGAGTTAATCCTCGGCAGCTCCACAACACACGTCTTCACTCTACCGATTCTAAACACAAACTCTCTTTAAGTCTGGGGACTGCAGGCCAATCCAGTGTGACAATATTGTTCAGTTTGAACCAGTCTTTAATATTTTTTACTGATTGTGTCAGGATATTTCCTGATGGAAAACTTCAACTCTTGTCCTTTAAATAAGCTCTTCTCTAAATTTACTCTTGATGAAGCCAACACTGAATAACGTTTAGTTTTGTAACCAATAGATAGCTCATAATCATAACACTGTATCATCCAATTTTTTGCTTTGGTGAAATCTTTTCTTGTTTGAAAGTTTGAAAGTTGAAAATAATATGAAAATACACTAGATCTGTCCATATTACAAATGTTATCATTACAAAAAATGACTTTCCTTTATGGCTCAGTCCAGGCCATTACATTTTAAAGAGATATTCCAGGATTTTTTTTGAATTAAATAAACAAATGTGAAAAGCTCTGCAAAAGACTCCCATGTAATCCACAGCTCATTTTAGCTGATCATCATTAGAAGTCAAGTCGTAGAAGTTGTAATTTTGTTATTGTCATAATTTTACATGTTATAAAAAGTAAAAGTTTAAATTTGTGCTGAGTCATATAACTCAGGGACTTTCTGATGGGTTCTCTACAGTGGATATCTTTTTGTTTTTTCTGCCAAATGTTTTTCTAGTAATCTTTGAACATTGCTAAAATTCAGCTATCTTAGTAATAGCTATCTATCTATCTCCTTTTACAGTTAAGAAATCAAGCATCACTCTTCCTCAGTGAAGCAAATATAATTTCCCATAATTTAATTTCAAATTTTATATCACTATTCGCACAAATTCAGAACTGTTCTAAATTAAAATGGTACTAGACTATTTAAACTTCTGGAGCATTAAAATAATTGTAACAAACACCAAGTTTGTCTATCTTTTGACACTCAGGTATAATATTATCTAGTAAAATCACAAAGTTCAGATATCTCTGTCTCCTTTTCAGCTAATGTGTTTGTACTTCAAACTTTGTTTAGAAAAGAATTTTCATTAGAAAGTTTAGGATAAATATAAAACCTTGGACAAATATAATACAATTAATAAAGTGAGAAAAAATACAATAAAATAAACTACTAACAAAAATATAATAACAATAATAATAGTGCAAAAATAATACCATTAAATTAAAAGTTAAAAATATAATCATACTTTATTTGCAATATACACACATCCTAGGGATCCTCCAACCAGAAAAATTATGTAGGGATAAACCAGGTCTTAGTAGATCCCAAGGCTTCTCTTATAGCTGCGTCACTGGTGTAAAATCCCAGTGAAGTCTGAGTGAGACCGCTGTTGTACAGTCCAGTACATGAGTTGAGAAGCTGGCCATTGCCAGGATTCCATGTCGAATTTTATAATAGATTATGAAGCCACTGCTTTTTTAACCTGCAAGGAGGATTATAGGGTAGGGGTGAGTGGAACTGGATAGTGATTGCACCAGTGGATTTGGATGATTAGAAAGTTTTTGATCAAATTTTGAAAATTTAGAAAATGGACTCTAGAACAAAAGGAATAGCAAAAAGGGCACGACAACGTTTTTCGAAGAAAGTTTTTACATATTGATTGTATCTGGAACCAGTACCAACTAAATGAAAAAAAACAACTCCAAATCGGATGATTTTTCGCTAGGGTATGGTCTTGGGAAAAATTGTAGAAATTGTCCGACTTGCGGTCAGTCCCATTTCTCTGCTTTTGGCTATATCTCCACAAATATTTGTTCGATCCCAAATTTCTATTTTCCAACTTAAAGCTGGTTAAATTTACTATCAGAATCTAAATATTAAATTTTAATCAATCCCTTAAAATACACGTGCCAGCACTTGTCAAATTTAATGTGATAAATAAAGTCTGCAAGGTCATGACTAACTGTATGGTGACTAATTTGTTTCTCGCATCTTTTCTTTTCTTGGATTTTATCAATTATTTCGTCATCCACCTATGTTCTAGCTAAAAAGTTGCATCTCATTTTACTTAATCTTTTACTTAATTTAACTGTCATCAAGTGGGTTCTCGTTTTTTTATCGATGTGTTGCAATTATTTCGGGTCACTATTCCTTTGTACACAAATCCTTTTATTTCCTATTCTATTAAATTATTATTTCTTGTGTGGTTTTAAATTCCTTATCGTAAGTCGCGATTTTAGCATCTCCTGTAAGTTTATTTAATAATGTTATAACTAAGCCAGATTCGTTTTGGTTTTTACATGGATTTGAACCATTGCATGAAATTTCATATACCTAACAGTACTTCTAACATAAGTGACTAAATCTTCCGGATTTCCATAGTAATCGGGAATTACATTATCTAAGTCATACCTTAGATACAATTACATAATCAGATACAGAAAAACATAATCTAAGTCATATCCGTTAAATTTTTTGTCAGAAAACTTAAAAAATAAAAAATCAATATGGAATAAACAATATCAAATATAGATAAAATGAAAAATATTAATAAAAATTGAAATATGAAATACATAAAATATTAATATGAAATATAAAAACAAGCAATACAATATTTAAATCGAAGACATAAAATATTAATAATAGTAATAGCATAGTTCTTTTCTTCTCTCTTTTGCTTTTTCTCACATAACTTATTTACTTTATTTATTTATTTTTTTCTCATTGTACATAATGTGTGAATGTAATCATACGCCATTTTATTACTTATTTCCCATATTTGTGGCAGATTGTAATAATTACTCAATAAAAAAAAAAAAAAAATAATAATAATCATGAACTTAGATTAACTAATAATTAGTAATAATCATAAACTTATATTGATTAACTTATATCTAACATGCAAATACAAGATATAATATATAAGTGGTCCAGTTCACTAATTAAGCGCGAAAAAATTCAAATTTTGAAAGTGTTATTTTAAGACTTAGAAATATAGGAATAACAAGTAGACGACTAATTGTAGATGTAATAGCCAGAAAAGCAATTCTTTCTGTTTAGAATAAGAAATATGACAAATCGTATACGACTAAATTCTCTCTCATAACTTACTCCCACATCTCTTCAGTTTTGTAAATGCTGCTGCTGAGTGTGAATTGTTGTTAATGAGATTTTTTTATTTACATCAGATGGATTCTTCAGAAGGTAAGTAACTTTTTGATATAAAATAATCTGGACGAAAAATTGTTTTTTATCCTTAATACTTTTTTTAAAAACATCATTATAGTACTAAATCATATTTGATGATAAAACAAGTAATATTTGTACGCCTGTGGCCAAATAGTGATTGATATGTATTTGTTCTACAACTAATTTACTTATATTTAAAAAAAAATAATAATAAAAAATAACTGTATAAACTTGCATAAAAATTCACACAGTTGTTTTTCGTGCTAGGAATTCCACTAACGTAAAGTATTCTTTGTGGATGTAATTCAGGGTTTCTTTCGGAAAACGCATGCGGATTACTTATTCGATAATTATGATTACTTATATGAAATAACTCCATATGTTTGAGAAATTTAACATGTAACCTAATTATAAATCCTAATTAACATATTGTTTCATTCGTGTTCTACAATAAATTATAATGGACATTTTTCAATTAAGTGAACAAATAAGGCGTGAAGGAAATGCCTTCAAGTTCTTACAGAGTAAGAAAAAAAGAACTTCCAAGTGGTGCTGTTGTAAGAAGGGATACAGGAAAGATGTGGGCCTTCTGCCAAGAACCTAGCTTGAGAGATGTCGTCTGCCCTTGACCAAGGTAATTCTGAGAGATGACATCTATGGGCTTTAGTCAAACGAAGAAACAAAATAGAATGTAGAACGAGTAAAACTATGTTGGATTCATATTTATGCAAATTCATATGAAGGAGAAGGTATGAGAAAATATTTAATTAAGGTTTACTAAAATTTTAGAAAGCATTGCTGATTTTTATCCACAAATTTAATTGAAATTGTTTTGTTTTGAGGTTATTTATAAACATACACATGTTATGTTATGAGTATTTTATTTAATACCGCAAATAACAGTTATTTAAAAAATAATCTGCATGCGTTTTCCAAAACAGACGCAAAAAAAAAAAAAAAAAAAAAAAAAAAAAAAAACGCTTTATCACGACTTACTTAAGGGCACTGAAAAAGAATTGGAGAGAAATTTGTTAGGTTTTGTGACAGATGTCGAAAAGCGATGAGAACCGGAATCAGACTTAATTGAATACTTTCAACTTCAAAAATCGGACATGGCTAAGCACGACTTCTTAAATCTCATTAGTTTTATCGTCTGGGCATGTTTGCCGCCCAAGAAAACGTTTTGAAAATTCTGGAGATCGCTCCAGATTAATGAAGTAAATGAGATTGGTAAAAAAGTATTATGTAGATGAACTAACTATTCCGGCCTAAACGAAACTAAATATTACAGGTAAACAAAGAGCTGGCCATGTGGTCCATAGTGTAACAGGACTGTCTCCAAAACTAGCTACAAAATGATAACTCTTTGTCAGCAGAGATGATGCTTCTTTAAAATATTGCCTAGATGCATTGGGAATGATCAGTGCTAACTTCAGTAAATGCCAACGCATTTACTAATTAGGGAAACTACTGCTTCGCACAATGTCCCAAATTCGTCCTGGAAGGAATAAAATAATAAAAGCTTAAAAAATGTTACCTCCTTCAGAAACAATAAAATTCATTGAAATATCAGGCGAAGTTGCTTTGCAAAATATCCTCGATTCCACAGTTTTTCGCATTTGCGAGTATTAAAAAATTGCAATGGATAACCTCCCCCGCAAAAAAAGACTGTTACTTTCATTTTTTTTTAGCTACTGGGGGTGCAGGGGTATGGAGGGTAAATTTAGGTAATTAATTATTTCTACTTAACATATTATTAGTATAATCTATGGTAGAGATGTATTATATTAGGGTGGGCTGAAAAAACATTTTTTTTAAATTTCGAAATTGTAATAGCGCGAAAAAGTTATATAGACAATAAAAAGGAACAAAAAAAATATCAAAATCGGTTGACATCTTCCGGTCGCGCATTTTCGCGATAATTTTTTTAAATTTTTGAATTGGATGTTCTCTTAATGTAATAGATTGTAACGTCTTCGAATAGAGCCTAAGTTAATTGTGTTTTAATTTAGTTTTGATCAGTTGATATCCTTAGAAATATATTGCTCGTCGTATTCTTTGCAGTTTAATAGACTGCAATCTTCTCAAAAGGTTTCTTTTTCGGATAAGCTGAAATAAATTTTATTCGATCCGCTTGAAAAAAATATATAACTTGGAGTGGGTATTTTCCTCTTTATTTAAACAGCCTCTATTTAACATTCATTCTAAAGGCCAGTTGGCTGTTCCACGATCTTTGGTTGGATCCTAATAATAAGGTTGGGTCAATCAAAGCAACTTTCCAATCTCAGTAATCAATTTCATTCTTCCGTCAGCCATCATATGAATTACAAATGTTTTGGGGAAATTTAATTATCAAAAATCCCAAACTGTCCGAACACAATTTTTTTTTTCTGTATTCATACAGGTACCAAATATGATAGGCACCTGACCCATTACAATTTAAGAACAATGCTTCTCAGTTTCAGTTGTATTTAATTGTTTAATTCCCGCCAGCAATGTCCATTCAATAAATGATTTTCTGTATAAAGATACCAAACTTCAATTTGACATTTCAGATGTATTATTAAATTATCGCTTGAGTCGAGTAGTCTTATCTTGTTGTATGCAGAAAATGTATAGGCAATTGCTCATGACTAATCAAAATCATTCATTCCAGCATTTTAACATGCTTATATATGATATATATATATGCTTTATTAATAATATGATTTATATTTTATGTAGTGTGGCAGTTTGCTAAGCAATGATATGCTTGGTACTGAAGAAATAATGTCTACACAGAGGATACAAGATTAGAAAAACGTTTGCACATATATACAGGGTGAGTATCTCTTAGTGTAAAAAAAAAAATTGGGTGAAACTAGATCAAAAATGTAACAAAATGCCGCAGACCTTACCTTTCTATTGCTTTGTGTTGAAAAATCATAGTTTGAAGATTTAATGATGAAATTACTAAGATTTGTTACAAAGCATCCTACCACAACTTCGTCACGATATTCCACCTGAAGTTCAGAAGCTAATACCAAAATTGAGGTTTATGTTCATTAACATTTAGTTTTATGATTTTTCAACACTATTCGACAGCAATACAAATATGAATAAACCGACGATACTCCACATGTAACGGTAGAAATGCTTTCCCCTGTAAAAACAGACCCATATCATCTGCATTCAGAAGCTAATACCAAAATTGAGGTTTATGTTCATTATCATTTAGTTTTAAGCCTTACATTGAAAATCTAATAAAATAAATCCTAAATTATAGTAATAAATAAATATATATAATAACATAAGATCCTCTGATCTGGTGTCGCTTTATTGACAGTTTTCCTTTATTTTCTATTAAACAATATTTATTTTCTTTGCTTTTTATTCCAATAAAGAGTTTATTATGTTTAAAGTGCACATTTCCATTAAGGGGTTGTCATAATGTTTTATTTACACAAGTAACTGATTTGTATGCCAAATGAGAACACCTTGTTTTTTCGGTTTCAAAAGTAAATTTCTCCGTGAAATTGAAACAAAATCAATACGTTTTACATATCATTCGAAAGCTAATTAAATTTGCAAGTTTTTGTGAAATTCGTCGTTTTGTGAATAGTTTTTTTGAAAAACGGTGAGCGTTGAAGTAAATACGACATTGTGACTTCCCCAAATAAGGTGAAGATCAAGCTGTTTTTTAGATACCAAGTTTGTAAAATTCAAGGTTACAAGTATTCAGCTATTATAGAAAATTTAATGCTAAATCCGAAAATGTGGTCAAAATTTTAAAAACATTTAAACAAAGTGGAGATATTAAAGCTTTTATGGAAAAAAACGTGGTTTCCTGAAAAAAGTCTTTGATTTATCGTACTCCTGCAACGGATTAGAATAGAAAAGTAAGGTCTGCGGCATTTTGTTACTTTTTTGATCTAGTTTCACTCAATTTTTTTTTTACACTAAGAGATACTCACCCTGTATAATCTGACTAAGATGTTAGGCACCTTTTTTAAAACTAACTTTTATTACATATTAAAACATATACTTAATAAAATATCATTGTAGTATTATATTAAGTGTTTGTTTATGATCAGGTATTACAAAATATCAATTTTTTTTTACAAAAAAAGAAGTAATTAAATTAATAAGATTTTAAAGACAAAATGTTACACAGAGTGTTTCAGGGTTAAGTAGCGAAATTGAAAACTAAGGATCTAAAAACAAGAAAACAATTTCCAAGGTGCGTCCGCGTTTAGGAGATATTCACACCTAATGATTTTCATTGTTATAACTTATTTAGGTATAGCAAATAAATAAAACTTTATTTGTTCTAACTATTTTATTCATTAAATGTAAACATTAAAATTCATATTAAATGTTGTTCAAAGAGATTCCATTGAGTATGATAGGTTCAGCATCTATCTTCAACAGCAGCAGTGATCAAACTAAAAATATGAACTAAGGATCTCAGAACAAGAATAAAATATTTTCTATGAAGGTATGTCTGCAAACGCTTAGTTTACCTTGTCTCCCTAACTGTACATTAAATTACTGTACATTAAGTAACTGTACATGTGATTTCAATTAGAAGGTTATCCAGCACATAATGGAAGAGGTTCACGACAATGGCTAAACGTTAATTATCCCAATCAATGGATTGGCCGTGTAGGGCCAGTGGTTTGGACTGCTCCCTCTGCATAAAGAGATTATTTTGTTTGGACTGACATTAAACAATAAGTCTCTGCAAGGTCGTTCAATGACCTTAATTCTTAACAAAGAAGGATAATTGAATATTGTGAAACAATAACACATATCCACGGCAGTTCTGCCATTTCTGCTGTTGAAGAAAGATGCCGGGCCTGTCTTAATGCTCAAAGAAATCACTTTGAACAGCATTTAATATGGACGTTCATCAAGAATTAAGTAGTTGGAATAAATAAAATAAGTTTTATTTATTTTTTCTTCTTCTTTATTGGCGCTAGAGGCGCATGAAGCTGTCCTTGACCTGCTCTATAGCCTTCATCCAATCGCCCGATCAGCAAACTCGGCTTAAATATATCTTCGATAGTTTTAAGTCCGCCATCGAACCATCTTCCTTTAAGTCTTCCACGAGGTCTCACTCCATCCGATCTATCCCAGAACAATTTTCTGTTCTGCTCTCGCCCATCCGGTAGACATGCCCTATCCATTTGAGCCGTTGCACCCTTATGAAGACCGTCAATGGCAAGTCACCATAGAAATTGTATAGTTCCCACTTCTTCCTTCGCCACCAAATATACCGTTATGCTATATTGGGCCAAATATATGTCTGAGTGTTTTCCTTTCAAAGCAGTCCAGTTTCGTGGCTACTGACTTGTCAGTTCATGTTTCGCAGGCGTGTGTGGCCACCGGTAGAGTTTTTTACAGACTTATCTTGGTTGTGCGGCTGGTGAGTCTACTCTTCATAATGCTTTGAACAGAGAAGAAGGCTCTGTTCGTTGATATAATGCGACTTTTCCTCATCTTCATCGAGGCGTTCGTTTATCCAAGCGCCTAAATATTGGAAACATTTTATGGTTTCGAAGGTGTGTACTCCCCTACAAAGTTGTGGACATGGCAGCATTTATTTACTATGCCTGAATAATTCATATGAAAGTTTTTAGGTGTGAATATCCTCTAAACAAAGGGTTTACGGACAGCTCTATAGGAGGTTTAGTACAAATTTCAGTTTGACTACTTAACCCTGAAAAACCCTGTGTATTAATATTGAGACTATTTTGGAAACTAAACAATTCAGAAAATCATAGCTCGAAGTATTTCCTAGGGAATCATATTAGTCTGATTCAGATCTGAACCCTGACGAGAACGTATCTGTACATTTCTAGTAGTAGCATTCCTTTACTATGCAAAGATAATACCAAAAAAGAAAAAAAAAAAGGTTTCCACAAAAATTATTTATTCGAAATAAAAAAACAAAAACAAAGTGTGATCATTTTAAATCTAAATTTATTAAAAAGAGATTCCGGTACAACAATGCAATTTTAATGCTAACTAACCAATCAACGGAATTTTATTAGAGACGGTTCAGCCACATCAGCGGGTTTAACCACCTGAATATGTTTCTCAATCTTCGCTTTTTCTGACGTTTCAGCTTTAGGATTAGGCAAATAATGGAAGCACTTGTAGAGGTATCATTAAAAATGTTCTTCTCGTGTTGTTCATTAATTGCTTTGTAGCTGATTCCTGATACCATGTTGAAGCCTATTGTCATTAGATGAACTTGGGTCTTTCTCTCGCCAGTGACAGTGATTATTGTCCTGACTCGTTGGGATACTGCAGCCCTTATCAATTCGTAAACCAACGATAACTCGATCCCTAAAAAAAAAAAAAAAAAAAAAAAAAAAAAAAAAAAAAAAGAAGAAGCATTAGAATAAATAATTAAAATATGAATTTTCAAGAGTAATTATCAAAATTTAACTTACGGAGGTAATTAGCGGTTTCGCGTGACCCATACAATAATAGAATTTCCCTTATCTTATATTTTTTTTGCGTGAGGAATTTCTTGGAATTTATTTCTGCACAGTTAATGAGTAAGCAACGCAACTGTTCAATGTAGCGTATATCATCATCCATCTCCTGAAACAAATACAAAAAAAAAATTATATATATATATATATATATATATAATTAATTGTATTTTTGTACTACTTTATAAGATGAATATAAGAACTTACACAGTTTTCAAGTTTATCGAGCTGCAGGTTTTTCAGTGTTTTTCGTTGAACAGCTATTAGAACACCCAACACCTTTTCTTTTTCTACTTCAATCGCCACAAAAGAAAGGCCCTCTTCCATCCTCTTCCCCATTAACGCACCTAGATTTGATTTAGCGTTAGGTTTACTTGATATATTTAAATTTGAGCATATGATATCAAATCGGGAATACTCGTTCTGAAAAAAAAGAAAAGAAAGAAAAGTTAATATAGATTATATTTAGAGCTCGCAGAGCAATATAGAAGTAAGAGAAAGAAATCTTATTATATAAATTAAAAATATATTGATAACGTTGCACATTTGTTTTGGTGTTATTGATTTTTTTATGAACAGAATCTCATACATTAGATGGCGTAAAGGGTCGATTACATTAAGCAAGTTTACTCTCTGCTAGCTAGGCAGATATTGAGATAGTGATGATGAAACACAAAGGTTCCCACTCGCTCAGTAGCTAACTATCTAGCGAGTTGGAATCACCTGTTGCTTATATTATTTCTAAACTTGTCTGTGTGTTCCAGCGTTAAAAAATGAAGTGGAACTTAATAGCTTACAATTTCCTAGTAACGATGACAGTAGGCTGGTTTACTATCAGATAGTGAACTTACGGCTTGGGGTTGAGAACTAAATACACAGTTTTATTTATTTTTTTAAAATTTCCCGAAAGAAATTTAATTAAAACATGTAATTTAAACCGTACAGATTAGTTGTGATATATTTGCTTTAAATATGAAGTGACTTTTTTTTTTACACAATATACCTACCTGACGGTCTGTTGAGATGAAGATACTACTGGTTCATCAGAACATAATTACCAGCTGGTTTAGGATAGTAAATTGGTATAAAAAAAATCAAAAATAAAAAATATTTCTCCATTTTCCCATCCACCCTTAACCGAGTCTCTCACGCATTGCCACCAGCACTCGTTAACTGTTTCTTTATGTTCTCCGAAAATGCCAAAAATCACTCGTGCAAAGAAAAAAAGATCTTGTAGGAAAGAATGTACGTGAGATCTCAAATGAGACTTTTGAGTGTGATGAAGTTGATATAGTTGTATCAAATATTGCACAGTTTTAGCAACGCGACACATATAAACAGCAAAATACAAAGAAAGCGAAGATAAGAAATCAAAATTAGAAAAAAAAAAAACAACTTTTGTTTGATAAACAAACACTGGATTAAAAAATTCTGGTTTCGGTACTGATTTATGTCAAGCTGACATACCCTGTCATACGTTTTTTTCTTTTTTATTAATTGCCTTGCCTTTTTGTTTTTTAATGGTCTAATCGTTTCCCTTTTCAACACTTGAACTTGAGTTTGTACTTATGTATAAGTTTGTATTGCAAATCTTTTATTTTTCTGAATAATTTAGATAATTGCATATTTTATCCTATGTATTTGCACATATATGTGCATATTTTTCAGTTTTTATTGCATTTATCAGTTATGATATATTTTAATGATGAAGCGATTACACAATAAACCTGACAGTTTAAGTTATAAAGGTATGAATATGTGTATCAGAACACAACTACCAACTGGTTTAGGATCTTAAAGTTTTATAAAAACACTTTATAAAATTAAAAAAAAAAAAAATCAACTTTTTAAAATTTACAACTGTACACAACAAAAATACATAATTTAAATTAGAGGAACTTAGTATCTATTTACCTATAAAGAACTTATCTATTGGTAACATTTTTTAATTTTATTTAATGACAATACAAACCCGTTAAACGTCTTCATCTCCTCCAACAACTTCTTCCAATAGTCACGGTATTGTCCCGACACTATCCACTTATTGACTCTCAAGACGTTAAAATCTTGTTTGACATTCGTAAAATCGTCAATGCTGCTAATTATATCGCAAATATAACAAACTAATCCTCGAGCCTCAGGCTAGCGATTTGGACCGAACCAGAAACCTACCCTTCCCTAATAAATTAGAAGAAGAAGAAGAAGAAAAATGAACTTTATTCTGGGACAACTTGTCCCCTAAGAATAACAAAACGAGTACAATACATAGAACAATCGTCTGGCTATGATAATTAATTATAATATATGATTATAAAAATAATAATAAAAATTGATTAATAATTAAATTATGAGTTACAAAAATAAATTAAGGAAACTTGTAATAGGATACATCTTATGTGTACTATTATAATGTATATAACTTAAATATTCATGTTTTACATTTGCTCGGAAGATTGAATATCCAGGAGGTAAAGAAATAGATGTTGTTTTAAGGAAGTAAGAGTGGAGCTTTTTCGAATTGTGATGGGCAATGAATTCCATAAAGAGGAAGCACGGATAATAAAGGATTTCTCGAAGGATGTAGTTCGATGCGCCGGAGTGTATAGGTTGATGGGTTGGGTTCTAGTATTTAAGAGGTGAACGGAGGAGCGTAGAGTAAGGAGGTCATGGATATAGGCGGGATTTTTGGTTTTTAAGGTTTGGAATATGAGAGCACCCAGGAAGTATTGACGTCGAAAACTGGGGAAAAGCCAACCAATTTCAGAATACTTATGAGATATGCGAGAACGTCTGGAGATCCCGAAAATAAATCTAATAAAACAGTTCATTACTCTTTTACATCTCATCTCGAGCTCATCAGACAGTCCTCCATATACTGTACATCCGTAGTCAAAGTTAGGGAAAATGAGTGATGATACTAAAAGTTTTCGAGTACTTAATGGTAATAAATCACGGTAATGTGAGAGTTGCTTAAGAATAAAAATATATTTCCTCGTGATTTGAGAGATATGGTTATTCCAAGCAACATGTTGATCTAAAGTTATTCCCACATTTTTAATGGAATTTCGGAAATGAATTGGACGGTTTTTGAGGAAAAGCAGTGGATAGTAGGGAAGAGCTTTTAGGTAAGGTTTTGACCCAATGAGGATAGCCTTTGTTTTTTCTGGATTCAGACTTAATTTATTCTCCACTGCCCAAAGGTTAATGCTATATATGTCTTTCTGTAGCTTACAAATCGCCTCTAGCATATTTGAAGGATGAAATGATAAATATATTTGCAAGTCGTCAGCATAAAGATGATATTGGGAGTAGTGGATGCGATTCGGTAAGTCATTAACATAAATAGAAAATAGGGTAGGTGAAAGAGAAGATCCCTGGGGGACTCCTCGCGAGAGTGGTAGTGAAGATGAGTGAGGTTTTCCAGGTATAATTACTGTTTGGAAACGGTTGGATAAAAAGGAAAGAAGCCAGCTTAATGCACTATTATATATTGAGAGGTTATGGAGTTTGGAGGGAAGGATTGTATGGTCAACAGAATCAAAAGCTTTTGAAAAATCAAATAGAATCAGGATCGGAATATTCTGTTGGTCTAAGGAGGAATAAAGGTCTTGGGTAATTTTTACCAAAGCAGACTGCATGGAGTATCCGGAACGGAAGCCTGACTGGAAAGGATTAAGGAGGGTTTTACATTCAAGAAAGGAGGTGAGTTGGGAATGTGCTAACCTTTCTAATGGTTTGGATAAATTTGATAGGATTGATATAGGTCTGAAGTGGGAAACTGAAGAAGGAGAAGGTACTTTGTTCAATGGACGGACAAGGACTTTTTTCCAAGCTGTAGGAAAAATGGAGCTTTGTAAGGAGAAATTATATATGTGGAGCAGGGCAGGTAAGATAACAGGAAGGCAGAGTTTTATTATTTTTAAAGGTATCTGATCCAAGCCGCAGTCGTTGGTATGAGATTTAAAGACTGAATCGATTAGGTCATTAGGTGAGATATTAAGAAAATAAAAGTTATTAGAATTGAATGGGGTTTGAGGAATAGAATAGGATAAGGTGTTTACAGGGATTTCATTACGATGGGGATCAGCAAAATAGGAATTAAGTTCATCTGGAGTGACTGGATAGTTGTCATCAGGTTTGGAACAGGATACTGAATATTTTCTCAAAATTTTCCATTGAGATTTAGGATCAGGAGCTTGGGATAGAATACTATGAAAATACTGCGCTTTAGCACGGCGTAAAGAGGACTGGGTAAGGTTTCGAAGAAGTTTAAAAGATGAATAATCTTCTGAATGTCTAGTTCGCCTGCAGCGTCTCCTGGCAGCATCTCTTTGCTTCATCAGATTTCTAATGTCGGGGTTTATCCATGGAGCTGGCAGTAGTCGGATAATTGAGGTTTTGAGAGGGGCAAGATGATTAAGGACAGTATAAAGGTTCGATGTGAGGCATTCCACCATTTCGTCAATTGAGGATAGGGAATAGATCGGTTCAATGGAATGGGATAGGGAGTCAAGTAGAGGTTCTATTCTATCTGGGGTTATGAGTTCAAGATTTCGCCAAGATATTTTCTTGGGAATAAGAGTAGGAACAGATATGTCATAAGAGATATGGATTAGATCGTGGCATGAAAGGAAAGGTACTGGATTTTGAGAGAAGGATAATAGGTTTTTAGGAGAGTCAACAATCATGAGGTCAATTAATGTATCTGTGACTGGGTATGATGAGTTGGTTGGAAAGGTACTATAAAAAGATAAAGGGAATACACCAAGTCCATTAGATAAATCTTATCAGGCGAATCTGAGAGAAGGTTAGTATTGTCATCTATGATCTATGATGGTCACCAGCTATGATGACATTATTATATAAAGGAACATAAGTGAAAAGGGATGATTCGAATGAAGGGTTGAATTTGACCTGAGGAGGGCGGTAAACTATGATGTAAAGTAGAGAAAATGATTCAGAGGAGATTTCAGTAAACATGTATTCTGAGTGTGGAATATCAGGAGAGCTGGATTTTAGAAGAATTTTTGCCCTCAGATTGTCTCGGACATATAAGGCAATACCTCCACCAGTTCGATCCATCCGATCATGGCGAATGAGGGTGTAATTAGGAATAGATACGGAAGAGGAGGGAATATATGGCTTAAGTCAGCTTTCAGAAATGATGTGGTAGGTGTTATGGAGAAAGTAGTCATAGAATTCATCGAAATGTGTTGGAAGGGATTGGGAGTTAACGTGACATGTCAGTAGTATATTAGACATTGGGATAAAGGAAGGAAAATTTTACTTCGAAAGATAATGGAAATTTTGAATTGGAATTTATAGGAACAATAATCATTGTATAGTCAATTAAGTCGTAAAAAGAGTGGAATAACATAAATGTGCTTAACTTCAGGAAGTTTAAAACATCGACAAAAAATAACAATATTACTTCGTACAAAGATCTTAATAAGTAATAATTAGCAGACAAATTCTGGTTTGTCAAAACATTACTAAAACATGGACAAAACTTTACATAAGCTGGCAGAAAAATTAATTTTTTCTTAAAAAATGATAAATAATAGTTATATGAAAAAAAAAAATACATGTAAAAGTAGATACATATAATATGGTAAAGTAAAGGTAAATTTAGTAACAGGTAAATGTATAAGAATAGTCGAGAACGAGCAAATGATAAGAAGGTAAAGTAATGAAAAGAAATAATAATAATAATAATAAGTAAAAAATAATAATAATAATATAAACAAATGGAAATAATTGAAAAAACGAATGTTAACCAATTAAAAGTAATATAGTGATAACAATGAATGAAAAACCGAAAACCAACCTGGTAATGATAATTGATAGAACAAGAACAAATATAAAATACGTTAATTTCAATAACAGGAGATGCAGATAGAGGACGCAAAACAGGAAATGATTACCAAAAGGCCAGACAAAAACATCCAAGTCCTGAGGCTGGTCAATGTATATCACTGGTTGGCCATCTTCTTTACGGCAGCGCACCCCCCCCCCCCCCCCCCCCCCCAAAACCACACATATTTCAATTTGCCGGCAGATCTCTTCTGACAGGCGAGCCAATACAGATGCCTATGTTAATAAATGAATATTATTTTTATTAATAAATGGGTCTGAAATGTTCTCTCGTTTTAACATAGAAATTTTTAAGGTGTGCCACTAGCAGATCGTTTCATTAGGTTCATAATTACGGCGATATTATATTTATATTTTAGAAAATATATAGCTGATTGCTAAGTAATATAAGTGGACGATAATCTGGAATGCAGTCAGGAAAAAGTAAAAAAAAAAAACTTCGGCTACGCTTGCACCCATATCCTCATAAAATGCTGATATCAATCCAAGAAGTACTAAACTAAAGGTAATATTTGGGTCCATCTGACCCAAACTATTATTTGGATCATGCACGGATACCCGGATGGTTGAGTCCTTGCAGGTAATCAAAAAGAGATTTTCTCAATCGTTCTGGAACAAATGGTCTTCCCTTGGTTTTCGTGGTTGCACAGAAGGGTGGCACGTCAAGTCCTAGAATGATTATAAGCCTGAAAGAGAGTATAGAATTGTTGTTTATATCTTCAATTGTTGGTTCAGATGTCTGATCCTTTTCTAGAGAAGCAAGATCATCAGGCAGTTGAATTCGGATTCTCTACCTGGCATGTAGGTAATCAAAGTGGTAAATTGGCTTATAAAATTTAATTTCCTGATTCTTTTAATTTTTCTTTCCTCGCTTTCTCGGAATATACTTAAAAGTCTACCCTTGGCGATAGTATATTTGTTGTCAGTAGATGAGACAATGTCGAATATGTTTTCAACTATCTTAAGATCTAATTGAGCTATTAGGTAATTAAATTTCGTACCTTTTTTTGTGATTACGCCGAGATCGAATTGGGCTTCTGCCTGGCAAAACCAGATTTCGGGTTTGTCCTTCCAAAACGGTGGTAGTTTAACACTAGCCTTTTCAATGGTTTTTAAAGTTTCAGTTTTATCTTCTCCCATAATGAATTTTCGTAGATCACGTCGGGCTCACCATTTGTGGTTGGTCTTATTTTTTGTGGTTGTACAAAAAAACAAAAACTCACTCACAAAAAGAAAAATAATCTTTATTAATCTAATTAACACATTATCATATACCGAGGTTATATCAGGTTATCACGGCACTCAGTGTTACCAGTTTCTTACAAAAATGATCAAAATATTATTTTTGACTTTTAATATTTTGTATTAAATGTTTTATTTAACTTTTTTAATTATTCTAATTAAACAGAAAGAAAAGATTTTAACACATTTCAGTGTGTGGTGCCGCCACAGTAGGTACCTAAATACTCTCCTTTGTGTATGGCATAACTGCGTCTACTTCCTAGAAAGGTTGTCAATTTTCGGACCTCCTGCCAAGGGCTGTGAGGTAACTTATTACGTATCTCGCAAATATTCTCATTGTTAATTTAAAATTAAAAAAACGTTGATACACATATATACATATTTTATACCTGATATAACCTCGGTATATGATAATGTGTTAATTAGATTAATAAAGATTATTTTTCTTTTTGTGAGTGAGTTTTTGTTTTTTTTTTGTACAACCACAAAAAATAAGACCAACCACAAATGGTGAGCCCGACGTGATCTACGAAAATTCATTATGGGAGAAGATAAAACTGAAACTTTAAAAACCATTGAAAAGGTGAGTGTTAAACTACCACCGTTTTGGAAGGACAAACCCGAAATCTGGTTTTGCCAGGCAGAAGCCCAATTCGATCTCGGCGTAATCACAAAAGAAGGTACGAAATTTAATTACCTAATAGCTCAATTAGATCTTAAGATAGTTGAAAACATATTCGACATTGTCTCATCTACTGACAACAAATATACTATCGCCAAGGGTAGACTTTTAAGTATATTCCGAGAAAGCGAGGAAAGAAAAATTAAAAAAGTCGTTAGCGAATTAGAAATGGGAGACCAAAAACCAAGTCAATTACTTCGAAAAATGAAAGGATTAGAAGGTGACGATTTTTTTGATAAACTTTTAAAAACATTGTGGCTTGATAAAGTTCCAACGGAGATAAGAAGTATTTTGACAATTTCGGGTGGTGATTTAAATAAATTAGCCGAAATTGGTAATAAAATATGGGATATAAAACCCACACGAGATATAAATGTAGTTCATTCTAAAGGATCCACACTCGAGTCTATGCTGGAAGAACTGAATAAAAGACTATCAGCCCTTGAGTCTAGATTATCCCAAAATTCCAGTAGAGATAATTCGTCCATTCATTCCCGTTGTAACAGCCGAAATAGACGTTTTAATACAAGAGGGAAATATTGTTTTGGCCATTATCGTTACGGAAAGGAATGTATACCGTCCAAGTGTACACCTGAATGTAAATTCAAGGAAACTCCTCACAGAAGTGACCAACTGTGCTGCTATAAATATTGTAGGTCAACATCGTTTGTTCTTACAAGACAAAAATACAGGTATTTAATTTCTCGTTGATAGTGGCGCTGCTGATGTTTCCATTATACCAGCGAATAAATTTAAAGCAAATCAAAATACAGGAGTAAAATTATTTGCTACCAACAACACAGAGATTCCTACATTTGGAACCAAAATTCTTCAAATTGACCTGGGACTCAGACGACAAATGGAGTTGGACTTTCTCTCTGGTTAAAACCAATAAAGGTATCTTAGGTACTGATTTTTCTTTGGATTACTGATTGATCTCAAAAACCAAAAACTTGTTGATAACAGTACAAAGCTAACTGTTACAGGTGAGGTAGTTGCAATTGAGGAAATGGAATCATCGAGTTCTTGCAAAGTCACTTGTCAATTCTCACAACTGTTAAATAATTTTCCAAATTTAACCAAACCATTTTTATTGAAGGTAAATGCCAATCATAAGGTGAGGCACCACATTGTTACTAGTGATGGATCACCTGTTTTTTGCAAACTAAGAAGATTGGATCCAAAGAAGCTGCAAGTTGCTAAACAAGAACTTCAGAGCATGCTTAGCAATGGAATTATTCAACCTTCCAGTTCACAATGGGCAAGCCCTCTACACTTAGTGACGAAGAAAAATGGTCAATGGCGAGTATGCGGAGATTATAGAAGATTAAATGACAGAACACTACCCGATAGGTACCCCATTCCGAGGATAGAGGATGTAAGTCAAATTCTTCTAAATAAAACAATGTTCTCAAAGTTTGATCTTTGCCAAGCGTATTATCAAATACAGGTTAATGAAGATGATAAACAAAAAACAGCCATTACTACGCCATTTGGATTGTACCAATTTAATGTTATGCCATTCGGACTGCGCAATGCGCCTAGTACATTCCAACGTTTTATTATGGAAGTTTTGAGAGGACTGGATTTTTGTTTCACATATTTGGATGATATACTGATTGCCGCTGCAAATGCTGAAGAAAATAATCATCACTTATCACAAGTCTTTCAACGACTCAGCCTCTACGGACTTCGGATTAACATCAGTTAATCAGAGTTTGGCGTAAAAAATATAATTTTTCTAGGTTATCTTATTTCATCAAAAGGTAAGTTTTTTCATCAAAACCTGATCCCGAAAGAGTAAGTGCCATTGTTAGTCATAAATTACCAGTAACTATTAAACAACTATGATCTTACTTAGGAATGCTGAACTTCTATCGCAGGCATCTACACCATGCTGCAAGTAATTTAGAGAATCTCACTAATTTTCTTAAGGGTGCTCGGAAAAATGATAAAACTGGGATTGCATGGACACCAGAAACTATTGAAGATTTTGAACAGAGTAAACAAGCCTTAAGTAATTCAACTCTATTAACATACCCAAATCCTGATTGTGAACTCTCACTATTTGTAGATGCATCCGACTTAGCAGCTGGAGCTGCTCTGTAACAATGGGAAAACAATTCATGGAAACTTACTGGATTTTTCTCCAAAACGTTTTCTGAAACACAGGGAAAATACTCAACATATGATCGAGAACTAACAGCCATCTATAGTCAATCAAGTACTTTAACTATTTTTTGGAGGGAAGGTCATTTGTAATATACACAGATCATAAGCCTTCGACTTATGCATTCAAACAGATATTTCACAGTTCACAACAACCTTAGTTCATATCTCAGGAAAAAAACAATATGATCGCAGATTACATGTCTCGTTTAGAAGAATGATCTGCAATTGATTACACCAATATAGTAGAAGCGTAAACGCATGATGAAGAACTATAACAACTTCGAACTTCTGCAAATACTGGTTTGATTTTTAAATCATACCCTCTTGAAAATGGAAGCCAATTATGGTGCGATGTTTTAACAAAGGATATTAGACCATATATTCCAAAAGATTGCCGTTATAATATATTCAAACATTACCATAATATGCAACACCCTGGAATCAGAGCTACGGTTAAGCTGATATGTTCTAAGACAGTTTGGAACAACATGAAAAATAATTTGCGCTCATTGATATTGCGTGCCAAGAAAGCAAAGTTTTCAGACATGTGAAGACACCACTTCAGAAAAACCCGATTGCAGACGAAAGATTTGCCACTGTTCATATAGACCTAATTGGACTCCTGTCAAAGTCTGAAGAATATACCCATTGCTTAACGTGTATCGACCGATTTACTGGATGGGCTAAAGTTATTCCCTTGAAAGATACTTCAGCTGAAAATGTTGCACAGAATTTCTATCAACATTGGATCTGTCGGTTTGGAATACCTGCCACCATAATTACTGATCAAGACAAACAATTCAAATGTGAATTAATTAAATCGTTAACATCAATCTGTGTTTTAAAACTAAACCATACAACTGCTTACCACCCGCAGTCAAATGGGAAGATTGAGCGTTTTCACCGAGTGTTGAAATCAGCGATCAAAGCACATGGAAACCACAGTGGACTCAAATATTACTAACTATTCTCTTAGGCCTAAGGACTTGGTTGAATGAAGATGCCTCAGCGACAATAGCAGAAATGGTATATGGAATGCCTTTGAGACTTCCAGGTGATTTTTTCGAAACACCCATGCCTAGTTCAGATTTGCCAACATTCGTCAGTATGCTACGCCTGCAGATGGACCGTCTGCGCCCAAGACCCGTGCCACTTAAAAGCAAGGTACCTACTTCCATCCATAAAGACTAGTCAAACACAACGCACGTGTTTGTTAGAGTGGATCGTGTAAGGAGAAGCTTTGAAAAACCATACGAAGGCCCGTATATTGTTATTCGACGATCAAACGTCGATAAAGAAGTAAATGTATCACTCGATCGTTTAAAACCAGTTCATCTATTATGTGACGATAGCGATTCAGGATGGGAACAACCTATTAAACCAGCTACTGATGAACCAAAAGATCCTGTGCACCATAAAGCAGCTTTGAAGAAGACACGCTCAGGAAGATTAGTGCGTTTTCCCAGGCGATTCCTTTCGTAACAAAGTTACTGAGGGAGAGTGATTTGGCGGCACCACACACTGAAATGTTTTAAAATCTTTTCTTTCTGCTTTATTAGAATAATATTAAAAGTTAAATAAAATATTTAAAATAAAATATTAAAAGTCAAAAAATAATATTTTGATCATTTTTGTTAGAAGCTGGCAACACTGAGTGCCGTGATAACCTGATATAACCTCGGTATATGATAATGTGTTAATTAGATTAATAAAGATTATTTTTCGTTTTGTGAGTGAGTTATTGTTTTTTTGTATAACCACAAAAAATAAGACCAACCACAGTACCTTATAGATTACATTTTCTTTGTAATTAACATACCTCAAATATTTGGCCCCACGTAAATCTCTGGAGAAGAAGTTATAAATTTAATTAATAAATACATATTAAGAATTATTTATAATTTGACAGGGAAGTAAGTCCTGACTGGTATCCCTAAAGATGCTGGTCCGGACTCGACTGAGTGTCCAGGACATATCAAAATATGCAAAATAAAAATAATTCCAATTAATTTCGGATTCCTCAAAACGTATACATACTGATGATATTAGATGTTTTAGTTGTCTAGGAGAAATACGCAAATGCATATATCTCACAGCCCTAATCAGAACTAATCTGTACAGTTTAAATTACATTTCCATATTTTAATTCTATTTCTTTCAGGCAATATAGAAAAAAAAATGGTGTGTATTTAGTTCTCAACCCCATCCCAGAAGGGTCGATTATATTAAGCGAATCTACCCGCTACTAGCCGGTGAGTTCAATATCTGATAGTAAACTAGCCGGTGAATTCTAGTTACTAGCAAATTATATATTTCTTATATATTAAAACTTATTTTGTATAATATATAATTAAGTAGCACTTTTGAATAAACAAATTTAGTTCTGCGTTGCATTGGTTTCGATGAAATTTATATAAAATTGTTTAAATGTATTTTTCAGCCTCCTAATCGATAAGTAGGAGATCCTCTAGATAAAAAAATCGATAACAAATAAAATGTACAAAGAATTTAAGACATATATATAAACAACTGCTTTCTTATTTTTTATCGTATATATACTTATATATTAAAATTTAAAAAAAACTTACCTCTATAAACTGAACTGCTTTTTGGTAATATTGCGGCTCTAGTTTCTTTATTTGGACGTTAGTTTCGGAGATTAGACTAGCCACCATATTTTGAACAATGCACGAATATGAAGTCATATGATTTCTACTTGAACCGGCCATGTTGTTACCTTCATGTAAACTGGTATTTGCTACCGCTCTTCGCGCACGAGTTATTCTCTTACGAAAACAATCGAACACCATTTTTAAAAATGCTACTTCTATCACTTTGAAATCGCAACTATTAAATAACCATAGCGATATTTTATTGTGACACTTTTCATATGATTTTCGTTACTATTTCACTTAGCAACAGCTTCAAAACAGTCACATTTTTTTTTTTTTTAAATAAATAAATTTAATAATTTTAATGATAAAACGGAGTAATTAAAATCTTCTTAAAAATTAATTTAATTTAGTTTAAATAAAAATATATATCATAAATAACTATTTGTAAAATTTAGAAATAAATCAAATATACAGTTAGTAAAAAAAAACTGTACACCCATTATTGAAATACTTATTCATGTTTTGTTTTTTTAATGTAAGTAGATTTATTTCGAATTTTCGCTATGGATGTAATTCAAATGTGCCAACACATGCACATCAAACAATATTTTGATGGCGTAATTTCGGAATTATAGTAATTTAATAAAAAAAGTAATACCAAAAAAGTCTGTGTACACTGTCCATTTCTGGAGGATTACTATCATTGTACTCTACTGAATTATTTTTAGTCTTTTAATATTTCTTGCCCTACAAGGAAGTAAATTAAAAAATATATTTGGTCCCATTTTGGAGATTTTCCTAGAAATCATAAAATTAATCATCATTTTAAGAAAGGAAGGAAAGTGTTTGAGAGAAATAGGCAAAACAATTTCCTGAAATCAATCTAAAGGCCAGAATATCATCAACAGGTTTGAAGAAACTAGGAACTTCCATAGTTCGCTAAGATCTGCACTTCAAAAAAAAAAAAAGAAGTTACTTCTGCGAGAAAGAGATAATCCAATACCATGACTCGTTACGCTTGATTTTATGTTGTGCCTTAATATGTTCACATAAACAAATTGGTCCATAATTCAGTCGATTACTTTAAGTTTTCCAACGCCAAATACACTAATACACCCGCAGACCATGATTACACATCATCAATATCATGTGGCAAAATTCGAGGAGGCCCTAAACTGGAGAGGTACCGAAGAGAATAATAGGCTAATCTCTAGTCAGACCGGTAGAAACACGGTGTAACAGCCTTTAAGATTCCCTGAGAGACATTTCTGGAATTAAGAGACATATAAATGATTTGTTGGATCTGAAAAATGCTCTAAATAGTGAAGAATTTTTACTTGTTCGAGGCCAGTAGCCGGAGCGATTGACTTTTTGCAGGGAGAGGATAAAGCATACTAAGGTTTATTAGTGCCAACACATTTGGCTCTGAGGAAAAAATTGCGGAATCTAACACAATCAGATTCCCAATACTGTAACCCCATTGCAGATGGTTACTTGCAAAGCGTCGAAGAAAGGTTTGATGAGTTCATAAACTTCAACACTTCTCGAGGAGAAAATGCATCAATTGCTGCATTGCTTTCATTCCCCAGATTTAAAAGAAAGTGGTTTTCATGTATTCAAAGTTCGCATCAGGAGACGTGGATGCTTCAATTAAAAAATATTAAATATTATACTAGTGAACGTTACGATTGGAGGAAATGACAACGTTCTGATGGAAACAGAGTCTTCCAATGATGATTTTTTTTACTTTGAAGAGGAACCCGAAACTCCTGCCAATGAGACTCAGGACAATCTGAAAATTGAAGCGGGGTTTATTATGCTCCAATATTTCAACGACCATTACACTGGCTGCGAAATGCTACAATATCCATGGATCTACGATATCCAACTATATTACAAATTACAAATCGCTTGCTCAGGTTGTGGAATTTAACATTTGTTGTTCAATTTGTCAATAATTCTCAATTTCTGATAAATCCAATTTATTTTTCAGGTGGAACGGCTTTTCTCCTATGCCACCATGATAAATATACTAAAATATAATCGTCTTAGTGACGAAAAATGTGAACAGCATTAAATCATTCATAGCAAGGTAATCTTGTTATTATCAAATGTGAATACCAATGCGGTTTCAGATTAGGGAGATCAACCACCGACACATATTTTCTTATAGGCAAATCTTAAAAAAGTCCTACAAATTCAATATAGATCTACATCATCTATTTATAGACTTCAAACAGGCATATGACAGTATAAGTAGAAGAGAAGCTTTCGCCAATTTATGAGCACTCGGTGTACATCATAAATAAATGAGGCTAATAAGTATGACATCGCAAAACACGAGATATCAAGTTAAAATTAAAAATTCATTGTCGGAGGAATTCAAAGCAGATAGAGGCTTAAGGTAGGGGGACCCTGTACCTTGTGTGATCCTTAATCTTTGTTTAGGAAGAGCTGAGCGGGCTATCAGGACGAACCCCGGTGGCACCATCTATAACAGATTAGCACAACACTTGGCATACGCTGATGACGTACTGATCACACCGAGGACTAAAGCGGCCCTTGGAAGAGTTTTTCAAGAACTGGAAGGAATTTGTAAAAAACGCGGTTTGCGAATCAACGAAGCGAAAACAAAATATATGTTAACATCTTGAACCTAGCCGCAAGAAGAACAAATCCAGTTCAGGGAATACAGCTTCCCAGTGTGTAAAGAATTTAAATACTTAAGGTCGCTTGTAACAAGTAATAATGATGTTATGGCGGAAATCAAGGGACGAATAGCGGCAGGCAAGAGATGTCTGTTTCTAGTTCAAAAAGTTCTTAGATTTAAAGATTTATCACGTAAAGCTAAAATAACAGCCTATAAAACCATTATTAGACCCGTCGTTACATGCGCGAGTGAAACATGGGTGCTTACAGAAAGATGTGAAAAGCTACTCTGGGTTTGGGAGAGGAAAATATTTAGAAAGATATTTGGTCCAAAGTGTCTAAATGGCAAATGGAAATAAGAAAAAATGAAGAGCCAATGTCATTGTTTGGAGAGCCAGCTTTAGTCGCCCAAATGAAGAAAGCAAGATTGAGGTGGTTGGGACACGTAGAGAGGATACCTGCTGATAGATTACCTCGAAAATTACTAAAAGAAAAGCCAGAAGGTTTTAGAATTCGAGGGCGGCCCCGATTGATATGGCTAGAAGACGTGGAGCAAGACCTCCGCCAAGCAGGAGTGAGAGGTTGGTGCCGCAAGGTCGCGGACCGAGATGGTTGGAGGAGACTTATTGAGGAGGTTCTGGTCCTGCTCTAAGGACTGCTGCACCGAAAAATAAATAAATTTGCGTACTGAAAAAAAATTGGAAATTTAAAAGATAACATTTCAACTACGTACTATTATTTAGGTAGAAATGTTCTAAATCGCAGCAATGATCAGTCAGACAAGAACGCTGAAATAACTAAGATAATTCTAGTTCGTTTTTATTCACAATTTATATTTTTTTATTATTATTGACTTTTTTATGAGGTATTCTGTTAAATTTGCCAAAATTCAAAAACACAATTATTACAAATCAAAGTTGGTTTTATTTTGTAATTAGTAGGTACGGAATCGGTACTCATCTCACAATGTACATATTGAAAATATATACACGTACGATAAGGAACAAATTATTTTAGTGAATTTATTTTTCATATCTTCGCTTCACAGTTTCTGTACTTATTTCCTTTGCTTAAGATATTCATCATGTAAATGCTAGTGTATTTATTTTCAGACGCAATAATACAACTCAATTCACAATTTATATTTGTGAATACAACTGTATCTACACTTTATATACAACACTTTATAAACACAATTTATATTTATCGTACGATATCGTACAATATACAACCCAGTTTATACATGTAAATATAACTGTATACACAATTTATACAAGTAAATACTACTGTATTCACAATTTGTACATGAGAATACAACTGTATTCCCACTCGAGACGTGTAAATACACCAGTATTTACAATTTATATATGAGAATACGATTGTTATCAGAATTTATAGGTATAAATACAACTGTATTCACAATTTATACGTATGAATACAACTATTTATATTCGTATTCGTATTTACGAATATAAATATGCCCAAAACTGGTGTTACCCATATTTTACTGTATTCTTATGGCTGTTACCCCAGAGGTACACTGTAACGAATTCGAGATTCCAGATAAATAAATTTATATAATTTTGATATTATTTCAAGCCTAATATAAAGGTTAAAGACTGTTGATTTTTCGGTAAATAATTATAGAACGATATAATAAACGTTTTTCTAAAAACAAAAATGACTTTGTTACACTGTTCCTCAATTGTCTCTCCCTTGTTTTCACACCATTAAAATATGTTATAATCACATATTCTAACTCACGCTTTTTAGCTTTTTTTCATTTTAATATACAGCTTTAATAAGAGAGATATATGCTTTATTGATATAAAAACATACTGCTGCCCAAATTTATTGGGTTTCTGCATACACAGCATACTAATCTGTCTAACTAAAGATAGCACTATTATAATACGACAATAATTCATAATATTTTAATTCGGTTATAATTTAAAAATATAATATATAATAAAAGATACTAGACAAACTAACATTTTTTTTTTTTCCTTTTTATTTTATTTTCCTCATAATATTTATAATGTCTGTTTTGTTTTTTTTCTCTTCTCTTTTCTTCTTTCTACAATTACTATTACTATTACTTAACAAACACATATTTATATACATACATGCACAAAGAATCAGAAATAAAAACAATTGGTACACAAATGTATTACCTATAAATAGCTTTGGTCCGTCCTTTGTATCATGTATGTGATGGTGGATAATGCCCAGGGAGTCCAAGATTTTCGGCCATTATCACTATATCCCTCGCCTTCACAACAAGGTCCTCCAAGAAGCTCCTTATTTTTCCCTTTAACACTTTTAACTTTGAAAAATTAGTGTTTGATTGTAATCTCCGGTCAATCCGTCTATTTAGCGGTCCGACCCAAGGACATGGTCCCTTAGGGGTCGAATTAGTGAGATTTAAAAAAATTCCCAACTTCATTTAGTGTCTTCAAAGTATTGTTTTGCGTTACAGACTACCTCAAATTAATATACAGGGTGAGTATCTCTTAGTGTAAATAAAAAAAAAATTGGGTGAAACTAGATCAAAAATGTAGCAAATTCTGCAGACCTCACCTCTCTATTCCAATCAGTTGCAGATATAAGATAAATCAAAGCCTTTTTTGAGGAAACCATGTTTTTTTCCCATAAAAACTGTAATATCTCCATTTTGTTTCAATATTTTCAAATTTTTACCACATTTTCGAATTTAGCATTAAATTTTCTATAAGAGCAGAGTACATGTAATCTTGAATTTTACAAACTTGGGATCTAAAGAACAGCTTGATCTTCACGTTATTTGGGGAAGTCACAATGTCTTAATTACTTCAACGCTCACCGTTTTTCGAAAATCTCACAAAAACTTGCAAATTTAATAAGCTTTCGAATGATATGTTAAACGTAATGATTTTGTTTCGATTTCATGGAGAAATTTACTTTTTAAACAGAAAAAATATGGTGTTCTCATTTGCCATACATATCAGTTACTTGTGTAAATAAAACATTATTACGATCCCTTAATGGAAATGTGCATTTTAAACATAATAAACTCTTCATAGGAATAAAAAGTAAAGAAAAAACTTATTGTGTAATAGAAAATAAAGAAAACTGTCAATAAAGCGACACCAGATCAGAGGATCTTATGTTATTAAATTTATTTATCTATTATTATTACTTAGGATTTATTTTATTAGATTTTCAGTGTAATGTTTAAAATCCAATGATAATGAACATAGACCTCAATTTTGCAGTTGAATGCAGATTGTGTTGAAGAATACTACTTTTTGAGGTGAATTTGATGGGCAGATGAGTCTATTTTTCTATGCAGAAGGCAGAAGGCATTTCTACCTATCCATGTATATCGTTGGTTTGGCCTTCGAGAAGTGTGGAGGAGCACCATAGTCTTGGAAAATTATATTTTGCCAAACCTCAGATGGAATATCGTGATGAAGTTGTGGTAGGATATTTTGCAACAAGTCTTAGGAATCTCATCATTCAATCTGTTGGGCAAACTATGATTTTTCAATACTATTCAACAGTAAAACAAAGATGAATAAACCAAAGATACCTCTCATGGAACGGTAGAAATGCTTTCCCCTGTAATAACAGACTCACCTGCCCATTAAATTCCCCTCCAAAAGTAGTATTCTTTAACAAAATCTGCATTCAGAAGCTAATAGCAGAATTGAGGTCTATGATCATTATCATTGGAATTTAAACATTACACTGAAAATCTAATAAAATAAATCCTAAATAATAATAATAAATAAATAAATTTAATAACATAAGATCCTCTGATCTGGTGTCGCTTTATTGACAGTTTTCTTTATTTTCTATTACACAATAATTTTTTTCTTTACTTTTTATTCCAATGAAGAGTTTATTATGTTTAAAATGCACATTTCCATTAAGGGATTGTAATAATGTTTTATTTACACAAGTAACTGATATGTATGGCAAATGAGAACACCATATTTTTTCTGTTTAAAAAGTAAATTTCTCCATGAAATCGAAACAAAATCATTACGTTTAACATATCATTCGAAAGCTTATTAAATTTGCAAGTTTTTGTGAGATTTTCGAAAAACGGTGAGCGTTGAAGTAATTAAGACATTGTGACTCCCCCAAATAAGGTGAATATCAAGCTATTCTTTAGATCCCAAGTTCGTAAAATTCAAGATGACATGTACTCTGTTCTTATAGAAAATTTAATGCTAAATCCGAAAATGTGTTCAAAATTTGAAAAATATTGAAACAAAATGGAGATATTACAGTTTTTATGGGAAAAAAACATGGTTTCCTCAAAAAAGGCTTTGATTTATCGTATATCTGCAACTGATTGGAACAGAGAGGTGAGGTCTGCAGCATTTTGCTACATTTTTGATCTAGTTTCACCAAATTTTTTTTTTAACACTAAAATCTACTCATTTAGGATTGATGAATTAAATGCCACTTCTATTGAGATTATTTTATTTGAAAACTAGTTTCGAATGCTAAACATTCATCTTCAGTTCTAAAACATACAAAAAATTTTTCAACACATCAGTACTATGTTACATAGATTATATATACTAAAGTTTTTTAAAAAGATAAGACAAGAAATCAAGCATAGGCATTCACCCTCGAGGTAACTAAAACACTGAATTTGTGAGAAGTAAAAGGGGGCAGGTAGGTTAAGTTTTAGATTTACAACGGGGTTTCCCTTATGACTCATTGGGTTTTTCCGTTCCTCTACTCTAAAATCTACTCACCCTGTATACGTGATATAGGGTTGTTTACTACACTGTCTTGTCTACATTTAAATCGTTTATTGCAATGGGACTAAAATAACTAGAGGTTTTAGATTATTCATACAGGACCATACATTGGAGCACCTGGTCAGCCAGTTTCTCACCGGTAGGAAGCAAAGAAGAGACAATAGAAGCCGCTTCGCATTGTCCTTGATAAGAATGTAACTGTGGTGGGACGGAGTTGTTTGCCCCGAGGCATTGAAGTCTGCAATTAGTGCAATGGAAGCTGCAATCTACGAATCCCCGCTGATGTGAACCCTATTCACTTGTGTTTTGATCGCAACTAACAAAGACCCTCCACTTGGCCTATTTGTGTTTCCTATCTTCCGTCTCTTCTTTACCTCCTGGCCACTCCCTCCATTCTCCTTTGATCGGAAGCCCTAGTACCTATTGAGCTCGACTATTAAATAGCGTTTGGTCAACAATGGCCTTCTAAGGGATCGAACAAAAGTCAAGGCGCTTTATGGTACGTTGTGAGGTTATCGCTAAAAAGCATCTAGCCCTTGGAGGGGACGACTTCTGTTTTTGGATGTTTTATAAACAAAAGGTTCACAACGAATTTCTTGTTTTATTTTGTATGTTCTGAAAATGTTTCTGGAAGGATCATAACGATTTCTTATGGAAAACTTTTTTTGAGCGAATCTGCTTATATTTATAATAAATAACACACACAAACACATTTATATACATACATATATAGGGTAATCCAGACAGTTATTGACACCCTTAAGGAGATATTCCGAAATAGTCATACTAAAATGATAGAATAGTTAAATAAAGTTGAAATTTGCAGTGATTTTTCCTTAATTACTATACTTTAAGCTAAGCAAGAAAGTTCACACCAAACATTATACCAGGAATGTATTTTACTAGATAGTAACAGTAACCCAATGGATACCTTTTGAAATACGGGCAGAACTGAAAGTACTTTTAAACAGTCGAGTTGTAGGATTTAAAAGGAATTTTATGATTTTTTTTTTGTCTAAATATTTTTTTTTCTTTCTAATTTTTAAGATGGGGTTTCAATAACTGTCTTGTTCACCATATCTATATATTTAATATTTAAAAATAGATTAAATATTTTAGCTATTCAAAAACTTTGTCAAACAATAAGCATACCAAAATAAATCATCACATAAGGGGCCTTTCAAGAATTCAGGAAAAATTTCATTCACTAGACTCCCATCTTAGTTCACACTAAATTCCTGATAATTCCCTGAGGCGTCTGAAAAGAAGATAGCCAAGAGACCTTCTAATATAGAAACTTTATTGAATGAAGTAGTTCTTTACATTTTATTGACATGTCATTGTAATTGTGAATATCAATAAATAGTTGAGAAAAAAAGATTCCTAGCTTTTGAGTTATATTTTAGGAAGGAGTAAAGGTAATGCGTAATTATTTGCAATTTTAGCAATGGATATGAATCCACCGATGCAATTGGTAATTATTTTTCGTTGTAAAAATGTTTCGATAAATTTTAAAAAAGTAATATTCGAGATTCACTGCAACTCGATCCGTAAATTTATTTAGTAAAGGATTAGTTAACTGTTTTAGCGGGAGTCAGAAACAACTGAAAAGCGACAAAATTGGAGATTTCGCTTTGTTCTCTACTAATTACAGGTTTAATCGAGGGGGTGGGGGGTGGAAACTGGGACCCAGCCATCCGGGAAATGATCAAATAAATTTTAGCCATGTTAATTAATATATTCGTAGTCATGTTCTACGCTCCAATGAGTCAAAGAGTCAAGCCTTAAATCGCACCATTTTTATCGGCCAAATTATCTTCCGTGAAAAGGAGGATATGACAAATAAGAAATAGAAAATCTTTATATTTGGGATTTTGGGGAAGCCTAGAATGTAAAAAAGTAACGACTTATTTTCTAAAAGTAAATGGATGTCATGGATTGTAGGTATGAGATGTACCTAGTCATAAGTTTGTAAGTATAAATATATATATATATATATATATATATATATATATTTTCTATATTTTTTATTTACCCATTTATATGTGATGATAAAATAAATAGTAACATGACAATGGCTTGTGAAGCAACAACGCACTGGTAGCACTTCAATAAAAGTTATATATTAAAAGGTACCGATGCCATCTTCTTTTCAGAGGGTGATAGGGTATAGAATGAGAAGTAAGTTGAGAGACTAGTGGATTTGAATGTTTATGGTGCTTACTATGAAAGAATATGAAATTAAAAGAATACAAATGAAAGTTTGGTCTAACTCAGCTACATATGGAACATAAAGATCTCTTTGGATAAGTTTATTTTGGACATAATAAAGAGCATTGAGGATAACGAAGGATTTTGGGATGTAATGATTGGATACGGCTGGCATTGGAAGGTTTAATGGATCCCCAAAGCTCTACTGCGTATGTCTAATAGGTCTGATAACTATCACCTAAATGAGTTTTTTGTCGGAAATCGGAAGCGTTGGTCTAGTAAATGTTGTAGTGGTCGATGACGAGCAGTTTCCTATGGTTTTAGTATTGTATGTGGATTCCAAGTTAAACGTTTGTCCAGTTGCAGTCCTAGACATCGAATCTGATCAACAGGGATCAGTGAAATGTTATAAGTGGTGAGGACGGTGCTAGGATGAGTCAGCTGTACACACCGTGTAAAGGATGGGACATAGGATATTTCCTTGATGAACACCAGCAGATTGGCTAAAGAGGGAAGTATGAATACTTGCAGGGAATACTAAACTTTATATTTAGTTTAGGATAATAAAGTTAGTTTTTAATACGCTAAGACAAGTGTTTAAAAGCCCAAAAACATTTCCTAAGGAATTGAAAGGATGTTTGGTAGTGAAATTACATTGTATGCTTGGTAGTTCCAAATTTAATTAACTATGAAATTCGAATTGGAGAACGGAAAATGTATTGGTTAGTTATATTTTGAACTTATATTTAAAAAAAATGTTTATAAGAGAAAATTATAATTTTTTTTTTTAAAGCTAGATAGATTTATATTTACACTATTAAAGTCAAATATAATCATTTACATATCTAAAATGGTTGTTTTTATGAACATTTATCACAAACAATTTTTTTTAAGATTAATTTTTACAAATAAAACGTCCTCACATAGTCCACGTTATAGTATTGGGGGTATTCTTTGATATTCCACGGAGGTAGCACAGAGAATTCGTTGAAGTTGATGGTTATGGATATAGTAGTTATAAAAATTCCTCGAGGTCTAATTGGATTGTGGTTATTTTGAATCTGGAAAGCATGTGTTCCTTCATAAGCTCCAGGGATAATGTTTCCAAACTCTTTTGCGCAGAAGAGGCATTTTATTTCCCTTCATATGTTATATGTGAGAGAGAGAGAGAGAGAGAGAGAGAGAGAGAGAGAGAGAGAGAGAGAGAGAGAGAGAGAGAGAGAGAGAGAGAGAGAGAGAGAGAGAGAGAGAGAGAGAGAGAGAGAGAGAGAGAGAGAGAGAGAGAGAGAGAGAGAGAGAGAGAGAGAGAGAGAGAGAGAGAGAGAGAATATTTATTGGGGCAATATAAATTGAAAACGAATCCGTCCGAAAACGTACTCCAAACAACACTGAGGACAATCAGTGACTAAATAGTTCCCCTGTTGGAAACTGCTCTTCTTCACAGTTCTTCTGATCTTTATTTCAAATATCTCAAAGCGTTGAATTTCGTCTCTCATCAGGGCTCTGTTTTTTACATCTTCCTCTCCAATACCCATCTCCACTAAGTCTGCTTTGACTTCTTTATTATATTATTTATTTTTTATTATTATTTATTATAGTAAATTTTGTGATATGAATTTAAACCTGGATTGAAGGCAGCTGTGACCACTCGAAAAATATGTTCCGTGTTTGATGAGAAGGTACTCTCTGGACGTAAAGACGATGAGAAGCTTGAAGATAATGCTCGGTCTAAAAGACCCTAAGTTGCCAACGAACGAGAAATTAAATCCTGGAGATACCTACATCAAAGTGGGAAAAAAATTGGATAAATGGGTCTCTCACAAGTTATTAGAGATTATTCGACTGACAACAGCTTAGCATTTAGCTCCTCGATTTCCATATTTAACTTCTCACCATATTCTCCCGACCTTTCACCCACTAATTATCACCTTTTCAGATCTCTGAACAATTGTCACCGGCAAAAATATTTGATAACCATCAAAGTCTTGGAAACCTTTAATTGGAATTGAATCAGTTTATTACCAGCTACGATCAATCATTTTTTAAAAACGGTATTTTGGATCTTGCATCACGGAGGGATAAAGTTTTAGTTGTAATGGAGATTACTTAAATGAATAAAGTTATTGTATAGTTATTCGTTCATTGAATTCGTTTAATTACCCCAAAAAACTACAGGACTTTTAAAACGACTTGCTATTAGATCTTCACTAGGAGTGCGGAATCCTAAAGCAGTTACTCCGGATCTGGGATCTCTGGTTTATTTTAAAATAGTGAACGCCTGGCCCCCTTGAACTCATATTTTAAAAGTGGTGAGTGTGTAGCGGAGGGAGTGGATATTAGAGTGGTTGATATAAATAAAATCTGGACCCACTAGGGGGTGTAAGTGTTGCCGTGGAGGGGGTTTTTCCCCGCCCTTTGTAGGCCCTGTCTTTGTGGACGGTGTCTTTGTGGAAGCGGCTCGGCTCGCTGGGTCGGTTCAAAAGTGGAATTAACCAAGCCCGGTGTGAGGCCGGGCATATGTGTCCCTTAATCCCTTCCGCTTCTCTTAACAGCTCCCCCCCCCCCTCAACATCATTCCCTGTCGGAAAAATTATGATATTTTGAAAATTTTATATACCTTTATTTTTTTTGAAAAAAAAAAAAGAAAACAGGTATACCCTTTAATAAAAACAATCGTAATGTGATTTTTATTTTTGAACTGAAGAGGAAAAGTATCCACGCTCCGTATAATGAAGAATTGCCCAGTCTATTTCAGGCGGACTCCTCTGTATGAGTTATAAATGTGGGTTCCGAAGTTTCCCAGAAAATGTCCGCAACCCCCTCTGGCGTCTACTGAATTCATATCGTTTAAACAACTGTTTAAATATGAAGCTATAAATTATCCAACAAATTATATAAATTTATATAATCTTATTAAACCTGAAACGTATTTCCTCCATTCATTCCAGTGGTGGTTCAGAAATACTGGACCTGTTACTTTGTAACAGGTATGGGCTGACTGTACGGTGCACAGTGGGGCAGAACAGCCAAAAAGCGGAAAAAACTATTTTTTTCGAGAACGGTTAGTCCCATCGAGCTGCAAATTGTCTCATTCGATTCAGAAAGGAAAAATACATTAGAATTGTATTAAATTGATATCATTATTTTCTTTAATAAAACAGATGTTGAGGCTAACATGCGTTTTGTTTATCTACATGAGGTCATGTAATTCTCGATTCAAATTAAGATTGTTATAATTATTTTTACCTCATGTACAATTAAATTAGTTATAAAAATTCAATTTGTTTTTTAGTTTATCAATTGTATAAATTTAATTTTATGGTTATTAATAATAACATCTGTCATATATCGAGGCCGACAGATTAGTGTCTGTTATATATTTGGATTGAATTTGAGTGTTTGAATTGATTGGTTTACGTGTGGGTCTTCTGGCAGCTGCGTGAGTCACGTGACGTGCCACCTCTCCTTCTCAAGAATTGGCAGTGAGTTCCAGACATTCAAGGAAAGACTATGCCTCCCACTATCGCTGGGATTAGATTGGCGACCTATATGATAGCCACATTTTCGGCATCAGAAAGACGTTAAACCTGAACAGACAGTTTTCCTTATGGCCGGCTTTTATGCTTAAGTGAGTCATCATCAAGGTTAATTAAGCTAGATCTAAATGCAGCATTGGTGTTACTTGCAGAGATGAGTTCCTTTAATGTGTTCTGTATTGATCACTATTTGTCGTTAATAGTATATTTTGCTTGCTAATAATATTGAATATGGATAAATTCATGCTGTTTAAAAATGAAAGTTTAGAAATTTAATATGCTATTGTCAAATAAATATCTGAGTTCGGTAAATTGTTTATTAATCTTTATTCATTATATTGAGCTACCAGCCTCAGAAAAGTGGACGGTTTCGGCTGAGTTCACTACGAACCTCTTGCCGCCGCAACAATTTGGTCCAGTCCGGGTCGGATATATATATAAAAAAAATATATATATATATAATAATTGTATGGTCCTCCGGTTAGTCGAAACATTTAAGGTTAGTCTGGATATTTATATAATGTTAGATATATAAATTTAAGACTGTTATCAGGAGCAATCTCTAATACTTCTTGCCGTCTGCAGGCAATGTTTTGTTTATTGCGATAGGGAATTATACCTAATTCTAGTTATTATTTATTAAATTGTTACATTTTTTGTTTACTATTGCACTATATGTTATTTATTGAAACTATGTACAGTTTTTAAAAAGGTTTTTGAAATATTGTTGTTTTGTAACTGTTGTCTATGATTTCTATTTGTTTGTTAATGCTTCCTATTTTACAGACAACATTTTGTCTATTATAACTAGGACTACATAAAAAGTTAATTCTTCAAGCAATTTAATTTATTGGTTTGTATCATTTTAAGTATTTATAGTTTATAATTCCCTATTAAGATTATTATATGTTCTTTATTGAAAAATTAGATTCATTGGTATGTATTATTTCAATTATTATAGTGTATTTTCTTTGTTAAGTTTATAATATGTTATTTATTGCAAATTGTTACAGTTTTTTAAAAGGGCTTTTGAAATATTGTTGTTTTAAAACTGTCGTTAATGCTTTCTATTTGTTTGTTAATGTTTCCTATTTTACAGGCAACATTTTGTCTATTATAACTAGGACTACATAAATGTTCGATTCTTCTAGCAATTTGATTTATTGGTTTGTATCATTTAATTATTTATAGTTTATAGTTCCCTATTAAGATTATTATATGTTCTTTATTGCAAAATTAGATTTATTGGTATGTATAATTTCAACTATCATTGCGTATTTTCTTTGTTAAGATTATTATATGTTATTTATTGTAAATTTTTATAATTTTTTAAAAGGGCTTTTGAAATATTGTTATTTTGTAAGTGTTGTTAATGCTTTATAAAAACTTCGTTAGATGCCTCGGAGGTAAAATATCTTGAGTATGTCCCTGTTTCTAAGCACCCAGCTGTGCTTGAAAAACATGATAAATCCCTTGATATTTCATAAGATGCCTCAGGAGCGAGAGATATCCAATGGTTAAGAAATTTAAAGTTCTCAGATGCTTCTCAAAAACCTGATAACACCAACGACACCTCGTCGAGTACCTCAGTGGTACAAGATATTAAGTTGTACTTTGAAAGAGCAGAGAACACAGCGGTTCCTGGTTCATCTGGAAAATCCTATGACATTTCTTTAGACACATTAATTGAACAAACTCTTGATGCATCCCAAAGTCTTAAGCACCCAGCTGTGCCCACACTATTTTGTAAATCCAGTGAAATTGAGTTGGATGCCTCAGTGGCACATACATTCATTGTTCCTAATTGTTCTGATCGCTCAGCTGCACCAGAACTGTCTAATCTCCCTAGCGCCACAGTGGAAGAAACTGTTACAACAAATGACTTGACTTTGCGGTGCATCTCCAGGAGGTCCCCAGTTAGTCACCTTAGTAAAATTTGGTTCCATGAACCACCACATCCTGAATCTAAGCGCCCTGCTGAGCAAGAGCCACCTAGGTCGATGGACATTATACTGGGCAGAAAATTTGTTTTTTATGGTTTGCAACTGAAGAACGCCTTCAAGAGGTCTCCAGTAGGCCATCATTTCAAATCAAAATGGCCTCATTGCTCACATGTTCCTAGATCTGAGTGTCCAGCTGCACTAAATCTTTACAATAACTGTGGAATTTCATCAAATAACCCCCTTTATTATTCTTGTCAATGGCGAAACTCCTCCAAGAGGACCCTTGTCATCCACCACCTTACCTTATAAATTCATGCTGTTTAAAAATAAAAGTTTAGAAATTTAATATGCTATTGTCAAATAAATATCTGAGTTTGGTAAATTGTTTATTAATCTTTATTCAATATATTGAGCTACCAGCCTCACAAAAGTGGACGGTTTCGGCTGAGTTCACTACGAACCCCTTGCCGCCGCAACAACAGAGATATTTAAAATTATTTTATAAAATTTTATTTAGCATAATTTTAATTTAATTTAACATAAGTGTATGCTAATTTAACTTCATCATAACAAAAAAATTGGTTCCCTTTTTCAATAACCACATTTTTATGTCGATTAGTTCAGAGTAATTCATTATTTACCTACATAATGAATGATAGGACGGCTCACATATCAATTGGAGTTCTTCTTCTCTGATGAGAAGTAGTTTTCTTTTTTAAGTTGAGGCCTCATGTCCGTAATGTAGGGATCTAATCACTCCAGTAGCTTATGAAACATATCATAATATCAATCTTTAATTCATCGACTCATAAAACCTAGTTTTAAACTTATATCTATTAAAATTAACCGATTTTAAAGTTTGTTTATAATGAGGGAAAAACCGCTTATTAATTGCACAAAATTGTAAAGTTATCAAATAATCCGATTCCAAAGGATACTTGTCGCGAACAAAAGTTTCTAATGAACATTCACTAAAAAATACCTCAAAGAGATCGGAATATTTTATTTTGATTCATAAAGTGAATGTATATGTTAACACTTTCTGAGAAGAAAGCAGACCTAAAACCGCACTGGAGTGTCAATTTTTTTTTTTGTAATGTAATTTTTATTAAATTTATCATATAATCACTTATTTTTATTGCCAAAATTATTATATTAAAAAAAAAAAAATGATTTTTTTTATGAGCGTCTATAAGTGGAATAAGAAATAACTATTTCTCAGAAAATGCAAAAAATGAACTTAAACATCTATCCCTACATATTTGTTTGATCATAGGAGAATTAGATCACTTCATATGTATGTCTGAATCCCTTCCTTAGGTATATAGTGTTTGTAAATAAACAAACATATGGACCACGAACAGGTTAATCTCAACTTTGTAAACAATCGTTGTTTTTTTGCACAGTTGTCATTAGTTGTCAATAAAATTTAAAGAGATATTAAGTAGTGGTATAAGCTTTATGGTGATGGTAATTTTTAACCGGAGTTCAGCGGAGCTTTTTTTGTAGGACCACACATGTTAAACAATTTTGGTTAATTTTTCCCTCTCGCTCTGGTATATTTTTTTAAAATATATTTCATACATAGGACCAATCTAATATTTTTCCATTATTCTTTAGTGTTTGAACTACAAATATGTCAAGTTTCATAGGTTTATCTATTAAAATAAATCCACAGTGACCCAAATGGTAGCTCAACAGAAATAGGCCCTTTTTGGGGTGGAGTATTATTGTCCAACTTTAGAAGGCCTCAGAGTCGCAAATAAAAATGAAATTGAAAAAAACAAACTGGAGATGTTTACACCAACTAATAATGAATACAATGGCTCATCAAACAGCACAAAAATAATAAAGTCGTTTTTATAGTTTTTTCCGTGTCTGCCCCACTGTGCGGCGTCCCTGTTACCGATATTCAGAAGTAACAGGTACGAGATACTTGCATACTTACTTTAGTACTAGTAACAGCATTCATAGCTATTACCTTTGTACTGAGTACTACCATAGACCAGTATTTCTTACTTTTCATCTCTACCTGCTACCAGATACTCGTTTACCTAAACCAGTATTTTTACTTTCTGGTAAAATGTCAGCTGGTCTTCATTGTATTAGACACTCTTGCATCCTTTTTTATTTTATTATTGTTAATTTTAATAAAATACACTCAAATACGAAATCTATACATAAGCAATTACATTATTCTTGCACGTCATAAATCAACTACAAAATATGTATGCTGTTATTAAACATTTAACATCTTAAATAATAATTTGCTAATTATTTATTATCTTGTTGATAATGTTATTAATTAAAGTTTAAAAAAAAAAAAAAAAAAAAAAAAAAAATGATCTTCATTTAGCTACCAGTATTTTGGGAATAAAATGGTTGAGGATAATAAAAAACTATATATATTATTAAAAAGGTAGTTGAAAATGTAAACTTATTGATTAGAGCCGATATTGAATAGGTATTCCAGCAATAGGTATGCTAAAATATCGATGTAACCATGTAACGATTAAGAGTATGGAGATTCGCTGACCTTGTGATAAGTAACAGGTATTTGTAACAGATATTTTTTTTTGGATCTGTATCGGTCGTCCCTGTTACTGAAAAATATTGGTTTAGACCATCCCTAGTTCATTAAAAGTGTGGAATCGGTGATGAATCTAGAGTAACAATATTATTCTTTAGGCCTTCGTCGGCAACTTTAAAGCAAATTCACTTACAAGCTAATTTTTTTTTTTTTTTACTGACAAATACTGACTTTTGATTTATTTTGGACAGTCCGAAAAATAATGCACGCTTTCTTGTTTTCTTTAAGGCTAAATGTCCCCTCTGTAGTACCAAATGTTACCACCACGTAGCGTGCCAAAATAAACAAAATTTAGATTCCTCCTCAAATCTCAACAGATCATCCGATTTTGGTTCTGTAAAGTTCATTTTGTTCCATATTTCCGTAGAATCTGATGTATCTATTTTAAAAGGCCATACATGTGATATTTACAATTTTAGGTTAAAAAAAACTACTTTCTAGTATTTTTTAAAGAAAAGTCAACTAATAGGCAAGTGTAGAATAATAAAATATAAATATTGGCGAAAAAAAAATTTTAATTATACGAACATCGGCCGAAACTCATAAATACGAATTTCTATGCAAATGTTTTTGTTTTGTTTTTCAGGTAGCATCTACATCTATCATGACTATAGCAGCCTCAAACTACAAATCTAAAATAAGATTTCCATCGAAAGGTTGTTTTGGGACTCAAAATAGAATTTACACGATCCGAAATGAAAATTTCGAAAAATTATAAAAGTAAACAATAATTAAACTATATAACCAAAAACACTGCATACTTATTGCAAATATATTTAAAAATGCGGGGTGCATCAAAATATAAGAAGGAGTTAGGAAAAATCACGTTTGAAGTCTGGCAGAGGATAAGCGATTATAAACACTGATCCCCTACCCTCCTATAATAGTCCAGTAAAATAAGGGTTTGCCGAAGAAAAAACTGCGGAACTTTTATTCTCAACGGATCTTTATGTTTTTTGGGGTGCTGAATCCGAATCTGAAGTTTGCTACCACCGCAACCATCGGCTTCATATTCAAAATCGCAAAAAAAAACAACGTTATTTTCGTTTTTTTTATCTATAACACCATAACGAAGCTTTTTTCGAAGAAAGTCTTCTAACAAATGCTCCGAAAGTATTTGTCCGATTCAAAATGTTTTTTTTGATCTGAAATCTGAAAGGTGATTAAATTTACAATTAGATCTTATATATGAAATTTTTATCAAAATTCTTGAAATACACAAGCTATCACGCTGAAAATCACTTACTTTTGTAAAATAAATGTTGTTTTGGCACATTATCGCTATATCACCAAAACCATTTGTCGGATCCAAAATTTAATATTTTTATCTAAAAGCTGGTTAAATGTACTATTGGCTCCTATATATCTAACTTATAATTAACACCGGGAAATACCCACACCAGTCTACTGAACATGTCATAATTTACATATTTTGCCAGAACATACACATTTAGCGTGCTAGCTTGGGTGGTTTACAGGATTTAATATAATTTACATATATAGCATCTGATAGTGAATTTAATCAGCTTTGAGACAGATAAAAGAAATTTGGAATCGAACAATACCTCAATGTGTAATAAACTGTTTATATTTAAGAAATTTTTTTTTTATGGACGTCAATATTTATTTTCCCTTTACTAAATAATGGTTTTTTTTTAGCCTTTTTATCATTTTTTATACTAGGAAATAATTCAGACATTACCCCCGAGTTTACAAGTGATTTTTGCATAATTTCGCTTTACGAGTTCAAACTCGGTCGGAACAGGACATAAATAGTAAAAATTAAGTGGGTTGCATATAGAGTTTGCGCCTTTCAACAATGGTTTAAAAATTTCGATGATTTAAGCCTCGAAGATAAGGGAGTTCGTGGCAGGAATTATCTTGACGACGATATTCCACTACATTGGTATATGAAAATCCCAGAAATATTAGAAAAATAACAGGGCTAGTAAATCGAATGACGCCAGCCATTGAAGGCAATTGAAAGAGCTCAACGCATAGAACGGCCACAAAAAGGTTTTGTACGTATGAGATTGTTGAAGTCTCTGCCTCAACCGCCCTTCTCTCCAGAACTCTAGCCAACCAACTACCCTATGCTTAAGGACCTGGGCTACTTTTTAAGAGTTAAAATATTTCTCGCTTAAGAGTAGATGGAGCTCAGAAATGCTTAATAATAACGATTCAAAATTGCTATAAGTTGACAGAAATGTATTGAGGGGAATGAAGCGGTTTTTGACTTATACAATTTTTTTCTAATAATTTTTTTTATATTTTTATTTTTAAAAAAAACCGCTTTAATTTCTGGGCAATCCAATATACATAAAAATAAACACAATATATACTTAATGCGTATCTTTCCAACCGAACCCACCATTATTTTTCTAGCTTGCTTATCTGTACTATTATATAAAAGGACAAGCCATTTTTCGTTTGTGTTCACTAACCGCGATAACTATTGAACCAATCTGAACCAAATTTTAACAAAATAATCTGTATGGTTTCAGAAAAGTTTAGCAATGATAAAATCTACTGATTTTGAATTGATTTGTTGTTAAAAAAGCGACGATTTGCGGATAACAGTGAAGTTTGAAAATTGACAGATAGGTGGCGCCATTTTGCATGAGAGGTTACAAAGGTAAGATGTTATCTAGACCTTGATATTGATACTAAAATTTACTTATAATCAACTAATTTATTCAAAAAAAAAAATTAAATATGTGTTGCAACCTGTGGATCCCAGTTCATTCCGCAATGAAGTTTACAATGGACAAAATACTGAACCAATATATACAAAATATTAACTACATCATCTTCATAGTTCTAGAAAGGTTTCGCAATGATATAAATTTAGATGAGTAATGTTGATTGGCAGAAACGAGGGTTGTCACACTGTTTTATACTTATATCGCTAGAAATTAAAATCCAACCAGATACAATTGTTTCTGCGGAATAAAAATTATAACCACCTCAAAATGTCGATTCTTTTTTATATAGTGTGTAAAAATATGTTTGATGGGCCTTTAGCTGTAAGCACTGATAATGCAGTCCATAATCCGCAAGTTCCTTTGTAGTCTCTGTCCATCTAGATTATCAACTCATACATTTTTTTTTTTTTTTTTTTTTTTTTTATTGGTATAAGTGTACAATCTGCCTCAGTAAAGGGCAATGGGTACAGAGATAAATGTATTCATTCATACCATATATACAAATGCACTCACACAAACACACACACACACACACACTAATAATAATAAAAAAAAAATAAATGATCTTCATAAAAATAAAACTAATAACTATTTACAATAATCAAAAATAAAACAAAATTAAATTAAAACTAGAATACAAAAATTATTTTACATTCATACTTTATGTACAATACAAATACACTCAGCCTGGGGAACCCCAAATCGAGCCTATTCGCCCACCTATTGGGAGTCAAGGCCAGACTCTTAGAGATCCCAGCGCTGCTCTCCAGCTGCATCACTGGTAATATCCAGTGGAGGCTGAGTGGGAGCGCTATGGCCATACATACTCAGGACTTGAGCGGAGAAGCTGGTCATTACCAGGACTCCGACGTAACTTTATATATTACAAAAGGTCTCGGGGCCATTGCCGTTTTAACCTTCTTGGAGGGTTATAAGGATGGTTATGACTGGATAGGGATTGAGCCAGAGGATTAGGATGATTCGATAGATTTTGATGAAATTTCGAGAATTTTGAAGGAATGAGATCAAGGACAAAAGGTATTTTTAGGTCATTATGTAGGGTTTTATTGGTAACATAATAAGGAGCATTGACAATTGTTCGGAGGACTTTGGATTGGAAGGATTGAATACGTTTAATATTGGATTGTCTTGCTGTTCCCCATAGTTCAAGTCCGTAGGTCCAAATAGGTTTTAATATTGTTTTATATATGAGGAGTTTGTTATCAACTGAGAGATGAGAATTCCTGCCTAGTAGTCTGTAAAGTTGGCTAAATCTCCTGTTTAGTTCTTGTCTTTTTAGTCTAGTGTGAGGGTTCCAAGTCAGTCTTTTGTCAAGATGAAAGCCAAGGTAACGCACTGTGTCGGATATAGGTATAGGGATATTATTGAAGTGGATGGGCGGACAGGATTTGCGGCGAAGAGTAAAAGTTATATGATTGCATTTGGCTTCATTAACTTTTATTCTTCACTTGTTGCACCAAGCTTCTATCTGAAGAAGATGTGTTTGGAGGTTGAGGGAAGCAAGTTTAGGATCTGGATGGGATGATAGGATCGCAGTATCATCTGCAAATGTGGCTAAAAAGGTATTAGGATTGGTTGGTATATCAGCAGTGAAGAGATTATAGAGGACAGGACCTAGGACACTACCTTGTGGCACACCGGCATCAATAGGATAACAGTTGGAGAACTCTGAGCCACAGCGAACTCGAAAGGAGCGATTTGAGAGATAGGATCGTAGGACTAGGTATAGGGATTGGGGTAAGTGCGTCTTGAGCTTGAAGAGCAAGCCCTGGTGCCACACCCGGTCGAAAGCTTGCGCTACGTCCAGAAATGCACCAGTGCTATACTGCTTGTTTTCAAGGGCAGAGGATACGTGATCAACAACACGAAGACCTTGTTGAACAGTGGAGTGACCAGTCCGGAATCCAAATTGGTGGGAAGGGATGCTTTGGGATTCGAGTATAGGTAGGATTCGTTTTAAAAGGATTTTTTCAAAGATTTTTGAAAGGATGGGAAGAAGACTTATAGGTCTATATGATGAGGTTTTGTTGGGAGGTTTGCCTGGTTTTAGGAACAGAACGATGATGGAATGTTTCCATATCAGAGGAAAGTGGGTTGTGCGAAGGATAACTCATACATTAAAATTAAAAATTGGATTTTTATTTTTCTTCTCACTAAACACTAGTGATGGGGCTGTAGAACATCCAATACCCGAGGTAGTGTACCTATTGGCCTACATTCGTAAGAAAACGCCCAGATATTCTCAACATATTTGTCACCTCTCAAATTCCTACTTCCCAAACTACAATAGATTCCTTAGATGACCTTTCCTCAGATCATAGCCCAGTTTTGTTTACATTACATTCTACTCCTATTATCAAACCTTCTCCTCCATCCTTAATTACTGGACGAGTAGACTGGGACATATTCCGTTCGACTTTAGAAAACCAAATTGACTTAAAAACTCCACTAAAAACATGTAAACAAATAGATGCGGCAATAGAACATCTTACAAATTCAATACAAACCTGCATAACAGAAAACACTTCAAAAAATAGAACTAAAATTTCAGAAAGTATCTTACCACAGAATATTTGCGTTTTATTAGTAGAGAAACGTCGCGCTAGGGCCAAATGGCATAGAACTCGATATCCAACTGACAAAACCTATTATAATAAATTGACTAACAGACTTAAATCAGAACTTAAAAAACTAAAATTTGAAAATTTACAAAAACAAACTGAACAACTAACTATTTCCGATAAATCATTATGGAACACTACCAAAAGACTGTTAAAATTCAAAACCTTCAATCATCCTATCCTCTAATTACTCCAGCTCAAACCTGGACCAAATCTGATTTAGAAAAATCGCAGGTGTTTGGTGAACAATTACACAATATTTTTAAACCTCATCCTGGCATCCTAAATCCTAACCATGTAGAATTTATTGAAGCAGAACTGAACATTCCTCTCCAAATGACCATTCCTCCTAAAGCCTTGATGGCCTCGTGATCTTCTTTTGTAAAAATTCATTAGAGTACTACCAATGGGTAGTTCCCCTACAAGTTTTATTCATGTCGTTATATCTCATATATACCGCATGTTTACTAGATGTGTTTTCTAATACAGTTGTAAATTTCTATTAATAAAAGAAGTTTTGCTTCTACGTAATCTTCAAACACCTAATCAGTTCAATTTACACCAGGTTAAAAATTACTGCTATGCGTGAAAATATAATTGAAAAAATAATGCTCAATTCCTACTTCAAATCAAGATTTTTATCATTAAATATACAGTGGACGCCGCTTATAAGACTCACTTTGGGACCAACAAAAAGTGAGTCTTATAGGCGAAAAGGAAAAAATAATATTAAAAATGTCTTTAATTTACGAAAAAAAACTTTATTTTATTAGTTAATATACATAGTGTGTATGAGTTGAAGATAATGCACAAATATAATTTACGTTGGTTTTAAAAAAGTTGTTATTTTAGTTTGTTTCTTATTTTTTTCTAGTATTTCATAAATGTATCGCTCGTATTCATAATGCTTTTCGAAATTGGTCCCTTGGTGCTGGACAGCTCTCCTCAACACCCCTAGAGCCCGTAGAACCTTAGAGTGTGAAGGTGGAAGCGTCATTTTATCAGTTTCCTCCTTGTCAACTTCGTCATCGTTCGTGACATTCGATGAGCTGCTGCTCCTGGCTTCTCTCACGACAGACTCATATATCAGGTCCTCAGAATACGCCTCAGAGGTTTCAAGATTGTGGTCGATATCCATCCACTCCTTGTAGGTCTTTGCAGTTAGGTCTTCTGGTTTCTCTAAAATGCAACCATATTCCTCCTTATCCGGCTCTTCTTCTGTTTTGACAAAACCTCCGTGCCGGAAGCAGTTTCGAATCGTCACATCACTGACGTGATTCCACGCTTCATTGGCTAGGTGTAAAGCCTCCAGAAGGTTGATTTTCTCGGCGAGGTCGTTTGCTTTGAATGTCGAATTTGAATTTGGTTGGAATTCCAAGGTTTCGTCCATAAGAGCGATAAGGTTTTTTCTCATTTTTGACCTATAATATGCTTTAAAAGTACGAATGATTCCTTGGTCACACGGCTGCATCAGTGACGTAGTGTTAGCAGGTAAGAAAACAAGCTTAATGTTCTTCAAATTCAAATTTACATTGTGAGCTGTGCAGTTGTCTACCAACAGCAAAATTTTCTTGTTTAACTTTTTATCCCATTTTGTCAACCATTCACTAAATATTTCTTGCGTCATCCACGCATTTTTATTTGCTGTGTAGTCAACGGGTAGAGCATTAACACCTTTGAAACAACGGGGCTGCTTACTCTTTCCAATAACCAGCAATTTTTTCTTCTCTCCCATCATACTGGCACAACACGGCAGTGTCACCCTTTCTTTGCAGGCCTTTGTTCCTTTGGCTCTTTCATTTTTAAGGACATAAGTGTGTTCAGGTAGTGCTCTGTAGAATAGGCCCGTTTCATCTGCATTGAACACGTCGGAGGGTGAAAATTCAGCGATAAGAGAGGGCCATTCTTTTTCAAGCCATAATCTAGCACCTGTGGAATCTGCATCACATTGCTCTCCGTGGGTTTTTTGGTAGGCAACATTTTCTCTCTTTTTTTTCCAACGATGAAACCATCCTTCTGTCGCCTTGAAATTATCTTTACCCATTTTTTCTGCCAATTCTTCAGCTTTTTGGCGAAGCAAAGTTCCTGAAACGCGAGCATCCTTATCCCTAACTTTTAAAAACCACTCTTTTAACGCGTATTCAACATTAGCGTCCTTTCCACCCCTTTTCCGTTTCTGGCTCTGAGATTTATTTTGTAATGCTTCACTTTCAATTTCTAGTCTATTTTTCAATATCCTGCCCAATACAGTTTGTGAAACGTTAAGCTCACCAGCTGCCTCGCGTTGTCCCATTTTCGGAAGAAGGTCGTACTTCTCTAAAATTTCTAATTTATCACTCAAACTAATAGCGCGACGCGTATTCATTTTAACACTGAATAAAAAAAAAAGAAGATGTTTGCAACTTGACACTTGAATAAAGACTGACCTGTGAGTTACTGGAAAGGAAGTTACTGGATAAGGAAATATTGTCACGGTTGCTAAGCCACTGTTTCCGCAAAGACGAGGCGAGGGTATACGGGACTGTTTTTTTTATTGTTTTTTTTATTTTTTTTTTTTATTTTTATTTCGGAGAAACTGATTCTTATATCCGGAGTGGCGAGTCTTATAACCGAATTTTTTGTGTGTACTTGGATACTACCGGAACGTTCAAGTCGATTCTGAGTCTTATAGGCGGCTGAACCTTATAACCCATGAGTCTTATAAGCGGCGTCCACTGTATAAAACTTCAATTACTAGTTAAAATTATCTTTTACTTATTTGAGTTACTGGATAAGGAAATATTGTCACGGTTGCTAAGCCATATCTTATAAGTTCTTTACTTATGAGAGCGGGCGAAGCCACGACAGCGGATGGTAGTGAAATATAACAACGGAAACATAAATCTCAAGGACCATTTGTTAGCAATGAGAATCGAATCGGGATCGTAGGTGCATTGAAGGACAACTGAGAAGGGATTAATAATACGAGATCTGGTTGTCGTGTGCGGGTCGAAGGGCAGCTATGAATACAAAAGATGGGGAGGGGGGAGCTCCTATCCGAGGCTCCTGATGGAATGTCATTTGTAAGATAATTATGAGATGGAGGGGCGATACTGTCAGTCCTCCGCTCACATCGGGACCACAATTAGTTAGCCATCCGTGCATTTATTAGCGTCTCTATTGGCAACGAATCGGCTTCATGAAAAATTCTATGAAAGAGCTCGATGACTGCTTTTGACGGGGGATATTATCAAGCTTCCGTTCTTGATCCTCCGTTTAATATCAGAGCAATACAATACAGCGTGTCTAAACTAAATAAGATGATGGATTATATTTATTAATCCATACAATTCTAAAGTGGAACTAAAGAACAGGGATATTAAAGTAATTTGTATCAATGGGGATCAAAACAAAATAAAAAAAATAATTCTCTTCTGTGTTAAAAAAATGTTCTTTCAATGCTGCTTGGAAAAATTGCTTGGAAAAAACACGTAAAAATTCATTGCAGCAATGAACTCGTTCCTGTTTTTGAGCAGGTGAAAGAATTTTCGGAACCTGTCTTGCACTGACCTTGTTCATATGCAATTGTTCTTTGATGAACATCAAAACACTTGTTTTTGAAAGCCCTAACCTCGCGCTATTTTCTAGGTTTTCAGTCGCCGCAGTCAGACAGCAATTCAAATTCCACAAGTTGGATTGTTTCAGAAGTGACAGCTTCCAATGGGGGACCGGAACGCGAGTCATCTTCTAGACCTTCTCTCCCAAAATTAAATAATTTTCCCATTCTTTTACAGGGGAATACGAGAGTAAGGACTGGCCGTATACACAATCCAAGCGCTTTTTATTTTGCGCAGGAGTAAACCCTCTTTACAAAAGAATTTAATAACCGCACGGTACTCGAGTTCGAACATTGTAAAAATGGGGAGTTTCCTTTAAGGCTGGACCCTGATTGATAGGACGGAGGAAGTGCGGGCGATGGGTATGGAGTGAGCAAGCATGGACCTGCATAGGTGTCCCGGCACATTTGAAGGAGGGGAAGCAGGACAGACCGAAAACTTATTAAAAATGTACGTTGTAACATTTACGTTTATATGTAGAAGTTAATTTTATAGTAACCGCCGAATATAAACAATTAAATAAGAGAAAACCTAACAAGTCGAATAACAAAGTTGGAGCAAGATTATAGAACCCGCGTTATCCCACGTCAAGTTGGCGTTTACTATATTATTATCGGAATGTATCGGAGAAAATATCCCAATAAATTGAACTGCATATTCTTGCATAGTTGGAAGTTATTGTAATTTTTATGAAACTTTCCACCTGAAAGTCCAAACTCAAGTTCAAACTAAATTATGAAAGTAATTGTAAGCAATGAACCTTTTTGGTAAATTTATTATGTAAAAGGAGTTGTCATTTCCATGATTAAAAAAAAAAAAAAAAAATTAACGCTATCAAAAATAATAAAATTTTATTTTATTTTAAAATTACAAAAAAAATTAAGTTGATTATTTAAAGTTTAATAATTTGTACCAATTAATTTATTGTTTAATTATATTTGTTCTATTATTTGTATTTATTCTCAAATAGAATTTGGGTTTTAATAAATGAGTTATTTTTAATTAGATTATTATTATTTTTTTTTTACTCTATTCTCTGGGATATTGCTGAATAACTCTGTCAAACTGATTCCATATAACTGATTAAAATCCACGCAATTAATCGCATTTTATAAATAAACAGAAAATTATTATTTCAGAGTGATTTCCAAATTTTTTTTTTTTTTTTTTTTTTTTTTTTTTTTTAATAAAGCATAAGTAAACCGATTGAATTACTAAGCTTACATAGTTGTTTGTGCAAGTACCTGATTGGTGTTCAATCATAACGGAAATGATGTACGGGTGTATGGAATTTCTTTGACTAAAACCCAAACACACACGCGCACATAGTAGCCTATACTGTTGTGTATAAACAGCTTTGCTAATTGCTAGAAGTTCATGTTCCTACTTTTGTATTACATTTTAATTAATAATAAATATTTTTTAAATATGGCACAAAAAAAAAAACGATGAGTGGTTACGTAATAATTTAATTTAATAATAATCAATGTAATTTAAATAATTATCCCACACATTTACTGAGTGTATGTAGTTTATTAAGTTTTTAATACTAATAAATACATATATTAAGAAAAATTTTGGTGATCAGCTAGATGGGAGATGGCTTTTTGTAAATGATAGTTCGTAAGCGTTTTGGGTCGTTCAATCAGATTTTTGCAGGTGATTACAAAAATTAATAAAGGTGATATTTTATGAAGAATCATAAATAATATAATATATAATAATAAGTTTCAATATTTATCAATGAGAATTACTCAAGAGGCGTAATATAGGCTAACAATGATTATCTGTTCAGGAGGAACATAACGCTGTATGCATATCTAGATACCACTGGAGCGTTTGATAACGCCTGTTGACCAGCGATTATGCACAACCCCAAATCACTTCAGCAGTCACTTTGATATTAAAAGCACTAACTACGAACTAAACAGCTGTCTGGACATTGACAAGTAGGTTAATGTTTAAAACGTTTCCATTAACCTGATATGACCAATCAAACCTTTGGAAATATACCTTGTTGACCTTTTTCAGAAATGTAAGATCAGTCGTGATTGTTTTTGTTTTTTTTAAATATTTTTATTTTGAATAATTACAAGCTGCCTCACTCGAGAGCAATGAGAAATATGGATGACAAAGACTCATTAATACAATATGTACAACTATAAAATAAAGTAAAATAAAAAAACAACCCCTAATTATACAAGTAATAAAATAAATGGTAATAAAATATCATATGAAATAGCTAATAATTGTTGAAACTAATAAACAAAAATTGAGGAAGGAAAAAGAATCTTAAATACAATCATACGCTACATACAATATTTACAAGCCCGATCCAAGCTTGTCTCCCAATTTGGAGGGCAAGCCAAGCTCAAAGAGTTCCCAGCGCTGTTCTCTTATCAGCCTCACTAGAATCCAGAGAAGGCTAAGAGAGAGAGCAATATGAAACAGTCGCACAGAACTTGAGCGAAGGAGCAGGCCATTGCCGGAACTGCGAGGTGGGTTATAACGATGTGTGGATCATTTTCGAGCCAGAGGGTTGGGATGGTTGGAAATGTTTTCATGGAATTTGGAGAATTTAGGGGATACTAAGTCAAGGAAAAAAAGGTATATTGAGACCATTATGTAGAGCCGTAATATGGAACATTTACAATAGCACGAAGTACTTACATTTGATATTCGATTGCTTTGATGTCCCCACAGTTCAATTTCATAGGACCAAATATGTTTAATGATAGTTTTCGTATATTAGGTGTTTGTTTTCAACGTGGAAATCGGATGTCCTATTTAGAAGTCTGTACGATTGCCTGAATCGTCTGCTAAGTTCTTGTCTTTCAAGTCTAGTATGAGGATCCATGTAAGTCTTTTGTCTAAGCAGAAGCCAAAATGCCGTACTGTGAAGCGGATTTTTATTCATTTAAGTTATGATTGTGAATGTAATAATGGACGTTTACAAATGTTCAGTTCACAAAAACCATAAAAATTGAGTGGCCAAATTCATCAAAAATCGAAAATGTAACATTTAATATGGCTGCTGGTAATTTTTTATTTTTTATAATATATATGATTTTTTCATAATGTATTGCTAATCAAACTATGAGCGGCCAGTAACTGTTAATAATAAAAAAGTATATATTCATGTTATGAAAAGATGATCGTTATTACGTTTATCTATATAACATATCTATCGATGTGTTTTTTACTATAGTATCTATTTATTTTATACTTGTTTGTAATTTAATTATTATTTATTCTTTTTTTTATTTTTCTGTAAATAAGACATGAATTTGTTATTGTTTATTACTCCATAATAAGACAAGTATTATGGTCTTGAGAAAAAAAAAAAAACCCATGCGGCCCCAGAAGTGTTACACAATTATAAATTACTCATTCCAATGTTTCGCTAGTTTTAAGAATATTGGCTCAAAATCTAACAAAAATTAGAGGAGGAGGAGATCCTCGCACGCATTGTCTCGTCTAATAAAGTATATTTCTTCATAGCTCAGTTTATGAGAAATAGAATGGTGAGTCGCTCAACCAAATTAAGGCTATATAAGACTCTCATTAGACCAATCGCAACATATGCAGTCTCAAATGCATCACATGGGTGCTTCAAAAATCGGCTAGTAATAAGGAATAATAATAATATTAATAACAATTCTAGGAACTGTGAATGAAAATGGGCCATATCGTCACTGAAAAATAGAGAATTAAATACATTATATGGCTATGTGAAGGCCTTCGGTTTTTGTCGTACATCTACGACTTCTTGACCTACAAGACCCTTTCATAATGTTCCACTTATCTCTGTTGAATACATCCGCTACCTAGGACTCTAAAAGGACAAACGTTTAGCTTATAATCCACATAAAAGACTTAACCGACAAGAAACTGCTAGTCATTTACTAGACTTCTTCAACATTTTCTAGACAAACTCTCTAAGATATCGATTAATTACAAAAGACTCATTTACATGACAGTAGCTAGACCTATTTGGAGATACAGAGTTGAAATTTGGCGCTCCACTAAACCATGTAATTCATCTCGTATCCAATCCTTGCAATCCAAAATCCTTCGAAGCATCTTGTTTGTTTGTTTATTTCGTTTAACGTCACTTTATGCTGCTATGGCTAATCGGACGAATTCGAAGCATCTTTAATACTCCTTAATTTGCCAAAAATAAACTTATCCATAAAGACCTTTATGATCCATATGTTGCTGATTAAGCCAAAACCAGATCCTTTCATAGTAAACTCAATAACCATTCTAATCTACTAGTCTCTCAACTTGCTTTCCAGCCTATTCCCGACAACCCTACGATGCGTCTGAAAAGAAGATATCGGTAGCTTCTCAAATAAAAGATTTATTGAAGTGCTGCTAGTGAGTAGTTGTACAGTTGAAAAATTTCAATAAATAGCTTGATGTACGCATGATGATATAGAAGGATCAATACAATTAGGATTGATGAATTAATTGCAACTTCTATTGAGATTATTTTATTTGAAAACTAGTTTCGAATGCTAAACATTCATCTTCAGTTCTAAAACATACAGAAATTTATCAACAAATCAGTACTATGTTACATATATTATATATACTAAAGTTTTTAAAAAGGTAAGACAAGAAATCAAACATGGGTACTCAGCTTCGAGGTAACTAAAACAGAAATGGACTGTCTAAGCCCTTATGTTCTTTATTTTTGTTCCACTTACCTGTATGATTGTATTGTTTGTTTTCATACTTAAAAAGCGATAAAGTACCTAATAACCTTCAATGTTCATTTGTTATTTTATTACCTCTTCTGTCTGATTTTAGAATGAATTTTCGAAAGTACTGGAATTTGGAATTATTGAAAAGCCTCTAATCTTAAACATAGGAGTATCTAACGTGACTTATTGCATTCAAACCAACATAGTTTCTAAACGGTAGCTTCTAGCGACAATTGTTAAATAACAAAAATTATTCTCCATTTAATTTCTAATTAGAAAACTATCGACAAATTTTTATCAGAGCAATACCTACAGAGCTAGAGCGTGTATGTAAAATAAGCGTAGTGCCCTAGTGTTCCGCAAAAACGTATAACTTTTGATAAACAAAGCCATGGGTAAAACATGTTCCTAATAAAAAAAAAAATTCAAATTCTTAAAGTAAATCTAACAGCTATCATTGACTGTTAACTCAACGGGATTAAAGTAACGAATAATTTCCCCCACATGTTTCGCGCTATCGCCAGTGAGTCAACCCAACAGTCATCAGTAAGTGGTCATATTTCGCGAAATCCTAACACGTTCAATAATGTTCAGCAAGAAGCTACATATTTATTAGTTTAACCCTTTGTTCAGTGTAATTATTCTATTATTATTATATCAGCGTATTATAATTTTGTGTTGGTGATGTTTTGATCGATCGGAATATCTTAACATTAAAGTATAAAGTTATAAAGTTGTATGCCAAGGGCCCGATCCAAAAGGACCTGTCAGGGGTCTGTTAACGTCATGAGAGAGTTCAAGGAATGGAAGTCAATAGCTTTGATCTTCTTAAGGCAGTAAGTAAGCAGACCAACGCTCATTAAAAAATAAGTAATTTAGTCCACATCAGTTATAGTTAGACTTTCTTTAGACAAATTAAACGTAATATTATTTAAAAACCAATTGAAAACATCTGTCAAAGTTTACTTTCATAGTCAAAGCCATCTATTACTGAATAATCTATTCTAATTATTTAGCGAATTTTTCTTTTCTTTAAATAAAATTGTTTCACTGGGTTTTGCTTCATCGGAAAAGCTGAAGCTATCGTTTCGTCCTCACTCTCATTTTCCAATTAATTTCAAAATTCTCTGTAAGTAGTTTTAAAACTGCTTAATATAATTACGCTTATATTTGCGGCTAAATCGCCATAAGTTTTGAAATGGCTAACGTTTTAGAAATAATACCGTAAAACGGACTTTGCAGCAGTGAGATAACTTTGCACCAAGCTCACTAAAAAGTTTCAGTTGAAGAAAAAGTGTTTTGCTGTTGTCTAAATGAGGAATATTTTATATTTCTTACTTACTTATGACAACACTGATTGGGTTTAAGGAATTTTCACTCTGATCCTAGTTACCTCTCATGTTTTATAACAGTTAGTTGATTATAGTGTTTCAACAGGTATGATTCCTTCGTGGGATAAAGTCGTGCTTTCAACAACTAAATATTTCTCAAATTAGGTTTTGCATTAATTTTATTCTATAAGTATTGTAATTTAAATATATGATATTCATTTTGCTCAAAATATTTGCCTAAAGTCATCGTATTTGAAAATAAAATAGAATCCCCTTTTGGATATGAATTAGGAATGACTTTGCACCAAGTATATTTTGTCGCAAAATGACCTCCCTGTGGGAAGAAGTCTTAAACAGCATTGCTCCTCCTAAACAAATCAATAAACGAGGATATTTTGAAGTTAAGGAGTTAATAGGCTGGTTAAAATCCAACGTTTTGCTTCTTGTTAATAAGGCCATCTATGTGCAAGTATATTGAAGAATGCTGTTAGAATTTCGCCTAGTTATAGCTTTAATTTTTTTCAAGTCATAGTGTTCGTTTTTATATTTTAACAATTTTTGTATAACTATTGCAGATTGAATTTTTCCAAAAGCGTTTCTCTAAGAATCTGTGTGCAATTTATTTTATAGGTATCGTTTCGTTCCTTGTTTGCCAAAATTATAGCTGTTTACGTTATTTAGGCATATTTTAAGTCGTTATTTTGTTTCTATATAATATTTTTTTGGTATGTTCTTTCACTTTCTATCGTTCCTCAATAATCCTTTAAACATTAAGCAATTTTCTTTCTCATTTCAATGAAAAGATTGTAATTTACAATCGTTTTCTGTAACAAAATCCTTACAAACAGAGAAAAAAATCACTAGGCTAATCTCCAAACACGATCAAGAAATGACTTGCATCTCATAACTACTATCAAGCTTTGACTTTGCTCCAGAATACATTTCTAATGCTTTTTTAATTGAAAAAATGTGGTGGTGCAAACTCACGAGTATCCGTTTGAATTTGTACCAAAGTTTAAAAACAATAAAATATATTATGTTTTGTAAATTTTGCAATTCCAAGATTATGCGATGAAAAACAGCATTTTAAAGCTAATTATTCAAAGCAAATATTTTAATACATGCATTTTAAACATCATTGATAAGTAGTTAAAGAATGAAGTTCAACAAAAATGGTGCTAAGTCACGCCGTTTGACAGTAAGTAATAAATAATAAAGTTATAAACTAACCAGTTCTAATATCGCTTTCCTTTGCCACTTCCTCCCATTTCTCAGCACTGTTTTATTTTCATGTAATCTGCATAGCTATCATACTATTTGTGACGATTTCACACAGGCTCAAACTTATTGCATTACCTGACATTTTGCAATATTTGTGAAAACAAAAGTTAAAATATATATGTGCACTCTGATAGGCAAAATTCCACCCAATTGATTTTTCTATTTTCTTGGCTAAAAGTTTCATTATCTATTAAGTAATTACATCACCATATACTTTGTTTTGTTCATGAACAATTGTAAAAAGGCCCTGGTAACCTTTGTGTCATATTTTTGTCTTATGGAAAGACCTTTGCAACCTTAAGTAAGCTCTCTTTTGAAAATGGAAGTAATATCCTCATGTAAGACATTCTAAGGTTATCACCAAACTTTGTACGTCTTAAGTTCTAATGAATTTTGGATCAAACCCATTCAAACGCCAAAAATCTGCCCATTCCCCCAACCTACCGTTCACAACTGAACTTTTCAAGCCCAAAAAACTACACCCAAATGAATTAATACTTCCATTGGAAAGAAAGCAATGTCTCCAGTATATCCTATCATCACTGCACCATCAAAAAGTTAATATCTTTTGTCCTCAGACTCATTTTCAGCTTCAGATTCTGAACTGAACTTAATCAGCATGCTAGCCGTTTTGAAACAGCTTCATCGGTGAGCTCAACAGCAGTTTTGTTATCCGCAACAATTCACAGCGAAACATAGTACGTCACATTACCAGGCTGTGCCTCAACTTGCAGCCCACCTGTAGTCAAGCCAATGAGAGTGCTTAAATGAGAGGTGTAAACTGCATGGAATATGCGATTATTTTTTAGCTCAGAGCTTCGTTAGAGGTGAGCTAACGGTAGGGGGTTTTTCGATTACATTTCAAAGACGGTAGACTGTAGAAAAATATATTTTAAACCAAAATTAAAGCTAATCAAATCTCCTATAAAATTGAATCTATACATATTTTTCGAAATTCTAACGGTTTTCGTCATATAGGTTACTGAAAATATATAATTTCCGCAAAAAAATAATTTTTAACTGACTTTTTGGTCAAACAAGTGCCAAAGACCTATATATGAAGTTAAAGTAAATTTAATGCTCTACAAAGAAACGATCGTGGAAGGCACTTGAAGCAAATGTTTGACAAATATAATATTTATTAACCGATATTTAATAAAGTATGTCTCGAAAACCGTTGGAAGTTCGACATTCATTCATTCATTCAGCGCTACAACTCGATGTCGAGTCTTGGCCTCCGAGTTCGACAAATATGTATAAATAAAATTTTATACGAAATTTAAAAAGCTTTGATTTTTATTAGAAACATATTATTCTAGAAAGACTAAAGCGACAAGAAACTGCTCGTCGTTACATACTACTTTTACGTTACAACATTTACTAGACAATCGATCAAAGCCCCCAATTAATTACAAAAGACTTATTTACATGACCGTGATTAGACCATTTGGACGCACTGAGTTGAGCTTTGGGGCTCTACTTAACAACCTAATTCATCTCGTATCCAACCCTTTACAATCCAAAATCTTTCGAAAAATCCTAAATGCCCCTTACTTTGTCACCAATAAACTTATCCATAAAGACCATAATGATCCATATGTTTCTAAGTTAGTCCAAACCAGATACCTGTCCTTTCATAGTAAGCTCCATAACCACTCTAATCCATTAGTTTCTCAACTTGTTTTCACTCCATTCCCGATAATCCTCCGAGACGTCTGAAAGGAAGATGGCCTAGAGATCTTCTAGTGTAGAATTTTTATGGAAGTGCTACTGATGCGTAGTTCTTTTCAAGTTTTGACAAGCTATTAAAATCTTTATCAGCTTATTTACTTAATGTGTATATTTATACAGTTGTAAATTTGAATAAATTGATATAAAACCCGAAAATGGGACCCTCTCCCCTCCCCACACCGTTAGCTCACTCCCCAGGGGCGGGGACTTTTAGCATGTTTATCTTCTAACTTCAATATACGAAGCCCTGAGGTAGAAAATAATCGCATATTTAATGCACTCTACAATATGTTTATTGACTGGACTACTGAGTGTTTTAGAAAGTTGAACAGAGGCGACATGAAGTTACGAAAATATATTAATTTTATGTGTTATTGTATCTATTCATGTGTAAGTTTACTTAATAATACAGTACTAAATTGGAACCCGTTAATTGTGGTTCGTTGTTTTAACTACAGCCCAAAGCAGACGATAGAAATTTTCCATAACATGTCTTCAGATTAGATTTAAAGCAGAAAATGTAAAGGAGGACTATTATTTGAGCGGAGCGATGAGAGAGGGAAATACAAAGGTAGTTTGGGAAGGTAATCGGTGGGGAAGGGCACCCATCGGGCGGATAATACACTCAAAGGCAGCTCCCTCTTCAAAGGCCCACGCCGCAAACTAGCAATGTAAATACTATATATCTCCTCGAGCTTGTCTTATCGAAAGAAAGGTGTCCCAAACCACCTCTAAATTATTTTTGTCTCAGTTTTAGCACGTTTGTGGATAATTTTGTGTTTACTTTGTGTTAATTCTTGAAGATGGGGGGATAATAGAATATCAGCTGATCGGAGTGTCATTAATAAAATAAAATAAAACACTTCAATAAAAATACCAACTCACCAAAAAAAAAAAAAAAATAAATAATTTAAAAAGGTGATGAAGATAGGGTTTTTTCATGCAAGACGTTTGCTTTCACCCTTAAAAAAAGCTTTAACACGATTATCATTCTGGAATCACCTAGTGTCCAATATGTATTAATTAGAAACATATTTATGAGGAACATTGGTACTGCTATCGACGAGGCACTCCATCCCCTTCCCGAGCCCAGAATGCCTTTTATCGATTCTAACCGATTTGATACAGGCTATCAAACTTTCGAGATTCTCTCAAAAAAGCTGCAGAAACATTTTAATTAATTATTTATTTTAACACGGGTAGTGAAAAAGGCAAAAATGTTCGAATACGGTCCTCTGTTAACCACCTTAATTCAACAATTAACATATTTCAAGCCAAATGAAAAAATCCACTACAATTGTTTTTTTGTTATGCATTGGTCAAAACCAATAATTAAAACAAAAAACAATAGTTAGAAGTTCACACTGGCAAAAAGATAACCATCATGAGGATCGTAGTCACCACCTGGGATGTGGTACCTAATGGGTTTACCACAGAATGGTATATTATATAAACATTATGCAATATAGTCATAAAAAATAATTATAAACCAAAATTTCCTCTTAATAAAAATAACGAGAAAATAAAAGTGAATGCGACAGCGGCAAGTCCATTTCACACTACCTCTTTGGTTATCACACCAGCTGATAAAGTGTCACCTCCACACTATGGAATTAGTCACCACACATGCGACTAATATGAAATATCACATTGAATAAAGAACAAAGGATGAGACACGACACAGAAACTTACAACCCATGAGATTTTCTGTATTAGCGGTCGCTGATGACTTGGTCTTGTTGGCTTCCAATGACCAATACGTCCTATACAAAATAAATGTTCTTCAAGAGTAAATGGCCACGATAAACATGATAATTAATTCGGAAAAGACCAAATGTATGAGAATACGGAAGAAACCCCCGGGAATAATGAGAGTGATAGGACCGAGCGGAGAAAGATTAGAGCCGGTTGATAATTTCAAATATCTAGGTCCTCATCTCAATGAAAGCGGCTAAATTGATGAGGAAGTTTCTCAGAGAAACGGTGCAGCTGGCAGAGTATTTAGTTTGCTTCGAAGGGGTTTCCTGGGTTAAAGGGAAGTGAAGCGAAAAACTAAAATGATTATTTATAAATCGACGTTCCATCTATTCTTTCCTTCTCTTCCTCTATCGAGAAGAGAAGGAGAATCGGGTCCAATCCCTGGAGATGCGTAATCTTCGCAAAGTGGAAGGAAGGACACGAAGAGATAGGATACGCAACAGCACCATACGGACTAGTCTTATGTTAAGCCGGCTGAGACGATCCTAGAGGAGAACAAGTTAAGTTGTTTCGGTCACCTCCTCAGGATGGACCACGAAAGAACTCCCGGGAAGACACTGCACAGCTGTGATGATAAAGAACCAAATCTAAGTAATTATTTGTTGTATGTTTACTAGATTTCATTAAAATTGATTCCTGCTCTCATTTGGCGCTGGATCATAATTATAAAGATAAAGCTCTGTGATGACGATGTAGCTGGAAAAAGAAAAGCTACAAACATGTGATTAATGTGAACTAGTCTCGCGGTCCTCTCTCAATGATCACACAATTTACGCCCCTTCTGTTGGATTCCGCCCCCTTGACCTGTATCTGAGGTTAGTCTCCTTTAAGTGCATTTTCCCCTTTTTGGGCAGCTTGGGCTGTTTCCAAGTACCTTTTTCAATCCCCAATTGCTGGAAAAATCCCACAGTTGACTTATTAGGCTATGCTTCCATGCAAAGCAGTCATTATTAGATTATTTAAAAAAGATCTTGAATTTAAATTAAATGAAGAAACCACGTGATAGCCCCACAACGAGCAAAAGTATTAGCCAATTATTTCATGACGTTTTAATTGGTTCAAGAATTAATATAAATTCTTAAATAAAAAAAAAATTTTCTTTCGATTTTGAACCATTTTTTCTCATTCATTTTATAAATTTATTTCTCAACATCTTGAAAGCGATGCGGTTGAACTCCGAGTTTGTCAGACTTTACCTATTTAGTCCAGTCAATGAGTGCTCAAATGAGGGGTGTAGTGTGCATGAAAAATGCGAAAATGTTTGACTTCACAGCTTGGTTAGGAGTAGTTAAAAGGTAAACACACTATAAGTCCCCACCCAAGCGGGGTGAGCTTACTGAGGCGGGGACGGGAGAAGGTCCCATTTTTGGGTTTTTCTATCTATACTTAATTTTCGAGAAAAAAAATTACCTCACTTTTCGTCAAACAGTTAACAAATTTTTTTTTTTTCTCGAAAATTATATATTTTTAATAACGTATATGACAAAAACCGTTAGAAATTCGACAAATATGTATATAAACAATTTTAAAGGGACGTTAATTAGCTTTTATTTTTATTTGAAACATAGTTTTCTAGAGTCCACCGTCTTCGAGATATAATCGAAAAACCCAAAAACGGGACCTTCTCCCCTCCCCCACCGTAAGCTCACTCCCCAGGGGCGGGGACTTTCGGTATGTATACCTCCTAACTAATCATAACGAAGCTATGAAGTTATTATTGCATATTTCAAGCACTCTACAATATTTTTATTGACTGGACTATTTATCATTTTTCCATTTTTGACTTATTTTGACATTACAATGCCCATAATGACAAGAATGCGAATAAACGAAGGAAATACATTTTTGTCTTACGTTATCTTTAGTTTTTATTCTTTAGGTTAGCATTCAAGAAAAACATTCAATCATCATAGAATAGCTTCATTATTACATAGTATTTAAAGTATTACATTTTTATAACTATATGGATATTAAAATTATTTATATCTATATCTAAGTTTTGTTTCTTAGTTGTTGGTTGTTTATTTTAAAAAATAAATTAGCTTTATTAAATTTAAGTGAGTTTATTTTATAGCTTTAATGTTACTTTGAATTAATGTAGTGAACTTATATAATAAAAACATATGAAACCTAAAATTATACTACGACAGCCTTAAAAACAAAGGTATCCGAGGTACAAATATAAATACAATAAGAAAAAAAATCATAGAAGCGTATATCATGACACGATTTAGTGTTGAATAAATTTTATTTTATAATATTTATTAAATATCATTTCATTAATATTCTTTAAGATAGAACAGAAATTTAAGCTGAATGGTTATAAATATTTTTTTAAGAAATTAAATTTTTATTGTTTTAAAAGCTATTAAAATTTGTAAAGGAGCGATTATTTCTTGATTAGTACACTGAATACAATCAACGTGGATCGATTAATTAGTGCTTTCACGAAATAAATTCGAAAAATTTGTGATATTTCCATCACGGGGTTAAAGTAATCCAGCAGGATTTTTCCTTATACATTGAAATTCGGAATGAGAATCTTATGATGGTTGCCCAGGATGATGTAACCAAGAAGCATTTCACGCGTATCATTACCGTTTCATAATAATTCATAACACGTATGAAAGAATATTTCATAATAATAGTTCAGAGGGTTTATTGGCGCATTTCACTATATTCCAGTCAATAAACACATTGTAGAGTGCATGAAATATGTGATAATTTTTGTCTTCATAGCTTGGTCAGGGGTAGTCAAAAGGTTAAGGTACTAAAAGTTTAAAAGGGGGGGGGGGAATTCAATTTTTTTGGTATTTCGATTATATCTCGAAAACAGTGTACTCTAGAAATACATGTTTCGAATAAAAATTAAAGTTAATTGAATTTCCTTCAAAATTTATTCTATATTAATTTGTCAAAATTCTTACGGTTTTCGAGATATATGTTGTTTAAAATTGGTGATTTTTGGGAAAAAACAAATGTTACCACACTTTTTGTCAAACTTTTGCTTCTAGTATCTTTCAAGATCGTTTCTCAGAAAAAAATGTCAGTATCAAAATTGTAGAGCATTAAATTTACTTTAAATTCTTATACAGGGTGTCCCGAATTTAAATGGCAAAACTTCAGGAACTAATAGGGGACCGAAAAACTAAGACAAAAAGTCTTTTAGAGATTTACTCGGTTTTGCTTAGTTTTAGAGAAAATCGCAAAAAAAGACACCAAACAAGTTTTCATTTTTATACTTATTTATTTACATTTATATTTATGTTAATAATATTCCACTAATCCCTGTTGAAGAGATCCGCTACCTAGGACTCTACTTGGACAAACGTCTAACTTGGAATCCACATACAAGACTAAAACTACTAGAAACTGCCCGTCGTTACAGACTACTTCAACATTTACTAGACAAACGTTCAAAGCTCCCAATTAATTACAAAAAACTCATTTACATGACTGTGATTAGACCTATTTGGACGTACGGAGTTGAGCTTTGGGGCTCTACTAAACCATCCAATTCATCTCGTATCCAATCCTTACAATCCAAAATTCTTCGAAAAATCCTCAATGCTCCTTACTTTGTGACCAATAAACTTATCCATAAAGATCTTAATGTTCCATATGTTTCTGATTTAGCTCAAACCAGAAACCTATCCTTCCATAGTAAGCTTCATAACCACTCCAATCCACTAGTCTCCCAACTTGCTTCCTCCTCCATCCCTGATAATCCTCCGAGGCGTCTGAAAAGAAGATGGCCTAGAGACCTTTTAGTGTAGATTTTATTGAAGTACTACTAGTGAGTAGTTTTTCACAAGTTATTTACGTGCCATTGTATTCACGTCAACACATTTACTTGTATATTATTTTGCATAGTTGTAAATGTCAATAAATGAAAAAAAAAAAAAATATGCTATGTTCTTTATAATGTAAATATCGCTTAAAATGTTGTACTCTTGCACCAATGCAAGCATTACATCTAGTACTCACTTGATAAATTGCAGCTAAACATTGTTCTGATGATATTTGGTGCACCACATCTATGAATCGGTCTCTTAATTGCTCTCTTGAGTTGATTGACACCGAATAAAATTTCTGCTTCCAGGTTCCCCATACGAATAAATCCATGGGTGTCATATCAGATGATCTGGGTGGCCAAGGTAATACTCCTCCACGTCCAATCCATCGTTGTAGATAATTTATATCCAGCCAAGCTCGAGCAACTCTGTTTATAATGAGCTGGACATCCATCGAGTTGGAACCACATTTCAATCCGCTGCTGTAAGGGAATGTCATCTAAATAATTAGAAAAGTTGTTCTCCAAAAAATGTGTTAATGTGATACCATTCAATCTTCCAGGTAAAAAATATGGTCCCACCAGTAATCCGTTCCAAATTCCAAGCCAAACGTTAATAGGAAATTCATGCTGAAATCTATTCTCTCTAATAGCTCTGGGATTTTCAAGAGCCCATACATGATAATTTCTTTGATTAACAATTCCTCCTCTTGTAAAGGTAGCTTCATCGGTCAATATAATTTTTAATGGAAATAAATTATCATCGCGAATTTTGTCAAGAAACCAGTTACTAAAATTCAATCTCTTGACATAATTTTATGTCTCCGATAATCTGCTGTTATTGTTGCCTGAAATTGGTCGCCTTCATTACGTATTAAGAATGACCCAGTCTCTCGTAGTCTATTAAAAGTTAACGAAAAGACTCTTCTATTTGGAAATCGGCGCGCATACTCCCACACCACTTCTAAAGCATTACCGTTACAGAAACCATACACAAAAATCATATCAGCGTATTCAACATTAGAATATGTATGCAGCATTGTGGCTGATGCTATTCACACAAAAATATCTGAGTAACTGACTGAAGACTGATTTAGGAATTATAATCCTAGAAGGAAGCCAAAATGTAAACAAATAAAAAAATGTAAAGGATAACATTAAGTGTTTACATATCTCACTGCCTAGCCTGACGAACTTTGAAAGGTGATGATCGCTACCTGTAACATTTTTGTTTTGTTTTTTTTTTTTTTTTTTTTTTTTTTTTGCTATTTTCTCTAAAACTAAGCAAAAACGAGCAAATCTCTAAAGGACTTTTTGTCTTAGTTTTTCGGTCCCCTATAAGTTCCTGAAGTTTTGACATTTAAATTCGAGACACCCTGTATATGTTTCTGGCAATATGAAGCAAATGTTTAACAAAAAGTGAGGTAAACATTTTTTTTATTTCTAAAATTATCGATCATTAACAACGTAAAAGTCGAAAACCGTTTGAATTTAGATAAATTTATACGATATCAATTTTATATGAAATTTAATTAACTTTAATTTTTATTTTTATTATATTTTTCTAGAGTCCACCGTTTTTGAGATATAATCGAAAAACCCCAAAACTGAAACTTCTCCCCTCCCCCCACCGTTAGCTCACCCCCCCAGGTGTGGTGACGTTTTTGTAGGTTTACTTTTTAACTACTTCTAACGAATCTATGAAGTAAAAAATTATCGTATATTTCAGTTACTGTACACCTCTCATTTCAGCACTCATTGACTGGACTACTACCACTATTGGTAATACTACTGTTCCAGCTGCACAGCACATAGTATTTTGTTCATAGATTTATTTAAATACTCTTGTAATTTCCCATTTTCCTATAACCCCACTTACACTGTAACCAAAATTAGAATCGTAATTTAATGCCAGATAGTAATGTTTGTCAGGATATATCATGTATTCAAATGGTTGCCAGTTGTTAGATTGTTTCGTGTGAACGGACTTTGAGATACTGGATAAATGCCAAAAGATAATATAAATAGCTGGTCATACCTTAACACAATATAGAAGTACATATTCACTCTTACAATAGTCACCCACCGTCGGTTCTATTCCTCATTGTTGCCCTCCATAATAGACTTCAATCTGCAGGGGTCTTATGCAACTTCTCCTATAGTCATAAGTGGCTTTTGTTACAGAGACATCCTCTGTGCCAACGTTTCTTCCTACTGTTAATAAAGGTTTCGGTTTCATTACGAAAAGATTTTGGTCATTGGATATTTAAAGCGTAAGCACCACTGAGCCCACTCAAGGCTTCGGCTACAATAATCCCCAGGACAGGAAGTCAACGATTGAACGAATCCAGGACCTAAACCTAAGCTTTTACTAAGAAAAGTCAAAACTTAATTTGGCCAAGTACTCAGTATTTGGATTTTCATGTTTATGTAGAGTCTCTTATCGTTGGTCCCATCAAGTATGGTTTGCATATCTGCTTTTTGCACCTTCCCAACTGGATTACGTTCAGTTTCTCCTTTATCAAACAATCTATAGTTGGAAGCCACGACGGAAGCCAGACGATCCATCTCTGCATTTTATAACGCTTAAATGTTTAAGGTAGGTAGGTAAGTTTATTGTTTTTGGACACTCAACTTCCATGGTCTTTAGTGTCCTGGTTCCTTAGTTGTTTTTTTTGTTTGTTTTTTTAAATTATATTTTTCTGAAAAAGATATGTTGTTTCAAAAATGTGATAATTTTATCGATATTGTATTTGTTATCTCCAAGCATTACCGAGAGTCTTCTTTCCAGCCGTTCCTGTTCAAAAAACAATTTCGTAAAGCGGGCATTCCTCCAGAATATGTCTGATCGTTAGTTGGCACTGGCAGTATAAACATTTCGGTGAGGCCTCTCTCATTATAAGGTAGCCATGTGTGAGGCGAGTATGGCCAATCCTCAATCTAGTGATCACTACTTCTTCTCTTCTGTTTCTCCGATACGATGTATACCACTGTTTGATGTCAATTTTAATTTATTTTAATTTATTATCTGCCTGGGTTTCATGCCATAATTCCATCCAAGTACACCTGGCAAAATACTTTAAAAAATTGCAAACGTCCGAAGGGGTATACATTTTTTTTTATTTCTAGCGAGGAAATGGCTGCTTGCTTGGCTGCTTCGTCTGCGGCTTCATTCCCTTTTATCCCTACATGGGATGGTATCCAGATAAGCACCAAGTTCTTTTGTGAATCTTTTAACATTGAGGCATATGCCTGTGCCTTTCTTATGACTGGATCCTTCGTATATATGTTAAGAAAAGATATTATGGCAGAAAGGGAATCAGTAAATATGGTAACATTTTTTTCTTCCAGGTGCATAGTAATGTAACGCCGCAGTAACCGCCCAGCATTCCGCTGTAAAGTTACTTGTGATTGGCGGAAGTTTGTATTTCAAAATCGTAGTGTCCAAAACAACGGAACACCAAATTGTTATTTGATTTCGAGCCATCTGTAAATATGAGTTTAAAGTTGTATTTTTATTTTATTTTGTTAAATTCCGTTAAGTATATTATATCTGAGGTGCTAATTTTCGAATATTTTTTGAGTGTTAAATCTATTGTTGGAATTTTTAAAGTCCATGGTGGATATTTCAGATCATCGGTTGTAGGTTCGAGGTGTTGTATTTCTTTTATATATCTTCCGGCTCTGATTCCCAACGGGGCAGGCAGTCGTTGGTTTTCCAGAAATCTTCTGAACTTTGGTTGGAACACATGTTTAAGGATAACGACCTTTGATACAAATTAAGAGTTCATTTATTAAAAAAAAAACACGTAAATTAAACAAACGGCACTTAATACTTTTGTGAGATTAAAGTTTGTAACTGTAAAGATGAGAATCATTCAGTTTTGGAATTTCGTGGTTCGTAAAGAATATACAGGTTGTGCAGTAACTAGTCCAGTCAATGAGAACTGAAATGAGGGGTGTAAAGTTCATGAAATATGCGATTTTTTTTACCTCAGTGCTTCGTTAGGAGTAGTTAGAAAATAAACATACTAAAAGTCCCCACTCCTTGGGGGTGAACTAACGGAGGGGGGGGGGGAGAAGGTCCCATTTTTAAGTTTTTCGATTATATCTCAAAAACGGTGGACTCTAGAAAAATATTTTTTTTTTTTTTTTTGTAACTTCAAGTCGCCTCTGTTCGACTTTCTAAAACACTCAGTAGTCCAGACAATAAACATATTGTAAAGTGCATGAAATATGCGATTATTGTTTACCTCAGAGCTTCGTTACGAGAAGTTAAAAGATAAACATGCTAAAAGTCCCCGTCGTTGCCGGGTAAGACGGTGGGGAGGGTAGAAGGCCCATTTTTAGGTTTTTCGATTATATTTCGAAAACGGTGGACTCTAGAAAAATATATTACAGATAAAAATTAAAGCTAATTAAATTTCCTATATCATTGATTTAATACATATGAAGCGAATTTCTAACAGTTTTCGATGTATACGATATTGCAAATCGATAATTTTCGCAAAAAATAAATTACCTTACTTTTGCCAAACATTTGCTGCTAGTGCCTTCCACGATCGTTCCTCAGAAAAAATGTCAGAAAAGTTGTAGAGCATTAAATTTACATATATACGTTTCTAGCATTGATAGCGAGAATTGATCTCTTGCTACAGTCAAGGAATACAAATTTCCTCCAAATGGATAAAAGCCCATGAAGGCTTACTTGGAAATGAGCGGGTAGATTCAGTGGTGATGATTTTGCCGCATTGTATTGTAGCAAACATAAGTATGTTTTACCAACTCCTCTCAAATTTTGAAGTCTAAATAAGTTTATTTTTTTGGTAGTATTCTTCCCAATGAGCATATAGAAATTCCTCTAGCTTTAGAAGTGTGGGAAATACAGACAATTATTTGTCAAAAAATAGTAATTTCCTGACAAAAAACAACAACGTAAAATCAAGCCATATTTTGTTCCAAATGATGCCCAGAATCGACTCCCGAAGCTAGTGCAGTGTTGCCGAAGTCCTGAGCACTGTGAATAGTGATGATATGTGACCGATTATCTGAGTCGGACTGTTCCAGTTCCTTGTCTTGGAGAACTACAAGGTAACAACCTGGAATTATTGTTATTATAAAAAGTATCGGACAGAGAGGAGGGGGTGGATGGAGGAGCGAGATGGAAATACTAAATGACGTAAGGAGGAAGATCTAATGAACCGAATCGGCAGACCTGACGTGCACCCACTGGCAATCCCCGCCCTGCCCGGGTCAATAGAAAAATATGTTTAACTTCCTCCTATCTTCTAACAAGGCAGCCGCCTTCCTTCTCCTTAGTCCGATTTCAAGAAAGAGAAAAAAAAAAAGCCAAAAGAAGCAGCCAGTTTATCCTGATTTAAATTTCGTGACGGATGACCATATTATACTTCATTCATTATACTATAATTTTAGAAGTGTAACATTGGGCTTAAGCAGCAGAAATAATATAGACTGTGTCCAGGTAACAGGGAAATATCTGAGTCCTTAGCACGCATTATACAAGTTTACTGAATGCGTTATTGTTTTTTTGGGCAATGCGGTTTGTATTTTGTCTCATCATGGAGCTCTATTACCTGGAGCTCCGGGAAGAAAACAATTTGATCAATTTTCAAAAGGACGTCAGTTTGGTCTGGCAGATCTGGAAATATTATCCTTCAAAGGCTATCTGTGTCCTTTAAAAATGGTTAAACAAATCATGTTATATTAGGCATTACGCCCATAGCCGCTGAAGAAAAATATTTTCAGGTCTGCACGATCTTTTTTTCGACGATCAGGTCTGAAGGATTTTTGAAGTATTCATTCGGCCTTTCCTTCCTTAAAAATCAGATTGTTGTCCTTTTGAAAATTCATTAAATTGTTTAGTTTTTTTTAATGACACTCACATCCCTTTAAATACTTTTTTACAGGGCACTTTTTTCAGATACGCCCGACCTACCGATTTTTAACGGCCGAATGATACTCGTACTTATAAGAATTTAATAACTTCTATTCTGAACCTCAAGAGCTTGAAAAAGGTGTTCCATAATATCCTAACCTTTACCCTCCTTCCAACACCACTGGTAGAATAAGGTAACCGAATAATATCGTTCCTATTATGCTATCCTATACATATAGGGTTACAAATATTTTGTTTTAGTTTATTTTAGTTTCTGAGGGATCGGAAAAAAATGAATAATAAATCAATAATTTTCCACAGCATTTATATAAAACTATATATATAATTTTTATAAAAAAAAATAAATATATTTCAGCTGTTGCTTGTATTAGAAAAAAAATTGTTCCAAGCTATTAATATAAAAACGTATCGTACATAGAAATAAATAAAAGTAAAGTTGTGCATCGACATGGTTGCAAATTTCTAACAATATCAGTTTTCGCTAGAAATAACTAAAAGATTGACCTATATTTTTCTGTAGATAAGTGTGGTTATACAGAAATGGTGTGCTTTGAAAAATCCTGATCATTTATGTCCTATTTATGACGTCGGAGTCAGCATCATCTTAATTATACATTACTATATTAAAGGAACGTGTCGATTCTTGTGTAAGGATTCGGTATCGATAATCTATGCACCAAAGTCCTAGGAACCGATCGATACTACTGATGTTGGCGATAGTTTTGTGATAATCATGAAATTATTATACATCAATTCTGCTCCAAAAAAAAAAAAAAGATGTATTTGTTCATCTTATATAGGATTATACATTTACTAGAACAACACTGCTTGCTACAGAATTTAAAACAATTCTCATCAATAATATAGGATCACTTCAGAAAGTCAAACCTCAATCGGTTGAAGATACTTATTTGCTATTGAAAAACTAGGAAATAGATAATGGATTTTTAAACAGCGGAAGTTAAAGGACCAACTAAATCAATGCAACCAGATAACAGCACCATTTAATCATACTTCGTTATTCTCAGGAGATTATTTTATCCAAGAATAAATATTATTTTTCATTTCATAGCATGATCATACTGGTTTTTGATTCATAACACACCATCGATTTATTTCATCAATTCATGACAATATCAGTGCTTGGTGTTTAGTAACAAAATTGCATTAACTAATAAATGAAACCCAGAACTCCTATGTTTAACCTCTTAAATAAAAATTTCTATAATGGATTATTTTTCATATGTTGGCAGAATAATAATTACACATTAATACAAAATAAATGCTATTCGCTGTTTACTAGTTTATTCGTTGGATAATTATTGTTTTTTTAAACAAATTTGGCTCGATTTTTTTACTCCTCATACGAATTATTATTTGCGACAGAAATTCATTTTTAAACCTAGTTATTGGTAACGAGCATCGAGTTTTGGTATCGCACTACACACCCATCACTGCTATATTCTAACATAGCTTGAGAGTTATTCAAAGATTTTACAAATAGTAAAATGAATCTCGTCTCTTGTGACACCATACACTCCACTTTGTGCCTCCTCTATCAGATTGGTTGGACTTCTTTTCTCATATTGCGATATTGCGTTTACCAATTCAATTCCAATTAGTTGATATAAATTATTATCTGATCATAATTGGTATATCTAGTTATTTATGCATTCTATGAGTTTTTTTAGAAATTATTTAAATGATATTTGAGTTTAGCAGACCCAGGAATATGTAGACCAAATACATTGGAAAATTGTGAATAGCAATAAGATGCACCATACCGGAGATGGGAGACTGGCAAGAGACCGCGATGGATGGGCTAGATGCGCCAGAATTGCAACTCCAAGCTTTAGGGCAAAGAAAGAAAAGAAGTCCTTATTATAGTAGTCAAATAAATTAACTACAACAATAAAATAAACATGAATGTCGTTGTAACATGATAAGAATATTTAAAACGCCCTTTCATAAAAAAAAAAATTGGTTCTACTATCGACAAGGTGCTCCAATCCCCTTAACGCGCCCAGGATACCTCTTTAATTGACACACGAATTCTAAACCCAAGTTCAAAGTAATATTCGCTTTCGTTATACATTCTCATATTAATATGAGAAATCAGAAAATAATTTTGTGGAAATGTGAAAATATCACAATAAAAAACTCTGAACTAATGTTGAATTAATATTATAGTAAATCAGAATTAATATAATACTAAATCATAACTAATGTTAACTTCTTATAAAATTTTTCATGTTAGGGAAGTAGAAAAAAAAATATGAAACTTCTAATATACTTTCTCACATTTCTTTTGTCACCAATGTGTTTTATTGAATTAATAAAACAATGTCCAACCTTAGGGCTATAAGTGATATGGATGACACAGAACCTTTCACATGATATGTAAACTGAAAATTTCTTTAGACTTGAAAGACAAGAAACTGCTCGTTTTCGACTACTCCAACATTTGCTAGACAAGCGTTCAAAGTTCCCAAAAAAATACGAAAGACTTATTTACATGACAGTAATTAGACCCATGTGGACATACGGAATTGACCTTTGGGGCTCCCACTAAACCTTCCAATTCTTTTCGTATCCAACCCTTACAATCCAAAATCCTCAATGCTCCTTTTATTGTACAAACAATCCATAAAGACCTTAATGTTCAATATATTGCTGATTTGGCTTAAATCGGATACCTATTATTCCATGATGAGCTACATACTGACTCGAATCCACTAGTCTCCCAACTTGCCTCACACTCCCAATAATTGCCCAATAATCCTCCGAGGCGTCTGAAAAGAAAATGGTGAAGAGAATTTCAAATGTAGAACTATTATAGTGCTGCTGGTGAGTAGTTCGTTAAATGTTATTGCTATGCCATTGTCATCATTTTTTTCAAATTTACTTATTGTATATGATTTATACAGTTATAAATATCAATGAGTATTTCACATCAAATTCACCTTCTACATGATTAACATAGTTTAATACTTTGGAAAATAGTTTTACACTTTAAAGATTATCTGTGAACACTGGTAAAAATAAGGAAAAAACCCCACATAAAAAAAAGAAAAGAAAAAGTAAAGGAAGAAACAATAATTACATAATAGAAAATAAAATATAGAATAAGAATTAAATACAATCAATAATTAAATACAAAACAATAACCTATTCTATATTTGTCAAATACCACGCACTCATTTAACACGAAATCTCAAAAATCACCGAACGGATTGGACTGAAATTTCGTATGTGGCTTCCTGTAGGGTCGTAGGTGCTCGCTAAGAAAGGATTTAAAAAAGTTTGGTCTAGATCGCGTGTAATTCGCGAAAAACGCGATTTCTCACCCATAGGAAATTCTTTGAATTAACATTACGGATCTTAATGAAACTTATTACGTTGCTTTTTATTAGATGTTAGATGAACGATAACAATTATTTTCTAAGTAGTTTGCCCTGTATCGGTACTACAAAGGGGTAAAATAAAAGTACTCATATAATTTTACTGGGCAAATAATAATAGATTTATTGTCATATGGTATATGGTGATAAGCTAAATTAAAAAATAGGTTAGATGCCTAAACCGCACACTTTGACCACAAATAAAGTTCTTTATTGTAGTAAACAAACAAAAATACGATACTGGCTTGTGGAAAGCTTATTATATGGTACTTTCTGTATACTCATGTTGACTGCAGAGTGTACCCTTACAAGTTTGAGTTGTTTCGTGACGAGAAACTATTAGCCTGCTATGTAGAGGAAGTTGAGGGGGCTAAAAGACTTATGTTCTTTGGTGATCACATGGAAAGCCAGTTGGTTCAACTTATTCCTTACGAGCACCCTACCAACCTTGCTTTACCAGTAGCTTCGTCCCTAACTGCTCTTCCTTCAGCTTTCCGGTCACAAGATAATTGTTCTGAACCTGGCCCTTCTCAAATCGACTTTTCTCAACCAGGCCCATGTTGTATTTCTCGAATCTGAAAAGGTTGTACCTAGCCTTTATGGATTTAATTCCTTGAACCAACAATCTACCTTTGTTTTCAGTTCAGATGAGAATAACGCAGGAAATGATTCACAGATTTAGTTATCAACAAACAACTAAGGAAATCGGCTGCAAAAATATAGTCAAGCACATGTAGAGGTTAACAGGGAAGTTGTTAAAAAATACAGGAAAAATTATCCTGGAAAAACATGAGCAGAAAAGCGGTTAACAAAAATAAAGAGAGCGAACCCGAAGTTAAAAGAAATGTTGTACACACTTATACTGAGGATCACCCAAATATACATAGAGGGGCTGTAGTACATAGAGGTATAACAAAACCCATCCTGAAATCCATAGAAAGTCTTAAAAAAAATACTCCGAAAATAATTCTCATGTTAAACGTGTAGCTGTAACAAAACATGATGAAAGACGTTCAATGGAAAGGTTGCAGTTATAGACAGTAAAGAAGCATTCAGGTTACAAGAATATCCAAAAGATATAACAGTCGATATTGGTCAACGGTCAACTTGCAATGGGTGTTATGATGTAAAATAGAAGGACGAGAGCCCTGTCATGTGCTGCAGTAACGGGAAAGTCCAACTTCCTCCATTTCAAGAATATCCTGAAATCTTGCACAACCTCCTTACTTACGAAAATCCTGAGGTTGAGCATTTTTTAAATAATATTTGGAAATAGAACGGTTGTTTCCAAATGACGTCGTTTGGAGCAAAAGATATAAAAGAGGGACATTTCATGACAACATTTAAGGTGCAAGGACATGTATACCACAGAATAGGGAGTTTGATGCCTCGAACACAAAAGTAGCCGTCATTTATTCAGATAAATTTTGGTGGTGATGACAACCACGAAAGAGACATTTGCTGTTTCAGAATGTGAAGCATGCATTGGTAGGCCAACTCCAGAAAATTGTTCATGAACATAACAAGTATATCAAGGACTTCTGAGCTTCTGTTAAATCTGTTCCAAAAGATCTACAAGATTTCCAGGTAGTTATCAGTGCTGACAAAAAGCCTTCAAAAATGCACATTGAGGACGTTACAATACTCTAACCTCTAACGAAGTTTCCTTCTTGATTGTTGGCCGGGTGTTTGAAAAATTGACTGATAATTAGTGAGTTCTATCGAGCGTATGATTCTCTTCAGTATCATCTCATTTTTTGCCATGGAGAAGATGGGTACAGTATTAACATCCCTCTGCGCGACCCAAACACAAATACACCACTTAAGAAAACTGTGTCTGCAGCTGATTTTCACGCGTATATGTTGATGGAGCGAAAAACCTTATTTATATTACTTTCGTAATCTCCTCAACCACTCTATGCTTGATATGTAAGAAAAAATAGAAACAGAAACACTAAACTTAATTTTAAAAAAATGAGAAGTGGAGACTATATTCACTTGAAGGATGCCATAAGAGAAGCTGGTAGTCTGGTGTCGAAGCTGGGAAAGATGGTAGTGCTGTCTCGAAGCTTCACTGCAGGACTGTTAAAATTAAAAAAAATGTTAAAAAACTTCTGCAAATTGTCAAATTTACTTATTGAAATTATTCTAAGAATGGAATTCTTTAGGTTTATTTAAGTAATAATAATTATCACCGTTAAGCTTAACTTTTACTAATTTAAGTTGTCCTTAATCCTAATGATATTAAACCGTAGCGGAGCACGGGCACTTTCAGCTAGTAATAAATATAAATAATCAATATACAATAACCAGCATTCATTAGTGGTGACTATATGAATGCATAGCAGTTGAGTAATCTGTAGGGAGGTTTACGTTTAGTTCTTATGTGCGTGCATCTTTTGAGGGAATTTTTATCATAGTTACCAATTTCTTTTACTAGGGAATTTTCTGAATTTAATGAATAGTTAAATAGAAGACGAAATATTAACATAACATACTAAACAACACAACGCAAGTTGGAACTGTGGAAATGGATGGTTACATGAGAGTTTATAGGAAACAGCCATCGATAAATGTGGAACTTCAAGTGAAGCGTCGGAATCAATGTTGCAGGTGCAGTAAGGGTCGGGCCGATTTGATGGAGCGCCTCAACGATAGTAGTACCCAATATTTTTCTTACGATACCCATCTCTATATCTAAGTTTTTCTATTCACAGCACCCTGCACTGTATTCTATACAAGAATTTAATAATTATTATCTTTAAGGAAGGAACGGTGAAGACTTAGTACAAATCTTGCCCTCAAGAAATATAATTGGCATGGTCACCTATCGAGCACATGCAAGAACAGTTAGCCGCTATGGGCGGAGTCAAAGCCTGAATTTCTCTGGAAGAGGATATAGAAGGGATAGAGAAAAAGTAAAAAGAAAGAAAAAAAGAAGCGAGCGAAGAAAGGTGTTAAAATAATCTTTGCTTTGATAGGAGGAGCGAGGATGGGGGGAAAGTTTGCCGCCTCGGCGCCCCCAGGCAACAGGCGGAAAATGAATTTTCATCCCAAGTTAATTTACGAGTGGTAGGGGAGGGGGCACAAAGGACCCCCCACCCCCCACTCTAATATGGAATCAATCACGGGACGGTATTAGGGCAGCCTTGCAGGGCAGCGATAAGGCCCAGCCTGCCCTTCCTCGTCCAAGATGTCTGTGCCAAGGCTTTTATCACCGCTTCCTCAAAGCCCTTTTTCCTCCTACACGATCCGCTTCGGCCTCAGGTTCTCTCCGGAACCTTGTACCTTCCACGGTCATTTTCCATCCCACTGGAAGAGTCCAACAACATCCTAAACTGAACATGAAAACTAGAACAGTAAATTGTTTGTCACATTTACTCATTATTTGAATTAATAATGTCTTCCTTGAAATAAGCACTATGGTATAGAAAGATCAATAAAATTAGGATTGTATAATAAGGTGCAATACGACAAAACTATAATAAGAGGCAGAATTCCAACTTTGCTTACATTTAAATGAAGCACTAAATTCAACAAAGAATTTAAATATCGAATACGAAGTAATATCGAATGTAAAATGAATCGGAAGTTCAGGTTCGATGCTAATTTCCCTATACTATTTGTGATTTGTTTGCAATTTCAGTAGCACAGTTTATCCAAAATCAACCAACAATTCTTTTGAAATCCTATCTTGCACAAAATGTAATGAAATTACAACTTTTATTATAGAAATTTTATTGGTTGGATGAGCCATTATTCTGTTATAGACTCTTAAACATGATCAAATCTAACATTATGAGAAAGTGGGCAAATTTTGCGATTTTAGACAATCGGTTGTGGCTAAACCCCAGAACCAAATTTAACTTTATGGAGTGTCTTTAGACATGCAATTTAATAAACTTTAAACTTTTTGTTGTTTTTGTTTTAGGATGTAGGCAGTTGGGGTATGTACTCACAATTCTTCACTTTTAAAAAGAGCCGCCATAAACCGAAATACTGTCAGAAACAAAAGTTGACATACACCTGAAAAGAAATTCAATGATAAATAATGATATATTTGAATGAAAAGCGTAATCAAATTATACTTGACAATAAATACTCATGTAATTTTAAAAAGTTCCTAATTTAAAAGTAAGAAAGTAATCGTTAGGGCTGTGAAATATATGCATTTGCATATTTCTCCTAACTAACTAAACCATCTAATATGATTTGAGGCATTTGGAATAAATTTGAGCTATTTTTAATTTGCATATTTGTGCATATTTTGCTATAAATGCATATTTTTAAATATTTTGAACCAGACTTGCATATTTATCTACATATCCGGCATATCAGCATTTGACATTTGAATTTTTTTATGTTTCCGAGCAGAAAAAAAATAAAATATAGACAAAAACCGAAAAATAGATATAAGAACTCCCATTCTTTTTTTTCGCCTAATCAATGCGTTTTGACGAAGTGCTGATTCTTTAGTTTCAGCGGACTTTCGATCTTATTTGCTTCTCTTAGAATTGTTTAATCCTATAAATTTCTTGTTTATACTTCGCTCAAATACATGGAATATTATGACTTCACTTTTCATCTCACCCTTCTCCCTTCCATCATTCCATTACACAGTCTCTCACACACTGTTCACCGAGACATATCCTTCGTAAACTGTCCTTTTGTGTTAACTTAAAATACCGAAAGTCATTCCTTCAAAGATAAAAGATCTTGTTGGAAAGTACGTAGGTAAGCTTTCAAATGAGACTTTCAAGAGTGATGAAGAAGTTTAATATTTATATGATGTAGAGCGGTCGTTTAGCCAATAGTTTCAAACCTATTTTGAGGCCCAATAGACAATCTATTTTGTTATAAAACCTGAAAAAGTGGTTTCAACAGTTCAAATCTTTAACTGTGAATATGTGGCAAGAATAAGTCGGGAGAGATTCTTTACGGTCGTTGCTTATTTTTTTCTGGAAATTAATGTCATAATTTTTTTCGTTTTTAATGTTGCCTGTTCAATATGTTTTATTTATCTTAATAAAAAGTTTTAGCATTTGTTTTTATCCATTAATTGACGTTAGTTACATAGTTTTTATTTAATGAAATAGAACATATCATCAGTAACTCATGCTAATACTCACATTAACCTTTGGCAGTTCGAACTCTCAATTTTCCTAACGAAAACAGGTCTCGAAACCATTATAATTTAAATCTCTCATCAACGTAACTATATCACTATACAACATACTGTACAACCGAACTAGTTGTAACACTATACACTCGATTACTGACTCTTGTTTATTGAGATAGAACGTACGTATCTCCATAAACTTCAAATAAAAGCATCGTACTATCTTCTCTATATATATACAACAAATATCCTCATTCTTATTATCTTTATTTTGAATAGATTAATAATATTTTAATATTAATATTAATACTTTTTAAATCTTATTTATTAACCTCACATTCACTGTTTGTAAGCAAATGTGTGCAGTTTTGAATAAAATATGTTTAAAAAAATATGACTTATCGGAATCCGTTATTATCGGATGAGGTCTAAAAATGTGGTTCAAAAGTTCCCTTTCCTATAACCATTCACAGAAGTTAGTAGTGTTTCTCACAAAAAGACTAATTTTTAATTTGGAATTAGAATCAATCGTAAGTTATTAAAACCAGTGGCACCATTAGTGCTGTCGATAACTCCAAAAAATTTAATATTACCAGAACGTAGAGATAATACCAGGCAATGCTTAAACTATAGGGTTGTCCGAAAAAATAATGAAAGCTTTCTGGGGGTTTTTAAATTACTCTTCTTTGTAATTAACTATTTATTATTATTATTATGACGAATAGTCCCCTTGAGGAGAGCGATTGAACTTGAAGCGATTTTCGCTTATTCCTCCCTCTCTCTCTCTGCCTGTCTCTCTCTCTCTCGCTCTCTCTCTCTCTCTCTCTCTCTCTCTCTCTCTCTCTTTTCATTTTATCGGAATGTTCCGTCTACCGTTCCACCGTCCAATTTTTTCCAGTCGTGATGTTCTTTGTTCAAACGTCATATTGTTGATTCCAGTCCGGCACACGGTACGATCTTAAAACTTTTATATATTGGTCAGCTGCCCATCAATGGCCATTGTTTCTGCAGCATAAGTGGCTTCCTGAAGAACCTCTGTTGTCGAGATGCACTTTTTGTTGTAATGATTCCATGTTAATTTGTAGTCCTTCTTTAGCTTTAAGACTCTCTGTTCGTTGGCCATTCTGTGCAAACCAGAGGATTGTATGGGTTTGCCAAACTATTCAAAGTGCCGGACTATGATTGTATAAATATGTATAAACTGTTTATATTTTATAGATTTTTTTTCGCGATATTATCTGTTGAGCTTTTGGCATTCCTCTTCTCTTTTGTTTTTACCCTTTTAGTAGTTCACTACTTGGAAATAATTCAGCCTTTACTCACAATTAACACTTTATTTTCGAATAGTTTCGTCTCACAAGTCCAAACTAGTAGTATCAGGGCCAAAAGAAATCGCCTGATAAATTAAAAAAAGTACAGGGCGATGTTAGTGTGTGTGTGTGTGTGTGTGTGTGTGTGTGTGTGTGTGTATGCAGTGCTTAACATAATTTAAAAATTTCAAGAGACTATAGCCAGACAAGGAGGTTTGTGCCAGGACTTCTTACGTGGATGACGATTTTCAGCGAGCTTTGGTTGCTGGAAATTCCAGAAATGTTCGATAAATTGCAAAGAAAATAACAGCAAATGAAACGACGCTATCTTAAATAAATTAAAAGAACTCAAGCATATAATAGCCAAAAAAAAAAAATCTGAGTCAAAATCCTATTAGTCCAGTCAATAAACATATCGTAGAGTGCATGAAATATGCGATAATTTTTACTTCACAGCTTTGTTAGGAGTAGTTAGAAGGTAAACATACTAAAAGTCCCAGCCCATGGGGTGTGCCTACGGTGGGAGGGAGGGGAGAAGGTCCCATTTTTGGGTTTTAATTATATCTCGAAAATGATGGACTCTAGAAAAATATGCTACAAATCAAAATTAAAGCTAATTAAATTTTCTATAAAATTTTTTATATACATATTTGTCAAGCTTTCAACGGTTTTAGAGACATACGTTATTAAAAATCTATAATTTACGAGAAAAAAAAAATGTTTACCTCCTTTTTTGTCAAACATTTGCTTTACGTGCCAGAAAGGTATGTATGAAGTTAAAGTAAATTGATTGCTTTACAACTTTGATTCTCACATTTTTTTTAAGAAACAATCGTGGAAGGCACTAGAAGCAAATTTGGAATCCACACATCACTATTAAAACCTGTCACTAATTTCTATCGTTATTTTAAATGAGCACGATTTATTTTTAGGGTTTTAAAATAAATTGTGAAATATTTTTAATAAAACCTATTACTAAAACAACTAATCTGTGACAAATACCACAAGAAATGAATGCACAGAAAACAAGGGAGTTCTTTATACTGGAGTCGACTTTTTTAAAAATATTTAATGCTGTTTTTAATTGTTTTTACGTAACGAAAATACGGTCTTTTGTTGTTATTGGTATGTAGGAAAGCAGTTAATCTTCATAATATACTTTCAGGAACGGCTAACTGTCAATAGTTGTGATAGAAATATTAGTTTTTGTTTTTTTTTTCAAGGCGAAGATAAGTAGCAAAATCCTGTTTTTGACCTTAAAATGTTGCTTGGTTTATAGTTAAGTTAGAAAAAAAAAGAATTAAAATAAATTTGTATTTGTTTGAGGTAGTTTATGAAGGTCTGGTTTTTATTAAATATTGTTCAGACTAAAACATCTAAAATAATTATTTTAGTTACCCATGAAACGCTTTTAACCATTTTTAAAAATATTATTTCTCATCCATTTGAATTAAATAATCTAAAAAATAAAAGGAAAAATTTACGTTGACTCGGAAATATACATCCCGACTGAGCGACCACTTGCCCGCACACTGCTAGGGGCAAGTGTACACTCGGCAGCTGTTCGGATAAGCGAGTCACGGATAATTACAATTTGCTCTGCTCTCGAGCTAACGCTCACTTAAAAATGAAATATTGCCGCCATTATTGGAAGTGTCCGACATAATAGTTGACAATCCCAACAACTTAATCCTCACCCTCTTTATGCCAGTTATCTCTTGAGTGCGAACGGAAACTGCATCAGGAAGTGGGTAACGACTTCTTCAATCTTTATTGATCTCTACTTTAGCAGCATTGTTGCTTCCACAGCAAAAACCTCGAAAGAAAGGATCTCATCGGAGGAAAAAAAATTCTTTTTGTTGCCCTAAAAATGTATTGCTGGAACGCCTAGAAACTCATTTCCAAATATATATATATGTTTTTTTCACTCTTAAAAATGTAGCATTTTGATACGCTCTAGCCTCTGTTGGTTTACTTTTAACATTTACTGACAAGGGGACGTTAGGAGTTGTAACTCACAGATTTGAATGCCGATTTGTGTGTGGGTAGTAGGGATCTATAATGGTGCAGACCTAGAGTTATAGCCGCCAATGGGCATTGGGAGCCGAGAAAAAAAAAAAAATATGAAAATCACGTTTTATTTTTTCTCTTAGTTCTCAGTCAAGGTAGTGAAATGATTCTTTCTTGTTAAATTGTAGTTTTGTATGCGTTTTGACATAAAAATACTTCCCTTATGCTCACAGCACGACATGGCTTCAGGGTGCTCAAAAACCCACAAAAAATGACAAAATTTCAAGGAAATCCGCTGTAAATCAGTGGAAACTTTTTTTCATGAACAACTGGCCTCAAATCTCGATTTAACGTACCATAAAATCCTTATATGTAAATTTTTATCAAAATCAAAAAATATTGATTTTTTACCTTGAAGTTGAGATTTCATCAACAATTTCTGGAGGTCAACTACTGGGGTGAGAAAATTTTTAAACTAAAAACTGGTATTATTTTCAAATTCCTCATCTCAATAAACATGTAGAACCTAAATTTTGTCGAAATAAAAAATAATTGTTTTATGATTTTCATATTTTATTTTTTTTCACGGCTCCTAATGCTCATTCGCGGCAATAACTCTAGTTTTGCACTATTATAGGTCCCTACAACCCACTCAAAAATCGGCATTAAAATCTGTGAGTTACAACTCCAAACGTCCCCTTGTGAGTATTATAATCAATAATTTAATGGATAATATTTTTTGTTATATAACATTTATCGCTTACACCTACCGTATAGGAACTATATTGGTTTGAATGACAAAAGTTACATTTTGCCAACATATTATAAATTTTGGGGCTTTTTTGAGACCCTCTAGCTCTCTGTTGGCGTTGCTAGGATAGAATATATGACAACAGTTTCCTTATCAGAATCATAGATTATAGATAGACATATCCGATCTATTGTTAGGAAGAAACTGAGATTTTTTTTTTCCTACATAAAGATATTTAAAATATATTTTTTTTTTTTTTAAATGTAGGCAACCTCAACGTCAGACAACTCAAGAACGACCAATTATTATTAAGCCATTTATTAAGGAACTAACTTTGAAGATTTGTCTGAGCTTGTTGATGCCGTTCCCGAACGATAATGAATGATTAAAAAATTATCATCAGAGGTGACATGACTCATAGATGACGAAGCCTCTCTTTTGAACACTAAAGGAATTCTGCAAAGAATCTTTTAAACATAAATTTATCAGACGGTATAGGAAATATAGTATGTATATCCAGCGGTGAAGAAGTGAATCCGAAACTTTACCCTATTAACTTTTACCTGATATTCGTAACATCAAAACGGTACACATACGATAAACCTTTTTTGTCGAATGAATTAAGGTTTGGACAGGGTTTTAGCACAAGTAGTATTGTCCTAGGGTTAAATGACAGTGACGCGACTGGAGAGAAGCGTCGAAATCTCTTGGAGTCCTGCTGTAACCTCTAATAGTGGGTGGGGGAGGGATCAGGAATCCACAAACTGTTTATATTTTAATATAAATTTATGCAAATATGTTAAACTAGCTGAAAGTACCCCGCTCCGCTACGGTTTAATATCATTAGGATGAAGACAACTTAAATTAGTAAAAGTTAAGCTTAACGTTGATAATTATTATTACTTAAATAAACCTGAACAATTCCATTCTTATTTGCAAAAGTTAATTTTATATTATTTTGATAGTCCTCCAGTGAAGCTTCCAGGCAGCACTACCATCTTACCCAGCTCTGATACCAGACCATCAGCTTTTCTTATGGCATACTTTAAGTAAATATAGTCTTAACTTCTCAACTTTTTTGAAGAAAGTTTAGTCTTTCTGTTTCTATTTTTGCGTACATATCAAGCATAAATTGGTTGAGGAGATTACGAAATTAAAGTAAATAAGGTTCTTCACCTCCTCGCTCCACTAACATTTAGGCGTAAAAATCAGCTGCAGACACAGTTTTCTTAAGTGATGTATTGGAGTTTGGGTCACGTTGAGGGATGTTAATACTGTACCTTTCTTCTCCATGGTAGAACATGATACGATTCTAAAGAATATCATACACTTGGTAAAACTCATTGATTCTTATCTGTTTTTTGTCCCTACATCGAACTGGCCTTACATGTCTTCACCAGAGAACATAAGTCTTTTAACCTCCTCTTTAACATAAGTCTTTTAATAGCTTCTCTTCACATAACAACTCAAACTTGTAAGTTGTAAGTAACCTCTGCAGCTACTATGAGATCACAGAAAGTACCAATATTATAAGGTTTCGACATCGATCGTATTTTTGTTTGTTTACAACTATAAGGAACTTGAACGGTGGTCAAAGTTTGCGGCTTAAAGATCTAACCTTTTTTTAACTTAGCTTATATCCAAATACCATATGATAATTAATCTTTTATTATTCACCCAATACAAATTGAAATCGCATTTTTCGCAAATTAGCCGCGATCCAGGCCGATTTTTTAAAATTCCTTTCTTAGCGAGCACCTACGGCCCTAGAGGAATCTACATATCGAATTTCATTCAAATCCGTTCGGTGGTTACTGAGATTTCGTGTTAAGTGAGTGAGTGGTATTTGACAAATATATAATAGATATATGTATATATCATACTTCATTCACAATATATACAACCCCTAGGGTGAGTGTATGTTGTGAATAAAGTATGATTTACTATTTATTAAAATGATTGAATTTTACTATGTTTATATATACAATTAAATTTATTTTAGCAATAACTCCTTTTTAACAATCAATCCTCACACAATGTGACATGTTTCGATTTATTACATCACATCATCAGACTTTATATTCTTCTGGTGTTAACTCACAAGTCAATTTAACAGTTACATTTAAATTGAATCCAGAAAAATAGAAAGTCTGATTATGGTATGGAATATCCCGAAACATGTCACATTGTTTGAGGATTGATTGTTTAAAAAGGAGTTATTCCTAACATAAAGTGAATTGGGTATATTAACATAAAATACTCCTTTATTGAAGAAATTTTCTATGTTTTTTTATTTATTCATTATATTCATATTTTATGTTTATATTTGTATTTTATATAATTTTTAATATATATTGTATAGTTCTATATATTTTTTATATGAGACGCCTAATTGCAAAACGTAGCAAATCCACCGAAAATCGAAATTTAGGTTTATATACCATTCGATCCAGCTCCTTGCCACGCAGAAGACTGACGAGGTTTTAGGTTTAAAAACGAAGGAAAAGCTGTTCAAATTTACAATTAAAACGTACTGTTGCAAAAGGAAGTAAAACCAGGCCTAGCACAGTACCAAAAGGGAGTATCTCACAATATGGCTGCCATATTATGCATATTATTTGTCAGATTTAGGAGACATAAACTAGGTGGAAGAAACACAAGCTTAGCTGTTTAGAAAAGTTACCTGTTATTGTGGTCGTAATTACAATTGACTAGTCCATTTTTAAATTATATTTCATTTTTTTTTTTTAAACTAAACTAATAAATGTTTTTAAACATTATAATAACAGTTTTCAGATAGCTATTTGTTTTGAATTTTTAAGTTCCCTACTAAAAAAGCATGATCAATAATATTTTGATACTACTACGTTCAATACTTTATTGTTTTTATTTCATTTCCTCAATACTCTAAAAAAGAAATCGCTTTTATGTATACAAGTATTTTTTAATGATAAATTGTTTTTAACCATTTTCAAAGAAGTTTTACTTTAATGTTTTAGAAGTAAGATGAGGAAGAATAATAATTTGTTTAGGAAGATGTGAATTGTAATTACATAGACTAGTCCATGTATGAACATATATCGTTTATTACTTTACTATCCGTTTTTATTTTTCACTAAGCTAATAAGTAACATTTTTGAACGTAAAATATTTTTTTTTAATCCATTATTTCAATTTTATACATCAACTCCACACATGTATTTATTTAATTATCAAAAAGGAGTAAGTCTCAAACTATTGCAAAACGGGGTAAAACCCAAAACCTGATGCAAAAGGAGCAAGTACAGAAGAAAAACCAATTTTTACCAAAACTGGTCAACAGGCGCCCTTATTACGCTTGCCCAATTAAAACCATATATTTTTCTGCTAATTATACAAGAAAAATTGGGCATCATATTGCTATGGCTTTTGGCTTCTGGTGAAAAATGTAGATATCTGGTTTTGCTACGATTTGTAATTGGACGCCTTACATATGATATAGCACCTTACCTGTTTTTTTTTCTTTCTCCTTTTTCATTTATTTCTTATTGTACATATTGTGTGAATGAATTCTTAAAAGCATCCATATTACTTATTGCCCGCATTTGAGGTAGATTGTAATACTTACTCAATAAAAAATAATAATTATCCTTATATTCCCATTTTAAAACAGACATCCGATGGTAACCTCTCAGAATGCGAAAGACCTTTGCCATCACATTGCTGTTATACTATATATAAAAATGGAATATGAAAGCTGCATTGTTAAATATGTCATCAATATCGCTAATACTCTACAGGGGTATCCGTCAGCGAAAATAGACGGAAGAGATCCCAGTACTAAGAACTTCTCTTTTGATAAAGTAGCGGACTACAAGGACTCCATCGTACAAACAAACACATCTCGAAAGCGACATATGACAGATCGATAACGAATATGAGATGTGGTGTTAAAAGTCCCTGAGATAGGATCAGCGGCGACGGTCCGTCCTAATCTGTCGCACATCTCCGGCGTGTGTCCGGCATCTGCGTCCTTATCTCTCCCTCCACAGTTCTGCTCCAATCGATAACATATCGTATTAGCGTTATACTCTGACGCTTGTTTCCAGTTGTAGTTCTCTTGATGGGTTGCGGAGATGAATGGATAATAGGGGTCGGGTAAAAAAATGGTTCCGATTGAGGTGATTTTTATTATAAATTATACGATCACGGATCTTGTTGGCAATTTTCGTAGAGGTTCCTAGTCAAAAAATATTAGACACGTATTTTGCCGTTCCGACTAATGGGCCCGAGAAACAAAAATGATACGGTATTAAACTAGTTTATTTTTTATCTCGAGTTTGCAATATCGGCATGATTCTTGAACCAAAATTTTTAACGTTGAGTGCTAATTAAAAAACAATAGTGCCGCTTTATATATTTCGGTTCAGATTAATTAAACTCTTAAAAAATTATTTTATTTTCTAGCAAACTACCTTTAGAAGGGATAGAGATAAAATAAAGGAAAATTTGGGGACCATTAAAAACAGACAAGGAAGAATTTAGATTGCATATGGTTACTTCATGCAGCCTCAGCCGGCCAAAATTGAAAGAGAGACACATTACCTTTATAGATTTTTTTTAAACAGGAACCGCCATCGGATTCGAATCAGGCATTCAAAAAAGAACCCTTAAATATGAAACTTCATTCAATACAAAAATAAAAAAACGTAACCCTCAAAATTTGCCAGATCAATTTAAGGTAGCAATGTTTTAAAAATTGACGAAAAATTGAATTATTGTTTGGCAGTAAAACGTACCAATTTCTTATTTTAACCCAAAGTATAGGATGTTGATACGCTTGAAATGTCTTCAGTATCATCTTCTCCTATGGTTTAAAACGCAAGTTAAAAATCAAAATATACGTTGTAAGGTCCTCACGTTTCCGGCCTGGGATAGAAGGAAAGGCGGAAGAAAAAAAATGGTTTCACTGATTTTCAATACATTCTCCTCTAAGTTCAACACACTTAATACTTTGGCAAAATTTCTATACCATGAAAAAAATAATATTTATCTTTGTTAAAAAAATGTTCTTCCACTGCTGCTTGGAAACATTGCTTGGAAAAAGCGCGTAAAAATTCATTGCAGCAGAGAACTCGTTCCTGTTTTTGAGCAGGTGAAAGAATTTTTGGAACCCATCTTGCACTAACCTTTGTTCATATGCAAATGTTCTTTGATGATCCTCAAAACACTGGTTTTTGAAAGCCTCGACCTCGCTGCTATTTCCTTGGTTATCAGTCGCAGCAGTCAGATAGCAATTCAGATTCCACAAGTTGGATTGTTTCAGAAGTGACAGCTTCCAATGGGCGACCGGGACGTGGGTCATCTTCTAGACGTTCGTTCTTTCACTTAAATAATTTTGCCTTTTCTTTCACTGCGGAATACGAGAGGTAAGAGAGTTTTAGAGTTTGTGAGTAAGCGAAGGAGAATAAATTTCCCCTCGAAAAGTAGCAACTAAAACATCTAAATCATTCCGAACCAGGTTAGAATCGATAAAAGGTATTTTGGGCGCATGGGGGGGCTGGAGCCCCTCGTCGATAGTAGTACATCTGTCATATTAAGGAATAGTTTTATTTGTAATAATACAATAATATAAAAAGTAGTTTAATAAAGCTATGTTTATTAGTGAAACATAAAACACGTATTTAAGTGACTACTAATTGTAGTTGTTAACGAAGATTATATATACTCTAGGAGGCAGTGGTACGGTAGCTTATGTCAACTGTAAAATAGCTTTACACAATGGTTGAGCTCCTGGAGGGGAGGGAAGGAACTACCAGATCCACGAATGTCCCCGCCCACTTTCCCCGTTGTAACTTGTTCGCGGATTCACGCAACCGGATGTAGGGACATGCAGGGGAGGATTTGTGGGATTTGCCGTCCTTTAAGTTTTTCGTTACCATATAAAGACAAAGGGAAAATTATTTGGTTCTGTAAAACAGCTACTAATGTACAATTTAAACGCAATTGTATTTTAATAAAAAACGCTCATATCCGATACAAATTATTTTACTTCTGCAATTATCGTCAAGAAATAATTAGAAACAATGAAAGAATTTAGGATCCTTCTTATTGCCCACTTTTTAGTTCCATCAACTTTTCTAAATAAAATTTTTATCGTTTAAAAAATTGTTCAAGGTCTTTAAAAAAGTTAATAATTGGTAGGGATGACGTTCCAAGAGCGATTGAGGCAGACTCATAAATGGGGATGGGAATTATATGCAATGAAAACTGAACAATATGCACATACAGGGAAGGCATTTCTACCTTTCCATGAGGGTATCGTTGGCTTATTTATTGGAAAAATCATAGTTTGCCCAACAGATTGAATGATGAGAATTAATAAGATTTGTTACAAAATATACTACCACAACTCCATCACGATATTCCACCTGAAGTTCGGCGAAATGTGATTTTCCAACACCATGGTGCTCGTCTTATTTACACAAGTAACTGATTTGTATGCCAAATGAGAACACCATGTTTTTCGGGTTTAAAAATAATGTTCTCCATGAAATCGAAACAGAATATATATATATATATATATATATATATATATATATATATATATATATATATATATATATATATATATATATATATATGTATATCCTAGGATTTTTTCTTAAGAATCGATGGAATCGAAAAACGACATTGATTATCGACAGGTGATTTAATTTCGACCAGCCTCGTTTTGCATAGTGATATGGTTCATAATTCTAAAAGAGTAAATTTATACTTATTAATATTATTAAATTCAAATTCCTATTACACTTCTTTTTAGTCCAGCCAATCGGGATCCGTATTAGTGTCTACAGTATATATACATAGTCATTAAAGACTAAAACGTCAAAAAAACGGCCCTTGATTTTGACTTCTTGGACACTTACTAGACAAAAGCTCCAAACTCATTTACGTGACAGTAATTAGACATATTCGGACATACAATACAGTTACTATAATTGAAGAAGATAGTGATAATAATTAAGTTTGACATACCTAATACATTATTTCATCCAAATACAGTCGAAATCGTATATTACGACAGCGGTTATAGCGGCAAACCGGTCACAGCGACGACATTTTTAAAGGAAGGTCGGTTTCCTATAAATACCCAAACAAAACACATTGCTTATAACAACGACCAAATTGGCTAAAACGACAGAAAAATGAACGATATTTGGGTGCTGGATATAGGTTATAGCGACGGGAAATATACTTTCTAAGTAACATCGGCATTCCGAGTACTTCAAAGAATGTGTTCAAGTAACTTCATTCCCCTAGGTAAAATTTATTTTTCCTAGAAAGAATTAGCCTAAAAAGGGGATGGTGTTACACAATGTACCTCAGTGTTTTATGAACTTTACTTGTGTTCGGATGTAAAAATGTCTAAAACTATACGATAGTGTTTAAAAATTGAAGAAAGGGTGAATATCATTTGGCGCTTAGAAGCCGGTGAATCAAACGCGAAAGTGAGTTCCGAATGCGGCTTACCCCATGCTACCGTATCTACAATCTGGAAGAACGTTAAAAAATTAAAACCGCCTCTGAGAAAGACAATTTTAGACCCAAAAAGCTGAGGTCATCTAAATCAAAAGAATTGGTTTGGTTGGGCTAATCCAATTTTATTTGAAAAAGCTAGAGAGTTTGCAAAGTTGTTAAAATTGGATTTCCTCCCTGACGCGTCATGGATTCAACGATTCACAAAAAGGCATGGTATCGTTTTTGGGAAAATTAGCGGCGAATCAAGAGCAGCTTCTGCATCTGACAAAGAAGGTTGGTTGTGAACAGTTTGGCCCGAAATTCGGAAAAAGTATGCAGATAGTGAGATATTCAATGCAGATAAAACTGGACTGTACTATAATAAATATTCAAAACAATCAAATATATCTTACGTTTTTCACATTAATACATAAATCTTTGTAAATTATCAATAATTATGTACATGCTCACTAAATTTAAATTGTAATACATATAAAACCATTAATAAAATTGAGTTAAATACATTTTTGAGTTTTATTTTTATCCATTTACTGAATCATAAGGGGGAGAAAAAAATCATTGCTTATTACGAACATCGTCTATAACGACCTATATTTACTGGTCCATTGAAGGTCGTGTTATAAACGATTTTGACTGTATCTTTATTAGTTTTTATTTTTAAGTTTTATTCTATAATTTCATGTAAATATAATAAGATATATTTTATAATAACCAAATAAGATATAGTTTTTTGGTGTCATTTCAGGGATTAGTATAAAAAACCACTCCCAAAAAATAAATTTCTCTTTTTTTACAGTTTCCAGTTTCACAAAATCTAAAGGAAAAATATATTAAATCTAGTTTATGAATAATTATGTACAGTGTGAATTTCATAAAGATATCTCAAGTAGATACTGAAAAAAACAATATATACAATATACAATATTGTTGATAAGACGATATGACACGGCCTATTACATAGAAAAAGCTATGTTTTTTTTTTTTTTTTTTTTTTTTTACGTCACCTGGAGCTTCTATTGGGAAAGCCTCTTATTATAAACTACCTGAAAGCTACTGTTAGCATCTGGGACAGGTACCTTTTTCCATTGACCTTTCTAACCCGTAAAGGTCACCTTTTATCCAGGTCTATTTTGGATATTCACCTTAAGACTAGCCGTTGATTTGATCCTCAACAATGGAAGTTTCGCTTATATATTACTTGACAAATTTGGAAAATATCTTTTAGAACTCAGTTAATATAATAAAGTGAATCGTGATAACAACTGAAGTTGATCCAAGTGTTCATAGATGGAGGATATAGAGGTGTATTATAAAAGAATGAATTATTTAAACTTCATTCACATACTAGACTTGAAACACAAGAAACTGCTCGTAGTTTCCGACTATTCCAACATTTAGTACGAATATATATATATATATTTGTCGACCCTTAGAAATTATATAAATAACTACTTTACAATATTCAGGTTATAGGTCCTTTATATAAAGGATATAAAGCTATAAAGGACCTATAACCCAAATATTGTAAAGTAGTTATATATATATATATATATATATATATATATATATATATATATATATATATATATATATATATATATAGACACATTTGGACATAAGGGGTTGAGCTTTGTGATGGAATCCACTAGTCTCCCAACTTGCCTCACACTCAATTCCTGATAATCAGAGGCGTAGAAAAAAAGATGGCCAAGAGACATTCTAATGTATAACTTTTATTAAAGTTACTAGAGAGTAGTTCATTACATGTTATTTAAATGTGATTTTAATCGTTATCTTCAAATTTACGTGTTGTATTTAATTTATACACGTTGTAAATATCAATAAATATTTTTTTAAAAATTACGAAATTTTAAATTTATATGATTTATTACAACATTGCATTAGGTGTTGCATATCCCCAAGAATTTATTCAAAATCACATTAGGCCTATAGCCCCTAGAATGCAAGACGTAATGAACGCAGCAGGCGGATGTAAACATCATTTATTAAAAATTTCGTAAATTTAAAATTTTTTTTTTTGTAAATACTGCTTTCTTGAATTCAATAAACACAATACGTTCATATGCACTGGCTGATGTATATCAGAACGTAAGTACCTAAAAAAAAATGAAACTTCTTGCCGAGAAAATATAAAAATCAGTTATTTATATTTACTAAGTGGAGCGTCGATTATCCGAACTTTCAATTAACTGTTATTTTTTTTAAATTTGTCTAATGTAATTTTAATTAAATTTATCACCTTAAATTTATTACTTATTTGTATTGAATATAAAATTTAAAATTTAATGAAAATGAATATATATAAGGGGAACCCTAATTATTTCTGTGAAACTGCAAAAAATGAACTTCTATACCTCTATATTTGCTTAGTGAGAACTAATTAAATATAAATAATTTATAGCGAATTTCGATAATCTGAAGTTTTGATTATTCGAACCATCTCTGACAACGTTAGTTCGGATTATACTGTGTATATATGTATACATATATATATATATATATATATATATATATATATATATATATATATATATATATATATATATATATATATATATATATATATATATATATATACTTTCGGAAATATCAAACAGTATTGTTTTAATATTACGCCTCTCAGACATATTTCAGGTCTCCCAGTGCGTTTAGTGTCCTCTACACTTCCCATTCACTCACACCAAATGTTTAATTGCTAACGAGATCAATTTTGTTAAAACTTTAAATATAATTTACATATTTTTCTTCGTCATAATAAACATGGAAGAATAACCTGCTTGCTCATTCATGTATCAGATTTAAATTATCTGATTTCAGCCCGCCTCGTGATGAATCCGCTCCATATGTGCTCCAGAGCACAGCCCAAAGCAACATCTGTCAGCAGCTCCAATTCTTCACATAATTTTTGCAGATGTGTCATTTGGCGAATTAAATTGAACTCCGAGATCAAGATGTTTTTATATTTTGTATTGCCTTAATCGAAATTATAAATGTAAATACAGTAGACTTGTAAATCCGAACTAATTAAACCGGTACAGTTTGAATCAGCAAAAACTTCTGGTTACCTTACAAAAGAATTTTTATAATTATAGAAACTTAATATGATATATTTTTTGCCATATAATATTTGTCGCTAGGACTTGCCGTTTAGGAACTATATATATATATATATATATATATATATATATATATATAAACCGTTTGAAACCCCTATTTTATTACAACTATATTTCGAATTATCAACTATTTTTAATTTAATTACTAATTTAAGTACCTTAATTCTAAAATGTTAATTGGGAAAAGTATTTGATTAAAGATAGACTAATGATTTATTGATTTTCCCAGTTAGGGAACTTAAATTGTTTTTTCCATTAGGAAGAAGAATTTATGTATTATGATTACATAAAATTATGCGTCGTTGCGATATCATAGGTTCCTAGAAATCAACTTTGGACAATCGATTCTCAATACTAATTCTTTTCTCAAGAATCGACACATTCCTACAACACATAATGATTTTATAAAATGCATATATATTTAAGTTTGTTTGTTTGTTTGTTCTTGGGCGCTTTAATATTTAAGTATTAAAGATTATAATAAACTTACAGAAGCAAAAATGTAAAACCTTACAAATTATTACAGAATACTAGTAATATAATATGAATAATACAGCAACTGTTTTAGAAAATTTCAGAAAACACCTAAAAGTTGAAAAAATTAAATTGAAATCGTTATTCACACAAGTAAAAATGTAAAACCTCACAAATTATTACATTGTACTGATATAAAACTGGTTCAAAGTTCAAACTGTAACCTACCTGAAGAGTTAATACCACACGTGTTGTAGAAGTTTTATCATAGAAATTTTATAAATGTATTAAATATGGGAAGAATGGCTAAGTTAAACGAGCTGAAGAACCAAAAACATGGGCCAGGTGGGAAAGTTAAGAAACAGAAAGATCCTTCGTTTCCCTTTTCAAAAGAAGAAAATAGGGTCTCAAAACCTCTAAGCCAAAGACAAAAGCAAAGAGCTGTCAAGTGAGTTCTGAAACAAAAACAGAAACTTGGTTCCAATAAAGAGCAGCAAGAATTAAAATCTATTTTTAAAAAAAGATTTTAAAATACCGATCCTCTCCTGGAAAATGGTAAATAATTTTTAACCTTGTTTGTTAAGTTGTATTATCTGATAGATATCATTTTAATACTTTTTTTTTTTCTCATTTATAGATATTTACAACTGTACAAAAACATATACATCAAGTAAATGTGTTGATAGTGAATACAATGGCATGTAAATAACTTGTGAAGAACTACTCAGTAGTAGCACTTCAATAATCATCTACACTAAAAGGTCTAAAGGCCATCTTCTTTTCAGACGCCTCGGAGGATTATCGGGAATGGAGTGGGAAGCAAGTGGATTGTAGTGGTTATGGATAGGTTTCTGGTCTGGGCTAAATCAGCAACATATGGAACATTAAGGTCTTTATGGATAAGTTTATTGGTCACAAAGTAAGGAGCATTGAGGATTTTGAATTGCAAGGATTGGATACGAGATGAATTGGATGGTTTACTGAAGCCCCAAAGCTCAACTCCGTACGTCCAAATAGGTCTAATCACAGTCATGTAAATGAGTCTTTTGTAAATTTTAATACTAACAAGGGGACGTTTGCAGTTGTAACTCACAGATTTGAATGCCGATTTTTGTGTGGGTAGTAGGGACCTATAATAGTGTAAAACTAGAGTTATAGCCGCCAATGGGCATTAGGAGCCGAAAAAAAAAATAAAATATGAAAATCACGTTTTATTTTTTTTTCTCAGCTCGCAGTCTAGATAGAGAAATGCTTCTTTCACGTTTAATTGCAGTTATGTAAGGTATTTGATATAAAAATACTTACGTTATGCTCAAGACACCATCCGGCTTTAGGGTACTCAAAAACTCTAAAACAATTACAAAATTCCAAGGAAATCCGCTGTAAATCAGTGGAAACTTTTTTTCATGAACAACTGATCTCAATTCTCGATTTAACGCACCATAAAACCCTTATATGTGAAATTTTATCAAAATAAAAAAATAATGATTTTTTACCCCTTTCGAGGAGGTTAAAATTTTGCAGTTGAGATTTCATCAACATTTTCTACCGTCCATAACAACTGCAGTGGCAAAATATGTGAGATAGCGCAAATTATTTACATTTTTTCAGAAATTGACAGCCGGCCCTTTGCCTACTAAAATCCTATAAAATTTTAAAGGTAAAAAACATTTTTTTTTTTTTATTTCGACAAAATTTAGTTTCTATATGTTTTTTGAAATGAGGAATTTCTGGAAAAATTTAAATAATTTGCGCTATCACAAATATTTCGCTACCGATTAAGACAAAATTTTAAGGTCATCTAGAAGCCTTAAAACTGCATAGTTTAGCCCAAATCCGGAGGTTGCAGGATTTCCCCTTATTGAAATATCATAAGTTATAGCTGACCTTGGATTTTTTCATTCATATCAGTTTTTATTCACTAAAATCAGAAGTAAATCCAATGTTATACGCATGGATAAAAAGCAGAATGTATGCTGATTCTAGTAATGCTGTTACTGTTGTAATCGGTTGAACACAGCAGTTTTATAGCCGGTAGAAAATGTTGATGAAATCTCAACTTCAAAATTTTAACTTCCCCGAAAGGGGTAAAAAATCAGTATTTTTTTATTTTGATAAAATTTCACATGTAAGGGTTTTATGGTGCGTTAAATCGAGATTTGATGTCAGTTGTTCATGAAAAAAAGTTTCCACTGATTTACAGCGGATTTCCTTGGAATTTTGTCATTTTTTTAAGAGTTTTTGAGTACCCTAAAGCTGGGTGGTGTCTTGAGCATAACGAAAGAATTTTTATATCAAATACATTACATAACTGTAATTAAACGTGAAAGAATCATTTCTCTATCTTGACTGAGAGCTGAGAAAAAAAATAAAACGTGATTTTCATTTTTTTTTTTTTTTCGGCTCCTAATGCCCATTGGCGGCTATAACTCTAGTTTTGCACTATTATAGGTCCCTACTACCCACACAAAAATCGACATTTAAATCTGTGAGTTACAACTGCAAACGTCCCCTTGTAAGTAATCTTTGTTATTCCTAGTCAATGGTTTATGAGTTAATAATATTCTAATATGAGAGAAGACTGTGATAACTTTTGTACCTTCACAACATAAAAAGAAAAATATTTTTGTAACATATTTGATTTGTAAGGCTAGTATTGTGTAATAATTTGTGAGATTTTACATTTGTACTTGTGTAAGTTTATTATAATCTTTAATACTGAAATAAATATGCATTTATAAAATCATTATTTCTTGTATGTGTCGATTCTCGTATCCACTGATTTCGAGAATATAATCGATAATTATAATCGATTGTCCAAAGTTGATTTCTAGGAACCGATAATATCGCAGCGATACCTATTTTTTTGTAATTATTATAAATATATTCAAAACATTAGATCCATCAACCTTAGGTTCTTAAGGGTAATTAAACCGTTACGAAACAAAAGTAGACCCTCTGCCGAATGACACATCCGTGTCAAAAATGCTCTTACATTAAATATGAATAAATCTTTATTTATTATTTGTTTTTGAAAAAGAGCATTTTTTAACTGCTTGATGTATAATTGAAAATAATGCTTCTAAAATTCAAGTATTGGTAGCCTAACTTAAAATTGTTGAAGATGTGTATGCACTATAACACGATACCATCGAATTAGACGAGTATTTAGCGATACCTGATTTAATTATTGTACATCAATAAAATAATATAACTAATGAAAAAAAAAAAAAAGTAACTGCTACAAAGCCTGTTTCAAAGAAACTGTTATAATTTTTTTCTTTAATAACAGACCAATTTTTCATTTTATTGTTTTGTTATTCAAAAGATATTTTTTGCTACCCCAAAATTATGAACTCAAATATTATTGAAAAACTCAAATAAGAATTTGTAAAATGAAATATTTTTTTTGTGCATTGTCTGTAAGTTAACTCATATATTGTTTGTTCAAAATAATAAATGCTATTTGCTATTAACTAATTTATTTCTTGAATAATTATTGTTATTTCACTACATCTGGTTCGCTCTAATGCTTTACAATAGTAATTTTTTTTTTAGACCTAGGTAAAGGTACTGAAAAATCGAGAATCGTAAATTTTGGTACCGACAAAACTCTGATTTGTTTCAATGTTTAAATATATTTTCTTCGAATTGCGGAACGCAGGGCAGTGTTACACCTCAAGACTTTTTATATTTCTATACGATTATTGTTCTAAAAAAAACAAAACATAGACGTAATAGGTAAATATTATAAGCAACTATATAATAATGTACGCATTTATAGTTTTGTTGTTTTAAATTAATACTGTGAGCTCTCAATAATTCGTTTGATAGTCCAAACCACTCGATAATCCGAACCTTTAGTGAAACAAAAAAAAAAACGGAAAATAGAAATATTTATAAAACATTTTCCTGTTGACCTACTTCCTTACTTTTACCTTCCAAGATCAAATTAACATTCTAATACCTTGGAAACATATTGCTCTGTAAATACAGCGGAAGCGGTAGGAAAAAATGGTAAACATAAAAAAAATAAAAAAATACGGATTTTTCCGTACATCATACATTCATAGTTTTATTATGTCAGAGTTATAATAAAATCATTTTTTTACCTGTGCGTCTATAATTATATTAAAAATTCTCTTTTACGGTAATCAGAACTTTTTTTACTTGTGTAAATAATGATTTTACTTCAATTTTTTTTTTCAACTTTTAGGTGTTTTCAGAAATTCTATAATTCCTATTAAAATGCCTTTTTCTTTCCGTTGCTGTGCTATTCATTAGCGCGGTCAGTTGGGGAATGGGAATCGGAGAATCTGGCCCTTTGTTATCCTATCTGCCCTAAAATAAGTCAATAGCCGCAGTTTTCTTCCGCTCACTGTTGACATCAATTCACCAGAGAACACAGGAGAGCAATAAAGGTTTAGCTATTGTCTAAGGTCGAGTTTTGTTTGTCCCCTTGATCAGCGGGCTATCCACATTGAGGATGTAGAAATATTTTCTTTTTCTACAGAAAAATCCCCTTCCCAGTGTTTACATCGATTTCTATTTAAAGCGAGACTCCAATGACGTGAAGGCATAATGGACTATTAGCATCAGAATGGGGAGCGTTCGAGTGCTTAGGCTGAATGCGGTCTAGGTTTCCAGCGGTTGAGAACATGCTTTGCCCCAGAGAATGGCCAGAGGGAGCCCATTGAGAACGCATCAAATCTCGCAATTTGTAAAAGGCATTTTTTCCCCCTACTTGGAGGGGAGCGGAGGGTGACAAAGCAGAGATTTATGTCTAGAGAGAGACGCGACATTCTAGCCACTTCAGGGCTACAATAGTCCTTCTCCCATTGTACCTCCTTACCTAGTTGCTTTTCTTAAGATCGTTTTATCCCAGCTCCCATATACACGTGTTTTTCTCATGGCACACGACTTTGACTGCCGAAAGATATTTCATCGCCCCTGACAGGTCAAACGTTAATGATCCGTTGAACGAAATTATAGCTGAAGTAGACAACAAATAGTCGGGTATAGTATTGCTATATACATAACGTAAAGATCTATGATATACTAGACACCGGACAGTGTGAACTGCTTGAAGGACACGGAGTTGAGGATCATCCTTGCATGTTATCGACGATATACAAAAAATTTCGATATTTTTAATTTGATAGTCCGGTAATGTTTCTCTTAAATATTAACGTACTGTAAATTATTAAAACAGTAACATGTTTTGTTTTGTGCTTGAATAGAGTAATATAACTTTTAAGAGGAAAAATGGACTTAAAATTACAGAGATTCAATATTGAATGAATCAATAAATAAAATAATACTTTATTTTGTAAATTACAACTACAAGAGGTCTGGCTCTTTTGAGGCAGATATATATTATAATAATATATATAAAATAAAACTTCTTTTTTTCTTTTTTGTTACTTTTATGCAAAAAAAAAAAAAAAAAAAAAAAAAAAAAAAACCTTTAAAATTTAAAAGACAATAAAATTATACTCATAATCTCCATGTAAATAATAGTATGTTAATATTTGTATAAATCAAGTGAAAATAACAAAACATAAAAAATATGGCCAAAAGAAAAGATTTTAAATAATATTAATCACACTGTTTAATATTTACTGACTTCAATATTCTGCAGCAACTAAAAACTTTTAAATACAATTCAGACAATCCCTCTGATAGTGCTGATTACAAATAAGTAAATACTGCAAATTTGCTGGCTATTTTTACAAATTAATAAATTTTCTAAGTTTTGAATTTCGCTTCTATTTAGTCCTGTGTATAGTGACAAAAAATAATATCTTTCATTGAAGAAGGCAGTACAACATAAAAAATAATGAATGATATCTTAATAATTTGAAGAGCAGTTTCTGCATGGATATTCACTCTTGAATTTTCTAACCTTGCCGTTGACTACAATCCGTGTGACTTTTTTGCTTGCCATGCGCAACTGGGCAACAACTCTTAATCTGTTTATTGTAATATTAGGGATTCCTGCTAATCTGTTCTACATCCTGAGCTTCCCAGATGTCGAGATTCAATGTCCTTAATTCTAACATTTAATATTTTATTATTTCATTATTCAATTTTTTAAAAAAAATTAGAAAAGAGTAGAACAATTAATTTCATTTTCGGTACCGTTCCGCAAGCGGGTCTCCACGAAACTTACCTGACCAGCGGTACACCAACCAATTCGATCCTTACGCTTCACTTCGAGTTTGCATTATTCGATAGTTCATTCCTATAACCTCAAATGTAAACAATCACTTCTACAATTTTAACTTGGAATGTGTTTTTTAGTATGTTATTTTGATATTTAGTATTCTTAAATGCAAATAAGTGAAACAGAAGTTAACAACATGAATTTTATAAAGGATTAAGTGTTTTAAAAATTCATGTTTTCTTATTTCCTTTTCTCTAATGTGTTAAAATGTTAATTTTTACATAGATTTGTTGTTTTATATATTTATATTTGTTGTATCAATTTAAGTGAGAAAATTTCAGTTCACATATTTTGTGAATGGATTCTTTGTCGTCTATATTACTTAATGCACTAAAGTGAGGGAATTAATTATTAATTCAATAAAACATATCGATCTAAAAATAAATGTTAGAAAGTATATCACAGGTTTCATAGTTTCTTATTTCCACTTCCCTTGAGAAAATGTAGCAGATTTAACATTATAACTTTCAACAAAGATTTTGTGTTTTATATATTTATAATTTGTTATTTACACTTCCCTGAAAGTTTATCAGGAGTTAACATTACCGGTGATTTAGCATTATATTAATTCTGATTTAATATAATATTAATTCAAAATTGGTTTAGTGTCTTATATTTTGATATTTTCTTATTTCCACTTCATTATTTTCTCATTTCTCATTTTAATATCAGAAGGTATACAGAAGTTAACATTACTTTCAACATGGATTTAGAGTTTCTCCATAAATGAAATGAAATGTAATGAAATGAATGAAATGAAATGAAAGGAAATGAAATGAATGAAATGAAAAAAAATCTTTATTCTGGGACAAATTGTCCCCTAAGAATAACAGACATGTATAATAAGTTGTACAATAGTCTGGCTATCTTAATTTCAAATGGACAATAATAAGCATAAAAGGTAATATATGAATATACAATTGAAAATAGAACTTTGTGATAAATATATACATGAGAAAAGAAGAGAGAGAGAGAAAAAAAAAAAAGTAGGACAACAAAAAAAAAAAAATAATAATAACAATATGCTAATAAAATAATTACAATGCGTTCAGAAATAAAAAGAAAAAAAAAAAAAAAAAAAAAAAATAAATAAATAAAATAAGTATAGTGAAAAGAAAGGAAAAGATATATAGAGAAGAAAAATAATAAGACCTATTTGAATGAAAATATACCAAAATATTTACAAATATCTAAAAGGTAATATATATACAATTGATAATAGCACTTTATCAGTTAGAAGAAAAAGGAAAGAAATAATAACAATAATTTATAAGAGAAAAAAACAAAACAGAAACTATTGTTGGAGAAACGAATTTAAATTTATATAATGATATACTCATTGAAGCAAACTCATCGGCATCGGATATGCTTAATTTGATTAACTGACTTTCAATTATCACTCATATTGGCGGGCTGTAACTGGGATTTAAGGAGATATCGGAATAGAAGAGTTTTGAATGAATTTAAGGAAGAAGCATGTCTCATTTCAGGAGGGATCGAGTTCCAGAGGGTAGAGGATCGAGCTTGGAAGGAGTGTTTGTATAATGCTGTTCGATGGAAAGGAGTGTATAGGTCAGAGGAACGTGATCTTGTTGTGAGTTGGGGGTGGACGGAAGACTTGAATATCAATAGGTTACAGATGTAGGGTGGGCAATGGTTATTAATGGCATGGTACAGGAAGGTGCCCAGGAAATATTGTCTACGGGAGGAAGGATTGAGCCACTCCAGGGCAGTGTAGAGGTGAGATACATGGGAACGTCTCGGGGCTCCGAATACAAATCTGATAAAACTGTTCATGATACGTTGTAATCTGTCCCGGAGCCCCATCGTGAGGCCCCCATACACCACACACCCGTAGTCAAACTGAGGAAAAATGAATGAGGAAACTAGGAGTTTTCGTGTGGATTGAGGAAGAGAATGGCGGGAACGATGAAATAATTTGAGGATTATTTCATGAATGAAAAATGAGAATAACCTTTTCCCTTGAAAAGTAGCGACTAAAATCCGAAATATATCGGAACAAAGTTAGAATCGATAAAAGGTATTCTGGGCGCTGGAGACCAGTTTTTCTCTTTTATTAATGAAATGAAAATTTAAATTTAATTTTGAAATTAATGATTTTCTTTTTCAAATATTATTTTTAAAGGCATGGTTAAATAATATCAATGTTATCGATAATATATCCTTCATGTAATTATGAAAGTTTATCGTGCATAATTGTACAGATTTTATAACTAATCTAATTTATTTGTAATATGGTAAAGATAAAGAGGGAGAACTTGGCTGTGGAAGTCACTTTTAGTTCAAAGGAGAGTCAAGAAACATATTTAATTGTGCTCATAGATTTGATGTGAAAAATATAATTTTGGGCCCATGGAAACATTATGAAGAAGCTATTTGAAGTAAAGTTACAAAAACTTTTAATTTGGAAATTAATGTATTGCATATAAACATTTTTTTTTTTTGTTACCGTTAAATATAGTTTTGGTTTAATCATTTGAATGTATCCAGTTGGTGCAGATATAATATTTTTTTGAGTTTTATAATTTTTTTATATTAAGTAATTTTGATTTTTTTTTTTTTTTTTAATATACAATCATTATAATATTTTATTTTGTATTTAATTTATATAAAAAATTTTATTATTTAGTACCATTATAGTACGTTACGATGTATCATTATCTCTGTATTATAAAAAATCCAATATGAAACTATATATTAGGGATGTGTGGATTCACGATTCCACCGAATCTGTATCGTGGATCGATGTTACGAAGTCGATTCTTAAAAACTCGATGTCGCTGACATAGCTTTATGATTCTTAATTGAATAATTATTAAACATCAGTTTATAAAATAAACTGTTACCATTCTGGCATAAAATTGTAAAAATGTGAAAAATGTATTAAAGAATTTACATTTCCCTGAAGGGAGGTACAGGAAAACTGAAGGATTTGAAATGTTAAAAAAATTAAATTTTTTTTAAACATTTGGCATGGGTCATAGAGTTATGAAAATGTCAGATTTACTTCTACATTTTCTCATTTGAATAAATTTCCAGCAATGTATGAAAGTTCTTCTTATCTCTCTATTCCCCTCTTTTTTTCTATTTTTATAAGTAGCATGTAAAGTGTATTTGATTAACAAAAATATCTGAGTTACGGACTTTTTTTATCAATCCCATAATAAAATAAAGTTTAGTTAAATGTTCCATATTCCATACAAGGGCTGGCATATTCAACTTCAAAAACCTAATATCGGCTATCCAAAAATTATTAGTACATCATCAGAAAATTGGTTGATACTTGCCGAATATATTTTTTTTTTATCTTCATTTATAATTAAATAAAATCTAAGATGATAATTTAAATTATGTATATAATTAAACACGAGAGTAATAAACAAATACATTAATCCTTTCGTTTTATTGGAACGATCCCTCTCTTTTTACCCAATTAGAAATTCAATTATACTCCAAATTTTAATTAAAGCACAGAACTCTAAAGCGTTTCCCCTAAACCGATGCAATTTAAATTCACCGACCTAAACATCAAACAATATTTCGACCTACTGTAGGGTTAAAATCCTCTCTTTTATACGTTGTTTTTAAAAATTTATTTGAAATTTACAACCGTATAAAGGAAATACATAAATTAAATGTGTGGGACTATGAATATAATTACATAGCTTCTTCTATAATTCGTTTGCTTTGCTGTCCCCTACAGTTCAAGTCCAAAAGGTTTAGTGATGTTTTTTTATATGAGGAGTATGTTTACAACGGAGAGATGGAATGACCTATTTAGTGCTCTGTACGATTGGCTGAAGCGTCTGTTAAGTTCTTAACTTTTAAGTCTAGCGTGAGAGTCCCTTGTAAGTCTTTTCTTATAAATACGACATGAATTTACAGCGCTGTTACTTAATTCCCTAAAGTATATCAAATTGTATTATATTTTAAAAATAAAAGTTAAAATAAATTATTCATTTGTATTGTTCGTATTGTTTGACTGGGTTCATTACCATTCCTATTACTCATTGCTTTTGGGTGTGGCAGGTTGTAATATTTATCCAATAAAAACTCTTTTGTTCTAAAGAAAAAAAAAAAAATTATATATACATTTATTGAAATTTGCATTTGTACAAAATATATACATCAAGTAAATTTATTGACAACAAAAACAATAACATGTTAAAACTTGAAAAGTTTTAAAACTAAGAAACTACTCATCAGTAGCACTTAAAAATTCTACAGTAGAAGGTCTCTAGGCCATCTTCGTTTCAGACGCCTCGGAGGATTATCAGGAATAGTGTGGGAAGCAAGTTGAGAAACTAACAGATTTGAGTGATTATGGAGCTTACTATAAAAGGATAGGTATTTGGTTTGGGCTAAATCAGCAACATATGGAACATTAAGATCTTTATGGTTAAGTTTATTGGTGAAAAAGTAAGAAGCATTAAGGATTTTTCGAAGGATTTTGGATTGTAAGGATTGAATTGAATGGTTTAGTGGAGCCCCAAAGTTCAACTCCGTAAGTCCAAATAGGTCTAACCACAGTCATGTTTATGAGTCTTTTGTAATTAATTGGGAGCTTTGAACGTTTGTCTAGTAAATGTTTAAGAAGTATGTAACAACGGGCAGTTTCTTGTCGTTTTAGTCTTGTATGTTGGAATCCACGTTTGTCCAAGTGGAGTCATAGATAGCGAATCTGTTCAACAGGGATTAGTGGAATATCATTAAAAAAAATATATAGAATCATTTCTGGAAACCGTATAGATTATGTGTAGCCTAATTTATAGAAATGCCACTTACTACTAATTAACTAATATAACAAAAAACATTTTTTTCTTCTTCTAACCTTTCTCTTATCGTTCTTTCAACCAATATAATAATAAAAAAAAATTACACATGAAAAAAAAATACGAGAAAAATAAAGCACATTCACATATATTTACACTCATACTAAGAACCCCCGGTCAACTCCCCCCCCCCCCCCCAACATGTGAAGGATAAAGCTAAAGAAAAACTACAAGAGATCCTAGTATACTGTGAGGTGGATTGTAGTGATGTGCGAAACCGAATAAGGATTTGAAAGAATTTGGTGATATTGTGTAAATGGTGTAGAGTCTAGGACAAAAGGTATACAAAGATCTTTATGTAAGATGATTTTTAGCGTGACAATGGCTTCATATTCTTATACCTCTTGTTTTTCTTAAGAGATTTTTTTGGTCCCAGAGTAAACTTCTTTTTTTTTTTTGTAAATTGCTTCAGTTTTAGAAGATAATATGTGCTATTTGCTGTTTACTAATTTATATCTTGATTAATTATTATTTTTTAAGCTCCCGTATGAATTCTTCTTTCGAAATCGGCCATCTTTGGACCACGTTCAACAATTCCTTACTTTTCCGTTCCTTCCGATATTTCCTCATCACCTCTACCTGATGTTTTCTCCTTTCATCTGACCATTGTCTGTTAATTTGTGCTTATGCTTGTCTCTGTCCCACATTGAATCCCGTTATATATTTACCACCATCATATCTCCTTTTTGTATCCATGTATTCGTTTTCTGTTTTTGGAGGTTGTGTTGGAAAATTTTCTTTGTTAGTCTTCTCTCCTCCGTTCTCGTTAAATGTCTATAGAATGCCAATCTACGTTTCCTCATTGCATCTCTTAATTTTTCAATATGTTTTTATATTTCTGTATTACTTTTTAGTTTAAACCCATATGAATTTTTTTATTATGAGTACTTATTTTTAAACCATGGTATCCTTATGGAAAATCGATTTTGTGAATAAAAAGTGGATATATCTGAATGTCTGAAGTATATCCCCATTGCGTGTTTGTCTATTTTGAGTAGATACTAGAAGTAGACTAAGGCAAAGAAGCGAAGAAGAGAGAACTAAGGGAGGGGACTATTAAATACTGCTGTTTGAGCCTCTTCCGGCCGATTTCCTCCTGCCCTCCCATCTGTAAACCCTTTGTTATAGCCAGCAATTATCACACATGCATTTTCTCTTACCGCCCGATAATTTCCATTGACTCAGTCATTTTTTTTTTCCCCAGCGCTCGGGTCGGGGTTGGTAGAAAAGGGGGGCGAAAATGGGGGAAAAAAAGTTTTAAAAAAGAAAAACCGGGGGCGATAGGAAGAATTTATTGTGGGTTCCGGCCAAAATAAGGGCAGATTTGTAGGAAGGGTGGTTGGCCTCAGTCCCGACGAGGCCATTCTTCAGAGGGCGCAGATTAGAGTCAGATGTCCGCGTCCGCTGTCTCTTCAACGATTGGTGAGTCCACACTTGGCCTAGGAGAATCGGGGAATAAAAATTTAATACTAGTAAACTGGGTAAATACAATTAGAATTGATGAATTTTTTGCCACTTCTTTTGAAATATTTTTATTCGAAGATATAATTCATTGAATAAAAAAGATTCAAGACATCAGCACTTTGCTACTTTGATTATACAGTAGGACCTTGATAATTCTGAAGAATGTTGATGGGGGTCGTCCGAACTAACAAATCGTCCGGATGACTAAGCACTTAGAAATAAAAAAAAAAAAAAATTATTCAGGGACAAAGTCCCTTAAGAATAATAGTTACATTACGTACCATAAGTTACATCTGGCCTTGTGATTATAAATAAAATAATAAAATAATATAATTTAAAGTAAATACAATTTCACAATGAAATAAGTAGTAAAACAAATGGGTGAAACTAGATCAATAATGTAGAAAAATAAACACAGACCTCACCTTTGTTTTCCAATCCATTGCAGACATACGATAATTCTAAGACGTTTTTGAGAAAACCATGTTTTTTTCAAATGAAAGCTGTAATATCTCCACTTTGTTTAACTATTTTTCAAATTTTGACCACATTTACGGATTTAGCATTAAATCCCCTATAATAGCACCTTTATTAGTGCCTGTAACCTTGAATTTTACAAACTTGGGATCTAAAGAACAGCTTGATCTTCACCTAATTTAGAAAAGTTACAATGTCTTATATTACTTCAACGCTCACCGTTTTTTCAAAAAAAAAAATCTAGAAAACTGCAAATTTCAAAAAAACTTTCAAATTTAACGATCTTTTGAATGACATGTAAAACGTAATGATTCTGTTTTGATTTCATGGAGAAATTTACTTTTAAAACCGAAAAAACTTTATGACAATCCCTTATTGGAAATGTGCATTTTAAACATAATAAACTCTTCATTGGAATAAAACCTCAGAAAAAAATTATTGTTTAATAGAAAATAAAGTAAAACTGTCTATAAAGTGACACCAGATTAAAGGATTGTATGTTATTACATTTATTTATTTATTATTATTATTTAGGATTTATTTTATTAAATTTAATTCAATGTAATGTTTAAAATCCAATGATAATGAACATAGACCTCAATTTTGCCGTTAGATTCTGAATGCAGATGGTGTTGAAGAATAATACTTATTTTTTGAGGTGAATTTTATGGGAAGATGAGTGTTTTTATAGGGGAAGGCATTTCTACCTATCCAAGTATATCGTTGGTTTGTAATTGTATTTCTTTCGAATAATGTGGAGGAGCACCATGGTGTTGGAAAATCATATTTTGCCCTTCATGTATACCCTGTATTTACTACATTTACAATTGGTTGAGGAAATAATATTATATAACAAATTGATTGAACAATAGATTTCTGATATTAAACGTATTGAAGTATAAGATAAATAATGTTTATTGAGAGGGAACAGAAAAAAAAATGATGGTGAAATTCATTAAAGCATTTATATAAATAGATAGTATCCGACTGAAGGGTAATAATGTGGTGGAAGGAGTGTTTTAAAAGTTCTGAGGGAAGGTGCATTGCGAATAGAAGAATGAAAGGAATTCCAAAGAACAGCGGAGCGGGCACGAAAGGAACGTTGGAAAGCAGTAGTTCTGTAGTATGGAGTGTAGAGAACGAAGAGACGGGATTTTGTACGCAATAATTGGATTGAGGACTTGAAATATAGGATATTGTGAATAGACGGAGGGTGATAAGTGTTAATAACTTGGAAGACGAATGTACCAAAGAAGTAATCTCTACGGAAGGAAGTGGAGAGCCAATTTAACACCTAGTGATATAGGTGTTCATAAAATAAAATTAAAAAATGTGAAAAGGGAGGTATGCATTTATATATTCATAATTAAAATGGTTATCCACAAAAATATTATAACATAATACGCACATAATTTATGAAAATTTAAACAGAGCAAAACTTAATTGATTAGGAGTGTTGAAATAATTTCCACTTCTTTTGGAATTGTTTTATTGTAAAACTAGTTTCAAATGCTAAACATTCATCTTCGATTCAAAAACGTCAACCTTCAACAATTTTCAACTCATCTGCACTTTGTTACATGGATTATATATACTAAAGTTTTCAAAAATGTAATACAAGAAATCATATATTGGTACTCACCTGAGGAGATCTAACAGATGTCTGAAATACATCCATCGTGGAAGGGGGAAGGGCCAGTAGGTTAATTCTTTGGAATTTTTACCTAGGGATTTCTCCTTTGACTCATTGGATTTTTCCGTTCCAACTGGAAACAAATTTAAAATGAGACTGTAGGAAATGTTTATCTGGCCATTTAAACAATAATCTGGATCGATTTCAAACGATTTTTTTCATTTCTAATGATGAATGTATAGCATTCGAAACTAGTTTTTTAATAGAATAATTCCAATAGAAGTGGCAATTAATTCATCGATCCTGATCGTATTTATCATTCTATACCATCAGGAGTACATCAAGTAACACTTATTTGCGTAGAAAAAGTCCGTTATTATGGATTGGATTATATTCTGAAAATGAGATTCAAAGGCAGGATCCCTAATACGACGTGTGCCGTTGTGTTGAGTGGAAGGAAATATTTCCAACTTTAGTTTTAAGTTCTTTAGCAGACTGGTTGGCCAGATTCGTCGGCATTCGTCCTTGGCAAGCTTTTAGTGTTTAGGATGCAATGAAGTGATCATTACTTAATGATAGCATATATGAGTCATCAGCGTACGTGGTTAGAACGGTGCTTATAATTATTTAAAATCCTTTCTGTTTATATAAACCCACTTAAAATGGCGGCCTTAGGGGGTGGTGAGCAGGGCAACAGCCCAGGATCCTCCCTCTTGCAGAGGCCTCGCGAAACTATTCAACCAGAAACATTGATATTGTTAAATGTAAGTTAGAATTAATAAAAAAATTCAAACTCTCGATTTATTTATTTATTAATTTTATTTCTTAGTGGTCATTAAAAATACCTACTATCAATGCGATAAGTCTAAGATGTGTCCCCTGGGACTATGGTGTAAGCAACCGCTGCGTCTGATCTGATCTGACCTTATAATACGCCAATAATTTCTATCACATTCACCAATCCGGTTAAAAATGTATTATTGACCTAAACCACAAAATAAAAAATGATATCTATATTAAAAATATCTAGTAGATTTATTTAGAAGAGTCAGTCAAAGGGGGAAAAACGGTTTTAATTAACAACACATTATTTTATTATTCCCACGTTTCGGGCGTAGCTTCGACGGCCAAATAAAAACCTACATTTTAGACACAATTAGAAAAATAAGAATTGATTTTTATGGATACATCCTTAGAATGAAACCAAAAAGACTGAATAAAAAAAATTGTTACTACCTCCGCAACAAAAAAAACCAAACCAAGCTGGTTTGAGGAAACAGAGAAGGAAACAGGGAACTCCACATTACAGAGATATGCTTTTATTTGGATCTGCAAAAATTATTTAAAAAAATAAAAATAAAAAACTGGTACCAGTTCAATTAATGAAACGAACTATTCAAATCTTTGAAGAAGAAAGGAAGGCAAGATCCGAAAGGGTGAAACAATACTGGGCTAAAAGAAAGTCACAGCGCACTTAAAATTGGTTAATAGCGTACCCCAAAGTTGGGTGAAACGAAAAACAAAAAAATAATTGTTCTCAATGTAAGCAACAATACTTATTGATTTCTAGACTTCATATTATTACATTTTTTATGGTTTAATTCAGTAATTTTTATGAAAAAAAAAAAACATTTTTTTTTTTACATACGAATTCAGGACTTAATAATGAAGTATCAATAGCCAGGAAATATAGATTATTGTGTAACAATCAGTACCTGAGAAAATTAGTTTGAAATAAAATACTTTTGCGACGCACTGGTTTTTGTTGGATATGGATATATTGTACTTACATAGTGTTTATAATTAGGAAACTTTTTATTTAATAATGTATATTGTGTGTTAGTTAATAGTTAATTTAGCAGTTTATGTACGGAATGTTTCATTGTTTTTGCACAACATAAATTCTAGTATTTTTATTAATTTCGTTCTGTTCTGTTTTTATTTGATTATTATTATTATTTTTTTGTTATTTTATTCTAAATACTATTATTTCTTATCCATTTTAAGGCTATGGAGGTTACTAGTTTTAATAATGAACTTTTTTATTTATTGTTAATTTTTTTTCTTAACTAATTATCGAAATTTACAGTCCCTCATAAAGAAAGTAACCACTTGTAGAACATAAACAAAATTTCTATATGAGAGGGTCTCAAGGCCATCTTCTTTGTGGACACCTTGGAGGGTTATCTGTAGGAAGCAAAGTGAAATAACAGTGGATTTGAATGGTTATGGAGTTGATTATGAAAGGATCACCATAACAACAAGACATTAATATCTTTATGGATAATTTTGTTAGTGACAAATTGAGGAGCATTGGGGATTTACCGAAGGATTTTGGATTGTAAGGGTGGGATACGAGAAGAAGTGGAAGGTTTAGTGGAGCCCTAAAGCTCAACTCCGTAAGTCTAAACAGGTCTAATTAGTGTCATTTTAACGGGTTTCTTGTAATTACTTGGCAGGTTTGAACGTTTTTCTATTGTATGTATAAGAATTCGAAAATGAGGGTGGTTTCTTGTCGTTTTAGTCTAGTATGTAGCATATGAATATTACTTATTTTAAATGAAAATACAAATATATACGCCCTTCGATAAATTTTATGGGTAATGGAGCTGGACCACGAGGGTGGGGGGTGCATTGAATCCTCCGGTGAGATAGGAACGAGCCCTGAGGGACCAACACCACTCAATTAGCAGTGAAGAAAAAAAAAGCCGACTTCAGAAGCGATTATTACAAATTATCCATGAAATAGCTTGCCGTCGTCCTGCATCCTCTATACAGTACCCCCTCCCCACCCCCCCCCCCCCCCCCCCCTCCCGCACACTTAAAAATATTCCCCTGGGGAGAGGAGCAGTGATTGACTCTGAGGAGCTTGCCATGTGGTCCGCAGATTTTTCCCCGATCACTTATAGGATTATCTAAGCTAGATAGATCACTATTAACTACTATGTTGTAGAACTTTAAAAGCTTTCTTTTCTCTTTTAGTTGTCATAAATTTTAATCTGTACGGTACGAGAGCTTACAGGAACACACAGTACACATAATTTTTTATCAAATTTATATATATTATAGCCTAGCAAGAAAAGTTGGTCGTCACAGATTCAACTGTAAGCTTGTAACTAGCAATCATGAGCATGTGACGATATCAGAATTTCTAAACCTTATATATTTGAAGAGCCATGTTGAATGACTGGTTGAATACATTGAATAATATGTTGGGTGGGGCAGTCAGAAAAATATTTTGGCAATGTTTGAAAATTAACTAACATATTTTACTTTATTTCCCCAGCGTTTCGGACATATCATTGATGGCCTTCATCAGGGGAGATGGTAGATTGGGAAAAAAACTAAAGAAGTTAAATTGACAATAGGACACTCTGTCATGAAGAGAACTGACTCTTTATTACTCTTAGAGTCATTAGATATTCTTAGAGTACTCTCATCATCGCTCAGAATATCCGACAGAAGATAGCATTACTTTCATCTAGGTTCCATCCGTTGTGGTATTCGGCGAAATGAAAGAGCTGATTCAGCAGCTCAGTCAGCTAGAAATAGTTACGATGATAGCACCATCGAACCTGATGATACGACCATAGAACCACCAACCTAATTCTTAGTTATGGCTGGGCTAGAGAAACAAGACCCTCAATTCGATGAAGGTGGGAAGAGTCTTAGATAACATATAACTTATAAATGTGGCAAAAAAGTTGCAGAAACCCCATAAAAAAGAAAATAATTTTGTGCCGCCTGAGAATCGGCCACTGTGAATTCTCCAATGGCTACCTTCTTCTTGGTTTGGAGCCCTCTATTGCGTTAACTGTCAAGAATCTGGGTCGATAAAATACGTTCTTGTGTACTTTCAACAGTTTTCATTTATTAGGGAAAGAGTCACGTTGTCATCAACACTGAAACAAGTCCTGCGATGAAAAGTCAGTGAGGTCGTTATTGGAGTTTCTAAAGGCCGGAAAGTTTTATGGACGAATCTAGGATTAAAAATTACAGACGAACTAAATGACACCGAAGGATAGAGGGAAATCAAATTAAAAATATATATATATATATATATATATATATATATATATATATATATATATATATATAAAAGTCTTTTCTGAGCTTTCTGAAGTTCTCAATGTAACCTCTGCTCTATGGATTAGTCTGAAAGAGGTAAAAGCTGATATTTAACCAACGAAAATTGATCTAAAAACCGTGAAAAGTGGAAAGGTCCTCTAAATCGAAAAGGAAAGGCAGGCGGTCGAGAGAACGGAAGAGTGGGTGCTCGCTTCCAGTCATTTAGCGATCACTTGGGCGCATCGGTGCACCGCTAACCCACTTATCTCGTCTGAGCCCATCATCAAGGTCAATTAGCGATCGACCTCCATTAGCGCTATCCATGACTAGCCAATGAGAGCAATTGTAAGCCGATGACCCTTCTCTAAATATTCATCGTCACTCAATTGCTTATCTCTAATTTCTACAGAATAACATTAAACCTTACACTTTCTGCAATATATATTTCAGAGTGTCTACCTATAATTCATAAGCTGTTTTATAAGACTTAGCAACCCCGAAGGTTCGATGCCGATACCGAAAAATCGCAGTCTATAGATCTCTCTCCACCTCTCTTCGTTATTATCCAAATTATTAATCTCACGCAATACTACACTTCAGTCTATATGTTGACGTTTACCCGTTTGCTTTTAGTAGCTGGTTAACGTTTTAGAGATTTGCTCATTTTCAAAAGAATCGCTCAAAAAATTTTAAATATTCATAAAAAAGTTTTATATTTATTTTATCCGTCTCAATGCATATTATACAAAGTTATGCATTTAGTAGATATTCTCTAAATTCTCTTGTGAGTTAATATTTCTAGGTAATGCAATCCAATTCCACACACCCCTATAATCCTCACAGATATTAAAATTCTATATGGAGTTCTAGCAATGACCAGCTTCTCGACTCATGGCATGAGTGACAGTACTATAGCGCTCTCACTCAGCCTCTACTGGTTTTGGCTCTGTAACACAGCTAAAACAACAGCATTGAAATCTCGTTGGACCGGTTTAGTCAGGGGGATCCCTTGGTTGAGAGTATATATGAAGTGCTCCTAATGGCTGCTTTCTATGTAATGGACATGCCTTTAGCTGTCAGTTCCGCTATTCAATTTTTATTTCTTTTTAATCTCAATTTATTGAAATTTACGACTGTACACAGTATATACATCAATTAAATGTGTTGATAACGATTACAATAACATGTAAAAACTTGAAAAGAACTACTCATCAATAGCACTTCAATAAAAATTCTACACTAGGAGGTCTCTAGGCCATCTTATTTTCAGACGCCTCGGAGGATTATCGGGAATGGTGTGGGAAGAAAGTTGAGAAATTACATGATTTGAGTGGTTATGGAGCTTACTAGGAATGGATAGGTATTTGGTTTGGGCTAAATCAGCAACATATGGAACATAAAGATCTTTATAAGTTTATTGGTAACAAAATAAGAAGCATTGAGGATTTTTCGAGGGATCTTGGGTTGTAAAGTTTGGATACGAGATGGATGGTTTAGTGGAGCCCCAAAGCTCAATTCCATACGTTCAAATAGGGTCTAATCACAGTCATGTAATTAATTCTTTTGTGATTAATTGGTAGCTTTGAACGTTTGTCTAGTAAATGTTGAAGTAGTCTGTAACGATGGGCAGTTTCTTGTCGTTTTAGTCTTGTATATGGATTGCAAGTAAGACGTTTGACTAAGTGGAGTCCTAGGTAGCGGATCCTATTCAAATTTACTTATCATACTTATTTGTTTCTGATTTGACCCGAACAAGATACTTGTCCCTTCGTAACTAACTCCATATCCACTGGTACCTCAATAATGTTCCAAGACAACTGAATATGAGATGACCTCAGGACCTTCTTTTATAGAGCTTATATTAGAGTGCTATCAAAGTGTATTTGTTATAGTAAAAGGCATTACAGTTGTAAATATCAATAAATATATTTTTTTAAAACAACGTATAAAATATAGGAGAGTAATCCTACGGTATTACTTGTTATATATTTATAAATATGAACAAAAAAAACAAACAATAAGAGAGAGAATATGTAAAATACATAAGGTTGAGGACGAAAGGTATTAGTAGGTAACAGAGAGAAAATCATGAAATTTAAATGTAAAGATTACTTGTAATCAGGTGTGTAAGAACACATTATTGTTTATTGATATTAACAAATAAATATATAGAAAAAAAAGTTAAAATAACTGGTGTAAAATATTCCGTTTGAGCTGGCAAAAACGTGAAATCCCTCGAGAATTGGAATAAAGTATTCCATTGGAGGCAGAAAGTGCAGCATGGCCCTAATACAGAAAAAGTACTTTCATTACCGGGGACTCAACCTCTGGCTGGAGATTTTATTGAGACAGCTAGTAGTGGAGAGGATACAATTTAATTTACATGAAATAATAGGAGGGGGTCTTTCGGGGGGGGGGGGGGAGTATAAATCTTAGATCTAAATCCAATTCCGCCCCTAGTCGTCCCGGATCGTCATCCTTAATGACATCTATGTTTAGCCCCGTTTGTATTCTTATCTCCAACCCTAGAGTTTTATGCCTTCCTTTACTACCTGTAAATTTTATCGAATATCTTTGTTGTCAAATCTCATTAGGCCCATCGGCACGACTTATCTCTGCCCCCTTCCGAACAGCGTTCACTGTTTCTCGCTGAAAAAAAAAATTTACCTCGCCATTTCATTTTGAACTTAATTTTCTAAAAATAAATACTGTTAAAATCAAGGGAACTCTCCCCCAAAAAGTAAATTGTAGTTATCTTATTATTTATTGTTTTTTAATTAATTAAGTACAGTGAAACTCCAATTATCTGGACTCCAATTATCCGGATTGATTTGAAGATATTGTTTTTTAAATTTAAATACAATATTTTATTATTAGTTTATTAACAGACATTGTAGGATGTGGTTAGGTGTTCACATAAAATACGAAAAGTCCCGTCTTATTAGTTTTCATGACACAATAAAAAACATAAAACTAAATGTAAATTGGGATTTCTAGACGTTCTCACATATCTCAAAGGTATTCTGAAATTGGGTGGCTTTACCCCAGTTTCCGACGTCAATACTTCTTAGGTGCACTCATATTTCAATCCTTGAAAACCAAAAAACCCACCTATATTCATAACCTCCGTACTCTGCGCTCATCCATACACCATTTAAATACTAGAACCAAAATTAAATACTAGAGCAAATGTAAAACATGAATATTTATGTTATATACGTTATAATAGAATATATAAGATGTATCCTTTTAAAAGATATCTCATTTATTAGGTAACTCATAAAAAATTAATTATTTATTATTATCATTATTTATTATTTTTCATTTATTTATTTATTTTTTTTTTTATTTCGAATGAGACGCTATAGACTACGTGGGTTAGCCAAAATGGTTTTCAGCTAAGTGAGTTGGAATTGGTCTGGTTCTTGAGAGCCCTCTTCCTAGCCCACATTTACTTATTATTATTTATTATAATTAATTATCATAGCCAGACGATTGCGCTATGTACTTTGCTCATTTGTTATTTTTAGGGGACTAGTAGTCCCAGAACAAAGTTCATTTTCTTCTTCTTCTTCTATATTATGACTTAGTGTTATAGTAAAGAGGGTTTCAAGATAAGTAATTGGGTGATGATGAATATTTAGGGATAGTTCATCGCCTTACAATTTCTCCCATTGGCTAGGCAAGGACCGCGCTGATGTAGGTCGTTCTCTAACTTATCTTGATGGTGGAATCAGACTGATTTTTAATAAAAATTAAAAAAAAAAAAAAAAAAAAAAAAAAAAAATTACAACCCATGAAGAATATAGTGAGGAAGGATTGTTTAGAGTCTAAAAGTTATTTTGAGAAAGCCACGTTTTCCGCCACTTAAAGGAATATATTTAGCTGGATCCAGATAGGTCTCGTGGTTGGAACCTGGGCTCAATAGTTAAGAATCCAATACCTTACCGACTAATCTACTCCCATTCCATTCAAAGCCGAAAACATCCTTTTGATGCCAGAAACATATCCGTCGAATAGATCCATTCCACATTACAAGTACCGGATATATCGCACTCTAACTAGGCCCTTATCAAGGTGGATATGGCGGGTGCGAGTGTTATTAAAGCCTTGGAGGAGTCGGAATGTTATCTGCACTTTAAGCAATCCTAATGTGTGACTAATAAAAAACTAAAACCTCCTAATCTGAAGGGGGTGGGAATTAAAAGGGGAGGCTGGGGGTGACATAAGCTGTTACCTCCAGTCCAATGGCTCCCCCGCTCCTTTGGCTACATCAGATGATTCACACTCACTTGGATCAATACCCATTTTCCGGGAGCAGGTGATCTTCCTCAACCCGTTCATGAACTGTCGACGAAGGTACAAAGACAGGTGCTACTCTCCAAAACACTAATTGGATCCAAAATTGGAATACTTGTATACAGGATATATTACGCTAAAAGATTCTGTAGGATCCTAGATTTTTTTTTTAAATTGATATTGTATGAGGATACTTCTAACATCGTTCATCGGCCTCATTATGACATTTTATTATGAGAGTTGTCGACGATCTCTTGAAATGTTTTCACATTCCACTTTTCTCCGTCAGTCTCATTTTTGATTATGTGCTGGAGTGTTTTAGAAGACATTCAGCACAGATAATTCATTCATGTCATAGTTAGACTACACCTACATTATAACCGGATTTCTTTCGATCCGATGTAGACCGATTTTTTCGATCCTATGTGAGTGCCTAGATTATTTCAGTTAATGACCGAAACCGACAATGAGCTCCGATGATGATTTCATGTCTTAAAGAACAAATATTAGCAATTACTGTATTATTATGTATTAATTAATTATTATAAATTAATAATCAACATATTATTATTGCTTTAACTATTAATTAGATAAATAAGGAATTAGTGTAATCACTACTTTTATGTTATAGCGTAAAATAATATTATCATTTTATTTTATTTTTTTAGTATACGCCCACATTGAAGTATTTAAATCAATCCATATTGATTACACTACAGCCATTACAATATTATGTTCTTCTTCTCTTCCCAGAACCTTCTCATTCTTTCCGACCTGGCCGCCCTCTCCTCATCCGTAATGGTGTATTGTTTTCGTTTGACTGTTTTTAATTTCAGTCTTGTATCTCTACTTCTCAGAATCCTGTTCTCTTTTTTTATCTGCAATATGTTACATTGAACCAGTTGTTCTTGGTTTTACTTTTCCAAAAGTAATTGAATAATTATTCCTGTAGTATGGTCCCTGGTAGTCTTGATATGTGGCCGAAAAAGGCATTTCTCCTTTTTCGCATTGTGTCCGTAATTGATTCCTTTTCCCGATAGACTATTTCATTAGGTAGTAGTCTCCATTGTCCATCTACTTAATGTTTTTTATTGATGATTGTCCTGTGATCCTTCTGTCTATTTTTTGTATTTTATCCGTTGTTACTTTGGTATTCAACTTAAACAGAGTTTCACTTGCATAAGTTGTTTGAGATTTAACAACTGAACTGTAAATAATATTAGCATATGAAATTAATATATAACTCTTTTCCATTTGTACTCCCGTAAATTGGCTATAATGTCTCGGTTATTATACGTTTTTATCCCACAGGCGAGGAACACTTCTCACTAGATCAATCAACAGTTCTTTAACGATGGCCATTTTAGCTTTTTGTCGGAACGGAAAATCGGAATGAAGCGAAACACGTTTAATCAGAGAAGCTGTCAGTTCGTCGGGCGTAATCGGTCATCATCGGATCGGGCTTTCCACTTTAGTGTAGGCACTACTCATTAAAACTTTTTTTGTTAAGTTTTTTTGTTTTGTTTTTCCAATCCGATAACGTCCGAATGTCCGAATGTTCAAATATATATATATATATATATATATATATATATATATATATATATATATATCCATTTCAATACCCCCTTTGAATCCAAGGAATCATGCATTCATGTAAAGTTAATTTGTTTTTTTAAAACTTTATTTTTTTATTTATGTTTTAGTAACCTAGGGTAGATCTTAGATAGGTTTATTAAAAGCAGAGGTGTGGCCCCTGAATGTTTTAGAAAATGTTCTATTTTTTTCATACTCTATGGCTTCTTTTTTTTTTTTCCATCTATAACCTATTCAGTTACACTTATCTATCGTGGACAATTATTTGTTAGAATATTATTTTTATTTTCGTATTTATACCCATTAATATGAGTAATATATACTTATTTTAATCTTTTAAAATACCCACATACAAAACATAACTGACTGGAAACCAACCGTCGTTTTCAACTCGTTCAACATTTACTTGACAAACGTTCAAACTTTCCGATTAATTACAAAAGACTCATTTACATAACAGTAACTAGACCTATTTGGGCGTATGGAGTTGAGCTTTGGTGCTCCACTAAACCGTCCAATTTATCTCTTATCTAATCCTCAATGTTCCTTACTTAGTTGCAAACATATATCCACAAAGATCTTAATGTTGCGTATTGTTAGCCCAAACCAGATATCTATCTTTTCATATTAAACTCCATAACTATTCGAATCCTCCAGTATCTCAACCCGCTTCCAACTGTGTTTTGGATAACCTTCCGAACCGTCTGAAAATGAGATGGTCTCGAGACCTTCTAATGTAGACCTCATTTAAGTGGTACCAATGGGTAATTGTTTTACAAGCAATTGAAATGATATTACGAGCATTATCGTCTTATGTATTTTTATTTATTCGTGTACAGTTATAATTAGGTTAGTAATAAATTTGAATAAAAAAACTAACTAGGTAGCTTAAGTTGGCCAGCGTTAATATAAAAAAGTTACGGTATAATAAACATTAATAACTTCGGTGAGGAAGATCCAATAAGGAATATGTTTGAATTCATAAAGTTTTTTAAATATTTAAAGCCAACTACGTAATAATAATAAACAAAATAAAACAGAAATAGAATATAAATGTTTAAAAGGAACAGCTTTTATTATTTCTTGATTATAAAATTACTCGACTTTCGCCCAACGTCAAAATATCAGAAAAATAGAGCTTCCAAGAATATTATAGTATCAATTGTTATGAGTGTGAAACTTGAACGCTGGCATTAAGCAAATAATATTGCCTTATAGTGAATAAAGCATTACGTCTAATATTTGGAAGTAGTATTATTTTACAAGAGAATGAGGGAAATTTCTAATTTTTGTCTATTTATTTATTGATATTTACAACCGTATGCAATATATAATACAATTTACATCAAGTAAATTTGCGGGAAAATGATTACGACGGCATGCCAATAATTTGTAAAGAAACTACCGACTATTAGCACTTCAATAAGTTAGAATGTCCCTTGGCTGCCTTCTATTGTGAACCCTTGGAGGTTTTTTGGGTATGGAGTGGGAAGCAAGAAGACTAGTGGATTCGAGTGGGTATGGAGCTGGTCATAGATAGCTCAGGATAGATATCTGGTCGTGCCAATTCAGGAACATGAGAGGTTTTTAAATCGTAATGGATATGTTTATTTGTGACATAATAAAGAGCATCGAGAATTTAATGCCGGATTATGGGCTGTAAGGATTAGGACGAAAAGAATTGCAGGTTTAGAGAAGCCCCAACGGTCAGAATTTCAAGTTAACGCCAAAATGTCTTTATAAGGTGTTAAGATGGATAAAAATAGGCATAGTAAGTTATGCTTCGAAAACCAACATGTAAACGTCCGATGGATAGAACCAGTATTTAAAATGTTTTGGATGATTCTCGCGGTATCCTTGAGAATCGAATATTGAGCCTATTATACCTTATTATATCATGCAATTATTCCGAATTGATCGTGCCTACTATTGCAATATGCTTACGAGTAAGTTGACAGGTTTTCAGGGCTGTCGATTGGAGGGAAATATTCCCCCTGAGTGGAATTTTAGAAACCTTTACACCCAAATAGAGAAATGTTTTTTGGAGGTAATTTGGGGGACATTCTGTGGAGGTTACACATTATCAGCAAGGTGTGATAACCAAACAGGAAGCGTCAAATGTACTTGCCGCTGCCGCATTCACTTTATAATCGCTTTTATTTTTCATTATTTTTATTCATAACAATATTCCGTAATTTTAATTTTTATAACAAGTGGTTCTAAATCCATTGAATACCTCACTTCAGGTGGTGACAAGTTTTTTAATTACTGATTTATTTGTTCTCTACTCTTGTAACAATAAATTATTTTTGTTATAGTTACCATTTTGCAAATTAATGTTTATAACCAAATATTTTTGCTATTTTTTTATAAAACAAATGTCAGTTCAGCCCATTAGCGTAGATTTTGGCTATATATGTATTAATAAAATTATTTATTTTTATTTGATAACAAAACCTAATTACATAAATCATATTAAATATAAGAATGATAATTTAATTTCTAATTACGACATAAAGACATTTATAAACTTAATATCTCATCATTCAATTTGAAAAGTAACATTATTCCATGGTCATTTGGGGGAAATCGGGGGGGGGGGGGGGGGGGAATCAACTAGGTATATTGTCAACTCCCTACTATTATTATTTATCTTTAGTAATTATTTATTAACTTGACCTCATTAACTCATTTACTTTTTATCTACTAATTTTTTTTTTTTTTTTTTTTTTTTTTTTTTTTCCATTTTGGCCTTCTAGGGACCACTAACAACCACTGTACAATGTACATTTCTTCTATTGCGTTCATCCTCTTTCCTCTTCTGCCGATATGTCTTCATCCTCTGTCTATGCTGCTCCCTTCGGTCCTCTGTCCACACTGAATTTTGTTTTTCATCAGGTCTCTGAATTTGACATCTTCTTCTCCAATACCCATCTCCACTAAGTCTGCTATGACTTCTTTGAACCATGTAATTTGGGTTTTGGGGTTTTCATCAAAAAACATGAATATTTTCTTTGTCAGCCTTTCATCGTTCATTCTTTCCAAATGGGCATAGAAGCTTACTCTTCTCTTCCCCATAGTACCTCCCACTTTCTCAACTTTGTCATACACTCTATATGTGTCGTCTAGTTGCAAAACCGGCCATCTCCAAAAAACAAAATTTTTCAGGAGAGCTGATTTTCTGTTACATGTTCACGCCGAAGTAGGAAGAAAATATCTCCGGTTTTTAGTGGCACTAGGGTAGTGTGTTTGAAAGCACTTTTTGAAATGGAAGGGGCAAGTGGAGGGGGTGAGTTACTCAATTTTTTATTTTGGATTTGGCCACATTTGCAACTCATTTTGGAGTTGGCCGGTTTTGCAATGAATTAGAACTTAAAATCACTAAATTTAATGAAAATATTGGGATGCAAATGAACAAAACTTTCTTCAATAAGTGAATATTATTTGAAAAATTAAATGTTGTGGTGTAACTCAAACATCTAGACCGAACAACTGGCAAGAATTATTTTTAAAGTAATAAGTTCCGAAAATGGACGGAGAGAAATGGAAGGCAGAAGTTGAAAAAGCCAGGGGCCGCTATATGTTGTATGTTGTGCTAAAAGAAGAAGAAGAAGAAGAAGAATTTCCAAAAAACGTAATTTAGAAAAATATAAAATTATTTTATCGTCTTCAACAGGCCTACATATTTCTCCCTGTTATTTTTCTTTATCACTCTCATCTTCTTCTCTGCTTTCTCCTTCTTGAGCAGCTCATGCTACGATGTTGCAGTAAAAAATCAACCAATCTGTAGAAAACCTCCCCTTGAACTAGCACCTTATTATTTTGTTTGGTTCTGAAAAATCTCTTTGTTGGGGTGACTTTGAAGTGCCATAGTGGAGGGGGTTTGAGGAGGGCACTACTGGGGCTCTTCCAATCAAGATTTGTGTAGTCTCTTCCTGGCTTGAACACAGTTCCACTTTCCGAGAGAATGCCATAAAACTCTGAAGGCTGAAAGAGATTCACAATTTTCTTTTACTTCTTCTCAATTTGGGTAAAATCCCGATCTGGAGGGGTTTTTTTCTTCTCCAAATTGCATGGTCTCTTTGTCTTTTTCTGGCTAAATTACCTAGAACTTCTTCTGCAAACGTCTCCATTAAGATCGAATGAAAAGTGCACGAAACGATAAAGGCATAACGTTAACTACAGGAAAAGTAGGAGCAGACTGATAGTTGCCTAATAAGAGGCCTTCTTTATCTGGAACAACACCGCGATCTAGCGGATGTGGAGATGGGCGGTTTTGAAACTCACTCACGGAAGGATTTGGCCGGTTTTGCAGCACACAGTGTTTTTCAAACGCAGGTTTAACAAGAATTTCACGGGTTTTTGCAAGGTTTCTTGTTTTCAGTATATGGAAAATGTATCTTAGGACTCAAAAAACAGAAAAAACGTATTTCTCAAAATTGAGGAGTTGGCCGGTTTTGCAACTAGACGACACATATCTACTCAATCATTTAAAAAAAAAATTTTTTTTTGAATATTTACCTTCTTTTTTTTCGAATAGTCCAGCAGAGTACCACGTGCTAATTTTAATTCTTTCTCCCTTGTTCTTTTCTTTTCTTCCAGTATGCTTTCATCTGTTCACCATGTTTTCTCTTTCTGTCCTCAGGCCATTTTGCAACAGTCCTTTTCACTTTCCTGAACTGGAATCCCTCCATTTTCAATACTTTTCGCCGAAAGTCTTCTCTATTATTTATTTCTTCTATTTTTACATTGTTTTTTTCTAAATTCCTTTTTGCTTCATTGACCCAGCTTGTTTTTCATTTCTTACCCTACAGATATCTGAAAATCTAACTTGTCAATCTACTATCAGGCATTCGATATAAGTAGCCAAAAGACATCAATCTTCTTTTTCTCATTACATCTGATATATTTTCTACATTTTGATATATTCCAGCATTACTTCGTAATTTCCAACCTTGTACTGTGTTTTGTGTGCCTAATATTTTCTGCATGATTCGCCTTTCTAGTATTTCTAATTTATCCAAATTATTCTTCACTACTACTTTGTTGTAATGCCTTATTTTTACATTTTAGGATAGGCATTTTCTTTTGTAAAGATCTTTGGTAATACCATATGCTCTCTCCATTTTATGCAATCTTTCTTCTATTGCAGATTTTTCCAAACCATCTTCTTGGATCATTTCTCCTATTTGAAATTTTTTGCCCTCTCTATTTGGCCAATATTTGTTTTCAGATATTTGGGTGCATCTTGAATCTTTGTTTTTTTCTGCAGAAATTCTTAGGCCAGTTCTGCTGGCTATTTCTTCCAAGACATTTACTTGGGTTATAGCAGATGTAACATTTTCAGAAAGTGTATATTTACCTTATTATTTGTTAAATTTACTCATTAATATTTAATTAATTGGAACTCATTTTAATTTAATTTCAATTTAATTGTTTTTGTTGTTTAATTGAGCCATTTTGTTTTTAATTATGTTAACTCACAACAATGAGCAGCTTATAACAGTATAAGAAGAGGCACAGTTATGCAGCATTATTTACACAAACTAATTACAGAACGCCATATGAGACATTTTGCTGTTTAAATGTGTAGCAAGGGGATAACAATTCATTGTAACTCTGTACAGAAGTTTGTTTTGCTAACTCAAGCCAGACCCACTCGAGGAGTTGGGATTTCGGGAGGGAGGGAGTTTGCGGGGGGGGGAGAGGGGGAGGGAGTGAAACTTGGAAATGAGGCTGAGAAAACCGCTCCCCGTTGCTCTTCACAGGCGGAGACGGCTCCTCTGCAGTGAGTCCTGGAGGGGAATCTCTCGCCGTTCAAATCCCCGCCGAGCTTCAAAGCGTGTATCATCGCTTCACTTGTTCAGCAGAGGATTATAGGGATATGGTAAGCGGCTACAGGCTGCCTCTTCGCAATCCTCCAAACACTAATGCAGATATATCTCATTTAGTTGGGGCACAGAGAGCCACTCATTTTTTGAATTATCTCTTTTAAAATATTATTACTCATAATCCATGACTATAAATACAAATAAATATTGTTAAATTATTAGTATGTTCTATAGTGCTTGTAGTCTGGTAGTAAAAATGTTTATAATTGATAGTACATAGGGTAAACCAGACAGTTATTGACACCCTTAAGGAAATATTCGGAAATATTCATACTATAATTATAGAAACAATATTTCAATGAAGTTGAAATGTACAGTTATTTATACTTAATTACTAAACTTAAAGCTAAACAATAAAGTTCACTCCAAACATTATTCCTGGAATGTATTTTACAAGATAGTGGCAATAAATAATGTAAAATCAGTTACTGACTCCCTATATCTTTTAAAATACGGACACAGTTGAGCTGTAGAATTTAAAAGGAATTTTAAGATTGATTTTTTTTTCTTCTAATTTTTAAGATAGGGTGTCAATAACTCTCTGTTTTACCCTATTAGTTAAATTCTATTTTGTGGATTCTTCATTATTACTGATTTTATCAATTGACCTTTTAGGATTAAAATGATCAAATTACTTTAAGTATTTTTCAATTCATTTAAAATAGCTCTACTCTTCTTAAAACATTTATTACACAGTTACATGTTTCAGGACCACCTTGTCCCATCTTCAGACTGAAAAAATGTTCAACAATATTGTTTCAGCCGTTCATTTTATGTTTAAAAACAATTCCTGATAATTTGTTTAAATTTAATTAGTCTAAAACTTTCTCTCTCAATTTCATATTTTTAGAAAAATACTTTATTTAAAAAAAAGTTAATAACAAAATATTGTTATATTTTATATTAAATGTTTATAACAGCGGTTTGTTGTCATGATCATAATCATGTATTAGATGTAGTATTAAGCCTCAGTAGTTGGCCGGTTGTTGACCAGTGTGCGTCATGTAAAACGGACGATGTTTTTTTTGTTAATGGTGTGTCCCGTGCCAGAACGTTTATCATTGTATATCATTAATCGTAACTATTACGATTGAATTCCGAAAGATATACTTAAACTTTCGGTTATAGACAATTGGGAGGCCGTATAGCTCCTATATTGTTGTTTTTTTTTGTTCTTTTATCTCAACCCAGGTCTTTTTTTTGTTTCGTCTGGGACTCCTGGACCACGACCATCGTCAAGCAATTCGTGTGCGGCCGGCCAAGACGAAAAAATCAAATTCAGTAAATCAACAGAACCAAAATGAGGACTTTTTTTTTCACAGGGTATTTATAAGTCAAATGTTATTCTTTTTTTTTTTTTTTTTTTTTTTTTTTTTTTTTTTTTTTTTTTTTTTTTTTTTTTTTTTTTTTTTTTTTTTTTTTTTTTTTTTTTTTTTTTTTTTTTTTTTTTTTTTTTTTTTTTTTTTTTTTTTTTTTTTTTTTTTTTTGTAAAGATAAATATTAGTTTAAATATGTACATATTAGCTTTAAATTATACAAACACAAATTGTGAGTGAAATTGAGAGAAATTAGATTAATTTTATTACTAATGTCTATTAATAAATAAGTGTTTCAAAAACAAAAAAAAGGCATTCAATATTTTTTTTTTCTATATTGACTAATTATTGGTCAAGTTAACCTTTAACTTTAAAAACCAGCGTTCCAGAGTTGGTACGCAAGGGAAATAAAGCTGTTCAAGGGTGCAATTTCTGATACCCTTACGGTGCCCTAACAAATATCTTTCACTTTCATATAAACAATACATCCAAATGAATCACTTAAAACCAACAATCCATCAATAATAAGAACAATAATACAATTTACCAAACATCCTTCTGGTGTGTACCACCAAGTCATTGTACTGTTACATTAAAAATACTTCAACCATTAGGGTTCAAGGGTCCATTCCTTATTCTGTTTATTGTTTAGCTTAAGTTGGCCAATCTTATATTTTGAATTTATCTATTATATTAGCATAAATCGTTCCTATTTTCCTGGTATCTGTTTTATAGTGTATTGCTTTATCTATTGTTTAATTGATATATATATATATATATATATATATATATATATATATATATATATATATATATATATATATGCCTCTTTTATTTTTCGATTGTGTGTTTTTGTTTCATGTTGTAATATTTCTACTTTTTCAAAATCAAATTTGTGGTTTAAATTTTGTGCATGGTCTAATAGTGCTGTTTTATTATTATTTGTTTACAATCATATCTATGTTGATTGATTCTTTTATCCAAATTTTAGTTACTTGAACTATTTTTTTTTAACTTTTACTTTACTACGTAGCACTACAACCCGGCCTAGGCTTCCTGAACAATGTCCAGTGCCCCATGTACCTCTCTCTATCTTCACAGCCTTCTTTTTCCATGCTGTAACGCCGTGGATCCCTAGATCTTCTTCAAGGTCAAGTAGCCATCGTATTCTTGGTCGGCCAAGTCTTCTTTTGCCAATTATAGAGCCATCCAAAAGTTTGCTCGTCATTCAATTGGTGGGCATTCTTATGACCCAACCATTCCAGAAGTCGTATTTTAATAAAATGGACCACATTTACATACAAGAAATACAACTCGGCATTGGATCGAAGCTTCCACGTATTTGATTGTACATCGTGGTCTGGCCTATAAATTTTCCGCAAAAGCTTAAGCTCAAAAAAAGTTAGATGATTTTTCATTACGGTGGTTTAAGTCCACGCCTCCGCTCCATACGTTAGGAATGGACGAACTAAGGTTTTATACAGTCGCACTTCAGTGGTTGGAGATAATAGACTATTTTAAAAAAGTTTTATATTTGCGAAGTAAGCTCTATTAGCTGCCATTATTAATTTTCTTTCTTCCTTTATTACTTTGTTCTCACCATTTAATTCTGATCCCAGGTATGTGAAACTTTTAACTTTTTCGAAGTAATTATAGTCGGTATGCTAGAACTGCTAAGCTTTGTACTAGTACTCATATATTGCGTTTTTTTCTCATTTAAACTGAGGCCGATATTACTTAAAGTAATATTTAAACTAAATAAGCAATCAATGGTTATTCGAAATAAACGAAGTTGAGAGAAAATAGCTGTTTCAAACATGACTTTTTTCATTCGAACCAGTATTAACGATAGGTCCTAGATACAATTGTTAAATAACAAAAAGTATTTTCCATTAAATTTCTGATCAAAAATTTTTCGTCTAATTTTCCATAGGAGCAACACCAACAGAGCGTATCAAAAAATAATTTTTAGGAAAAAAACAAAACCGACTTAATGATTAAACCTATATAATCAAACTTGAAATAAAAAATAATATTTTAATTGCTTCGAAACAAAAACCATTAAATGACAATCAACAAAATTATCGATACTTATATACCTATTCACAATTTATGATCAGTTATTTTTAGAGTCGGTGCAAGGCAAGAAGGGTAGCTTAATCCTACCTTTGCAACAAACCTTCGAATGGCACGAGATAGGTGTGGCGGTGATGAAATAGTGAAGAATCTTTACAATTAACATTTCTTTTTTTCCGAATTCTGATTGTTTTGGTTGGCACCGACTCTAAAAATAACTGATCATAAATTGTGAATAGGTATATAAGTATCGATAATTTTGTTGATTGTATAGGTTTGATTATATAGGTTTAATCATGAAGTCGGTTTTGTTTTTTTCCTAAAAATTATTTTTATTTTTTACTTTTTAGTGGTGAGTGTATTTTTGTTTATACAGTCAATTCTCGATCTTCAAGCTACCCTGAAAAATCTTCAAGCACCGGCCAAAAAAAGAATCATCAAAATTGATTAAGAATTGACGGAGGTTGTCAACTCATCTGTATTTTTTTTTTTTTTTTTTTTTTTTTTTTTTTATTTTACGCGATTACTCCGTCAATTCTGAATCAATTTTGATGATTGTTTTTTAGATCGGTAGGGCATACTTTAGAGATGGTCCCATAAAAAATATTTTTAAATCAACGCAGCACTTTTTAAGATAAATCAAAATAACAGTTAATAAGTGATTTTGTTAACTGTTTTTTTTATTTTTCTTTAAAAGTGCTGCGTTGATTTAAAAATATTTTTTATGGGACCCCCTCTGAAGTAGTCCCTATCGATCTAAAAAAGAATCATCAAAATTGATTCAAAATTGATGGAGTAATCGCGTAACATACACACACAAAAAAAAAAAAATACAGACGAGTTGAGAACCTCCTCTTTTTTGAACTCGGTTGAAAATTAATGCAAAAAATACGTTAAACAAAAACGTATAGAAACCCTGCGAAAAATATATCCATCCCTAAAAGTGTATTAATCATGTAGAGTATGTAAAGACCTTAATTAATTAAAAGTTATTTCTAATCCTGTGAATAAGTAAATACAATTTTATTACTATTATTGATATTGGGAATATCTTGTTCGTCAAGTTAAATAAGTGTTATGATAAATGCCGGTACATGGGGTTCTTCCAGCAGCAAATATCGTACAAAATATCGTAAGATTAGATAGGCCACACGAGATTCACCCACTTCTACCTTTTCTCAAAACAAACTCTACCAAAATGCAAATATTGCAGTAATATGACAGTAAGCCATATTTTTCAGGCATACCCATATGTTACTTCACAATAGTTTTGGATTGAATCCTAGTATGTTTTGTATGCTCAGGTTAAAGTATATGAGGAAGTGAACATCTGAAAAGGAATGAAAAAATGAACTGGGCGGAATTTCTGCCTGTCAGTGTGTGTGTGGGTGTGAACATGCTGTTTAAAATATTTAATCTAAAAGAAAGCTGTACTTGCTTATGCTAAAGGATTTTCGTGATAGCCAAGTAGAAGTTTTTTAATTTCTAGTATAAAATCAATTTCCAAAATCTCTTTATGCTTTCATTGAAATAAGGAGAATCTTTCAATATGAATTTGATTTTTATATTTTTTAAAGATTTTTGTTTAGATGAATTTCTTCAGCATTACTCCTCAAAACTTTTATTTATCATCCGCTAAACAAAGTTAAATATTTCGAGATATTATCCCATCTTCAGACTGTTATATACATTATTTTTTATATGTATAAATTTTTTACATTTCACTTTAGCAATACAATCATTAAAATAATTTAATTTACCTATTTATCACAGTGTTAAGACACTAGTTCATAAATTTAAACTGATTTATTTTAACCTACCCTGCTTATCATGGCTCAAGGGTCTATTTCATTATTATTTTGTTTGTGTTTTTCTTATTACTATGTTGGATAAACTATATTTTTAATTTATTGATTATATTAGCGTATATGTATCCTATTTTTTCAGTGTCTCTTTTAAAATTAACTTCGTTTTTTATTATTTTAATATATATTGCTTCTTTAATTTTTCAGTAATGTGTTTATTTATGTTGATATAGCCTTTTATGTAAATTCTGCTTAGTTTAACCTGTATAATGTTTGTTACAATTCAAACAGTTAATTTATATATCATTTCTATTGAAGTGCTAAGAAAATTGATGATATCGTTCTGAGGTCGAAGCCCGCAATAAACATATTATTGAGGGTGTGAAACATTTATATCGTAAAAGGACTTGGATTATTTTGTTATTATAGGATTAGTTGACGTTTCTGGTCAAAATAAAGGTGGCATTGATTATTGGGTACTTGAGCTGAGGGCTGTTGGAGGGGTGGCTGCCACAGATGTTAGCGTTATAACGCCCAGTGCCTTCCTCGTCACCCCCCCCCCCCCACTCTCTACCTCTTCCTTAAATATTTACCAGCGGCGAGGTGCCTTAAAGGTAATCTTATTGTCTTACCCAAGTGTGGTGGTGGTTGTCAAAAAACTTCCTACGTTTTCCAAGATTTGTCGTTGAAGTATCTGGAAAAAGTCACTGAAAGTCACTTCCTCCAATTATTGTTTGGCATTGGGAAGAAATTGGAAAGACTGTTCCCGCTGCAGGCAATATTTTGTCAAGCTGTAGCTTTAGTGGCTAGACAAAAATATTGATGTCCCCAAGGAAATATTTAGTTTCGATCTAAGGGAACTTCACCTATCATCTAGTCGAGGCAGGCAGGTATCAAAATGACGCATCATCAAAAACCAAAAAACGCCGTGTTAAAGATTTAGTGTTTTCGAGAGGTCCAGAAGAAGTTGTTTTTGCCGCCAAATCATTAGAACGAAGGTCCCATAAAAGTTTATTGAAAACTCAACCACATTCCGAACTATAACCAGCCGAAATCCTTGCTTTATTTTTCGATTTAGATCTACACAATTCTTCGATCATTTTTAAATGATACCACAGTTTTAGAAGATGAAATGGAAACTTATAACTGTGATTCTGACTATGATGATGAATATGAAGATGAGGATAGCGAATTCAATTAATTGTTTACCAACAACAAAAACTTAACTCAAAAATGTTATTTGGGGGGAAAATACGCATATTATACGGAAATTATACTTTTCATGTTAGTTTCTGCCTTAAAATGATTAATTTCCAGTTAATTAATTTAAAAATATAAATAAATAAAAACTGTTTTCTTTATTTAAAATGGATTTTGATTTTTGTACGCAGAAGAGATGACCATTGGAGTTTATCCATAGCTTTTCTTCGCCATCCTCTTATTCTTAGATTTTTCAGGTCGGCCTCCACATTATCCTGCCACCTTATTCTAGGCCTTCCTCTTAATCTGGTACCATCCGGTCTGTCATTCATCATCCTCTTTAGCAGCCTCCCGTCCGCCATCCGTTCGACATGTCCCAGCCACCTTAACCTTCCTTGCTTGATGACCACCATTATATTCGGTTCCCCGAATAGCTCTTCCAATTCTTTGTTCCTCCTTATCGTCCAATTTCCATGGTCGTTTACTGGGCCAAAAATTCTTCTGAGATCTTTCCCTTCCCAAACTTGAAGTATTGTCTCGTTCCCTTTTGTTAGTGTCCAGCACTCACTTCCATACATTACCACAGGCCTTATGACTGTTTTATACATGATAAGTTTTGCAGCTCGTGATAATGCTCGGAACTTCAGTATTTTATTAAGAGCGTACATGCATCTGCTACCTGCTGCAATTCTGGCTTTAATTTCAGTTTTTATTTCGTTATTTTCCGTTATTAGGGAACCTAGGTACTTAAAGCTCTTGCACCATCGGAACTTATGCTCATTAATATGCATCTCCTCTTCTCTGCGAGGTTTCTTGCTGTAATCATAAACTCTGTCTTGCTCTGATTCAGCTTTAGTCCTCTATTTTTCGCCGCTGCTTCAAACTCTTCCAGCACTCCAGAAAAGGCTGGTAAAGTACGTGCTCTGATGAACACATCGTCAGCATATGCCATATGTTGAGTCATCCTGTTGTAAATATTTCCACGGGGCTCGTTCTTATGGCCCTTATCACTTTTTCGAGAGTTAAGTTAAATATTATGGGTGAAAGTGGGTCACCTTGGCGTAGTCCTCTTCTAACCTCAAACTCTTCTGGGAGGAGTCCACCAATTCTTACCTGGAATTTAGTATCTTTCCATGTCATCTCTATCAATCTTACTAACTTCCTAAAGCTCTCATGTCCCTGGCACACTCCTCCCTTTCTATAGAGTCATAAGCTTGCTTGAAATCTATAAAAAGATGATTCAGGCTCACATTATATTCATAACTCTTTTCCAGAAATTGTCTCAAGGAGAAGATTAGGTCGGTTGTCGACCTTCCCTTTCTAAACCCGTACTGTGTGGCGTTAGCAGTACCAAAAGTTGATTCTCGAATCTCGATACCAAAACCTCTTTTTAAAAATAAATTGCTATGAGAGCTAAGCAATCCAAATCAATACAAAAAAACAAGCAATAATTACACAAGAAAAAAATATGTAAGTGATAAATAGCATTAATTATAGTAATATAAACCTTGCATACATTTTTAGATAATGGACTAAAAAATAATTGATAAACATAACAAATTCTTATTTAAAATGATAAATAGTCCAAAGGTTCTGAGTTCCATTTATTATACTTAACGAATGAAAAATTTACCTAACTTAAACCATTCATTAAACATAGATGGGATGCATTGATATTTTTCGAGTGAATCTTTTAATGTTATTTTAAGAATCGAAAACCATCATGATCATGTGATGAAACGAAAAATAATATTTATTCTTGAATAGTAAAATAGTGCTTTTGTCTGGTTGCAATAATTTCGTTAGCACTTCAGTTTCGGCAGTTTGAAATGTATAATAATTACACAGTGTATCTTTGACTGCATACCCTAACTATCTACATATATAAATACTTCTCAGTCAACAAATACCCCATCGATATTATATTTTATATTACCTACTTATTTTTTTTTTACATTTTGAAATAGTCGTCATATACCTATAAGTCTGTAATACATATAGTAACAAGATACAGATAACGGTTATGCTTATACTCTTAATAATGGACTGAAATCAATAACATAGATAAGCATCATATAAAGTACTTTTTTTCAAAAGCGACCCGCTAGCCACCACGGTCGTAGCCAACGGACCATAGGATCTTAACGATCGGGGCGGCTCCCAGAGGGTGGGCACAATCCCTGGGGCCTTGTTGGATCCTAATAAGCCAACTAATGAGTCCTTGGACTGTTTTCATCATGACAATAAATCCAAGGCTCCTCCCCTCCAATATACACAAACAATAAACAGCCACTCAATGCACTCCCATCGGGACACGTTTAAGCACTGTCTATTCATTCGGTCTTTAACAGTCCGAAAGTATGTGCCTAACCCCTTTGCGCGCATTCACTAAGCTAATACCGTTCAATAAATTTCTAGTAACGTCTTTTCAAAAACTTATCGGAACAAACATACATACAATATTTTTGCTATAGATATGTCTTTTGGATGGGGTTCTAACTTCCTTTATTCGTCATATATTTCTTTACCTCTGGAATTTTCAAGCTTCCGAGCAAATGTAAAATACGTATATTTATATAATAGATATTGCAATATTATACCTATGTTGTATCTTTATTCAAGATTTCTCATTTATTTTGTAACTCATTATTATTAATCAATTGTCACAGCCATATGATTGTCCTAGGGGACAAGTTGACCCAAAATAGAGTTTATTTTCTTATTCTCCTTTATTATAATTCATATTATTTATGAACCCCCATTATATTTTATTTTTATGTTCTTTATCTTCTTATAATTTTTCTAATATTTTTCAGATAATTTCAAATTGTATATAAACCCTATTTCTTATTCATTTTGTTTTTTAATTATTTATTTTAATACTTTTTTTTCTTCCTCTTCTTTATTTCTGTAGCCGAAATATTCTTTGTTTTAGCCCCGATGATGATCATTAATGATGAGGCCTAAACGTTAGAAAAAAATAAAATATTTTTGTTGATTATCAAACATGGCCTAATTTTTTATGACTGATCCCACTCAACATATTACACAATGTATTTATCCAGTCAATCAACATAGCTCTTAAATTATTTTTTTTTTAATTAAAAATGGTTGTTGGTAGGCCAGAAATGCTCATTACTAAACTCCAACGGTTTCATAATGACAGAACCTTTCATAACGATGATTTTGTTTTTGTTGCCGTTCTACGCATTAACTATATCACTTGTCTTGAGGTGGTTAGCGACGTTCGATTTGGTAACTATTTCATCCACCTAAGCTCGCAAAATACCGTCATCTAAGGAAGAAGTGCCATGAACCTCCGTGTCTTCAAGTATATAGACTCTCTCTAGAATTTTCAAAAAAAAAAAAAAATCATTGAATGGCGCGTAAAGTAAATACTGCGTTATTTCCAAGAAGGTAAATGTTAAAGAGCTAAAAACATCTTTGTTTAGGAGAGGAATAATAAGTGTTGACATCCATAAAAAAAAGAAAGAAAAAAGTATATTAAATATAAACAGTTTATTACATTGGGTAAATATAAATATATAGGGTAAAATATAGTTTTGGCATGGATATATTTTTTGGATTGGGTTCTATACTTATTTGGTGTAACATTTTGGCATGCTCTTGGTGTTGCTTGGATCAAAAATTTGACGACAGTTCTCTTATCAGATATTGAATGGACAATTTGTTTTGTTTTATAACATTTGTCGCTAGGAGCTATTTTGGTTTCAATGAAAAAAAATCACCTTTTGCCTACATTTTATATTTTTTATAGAACTATTTATTGGTATCTACAACTGTTTACATTATATACAAGTAAATTTGAGGATAATGGTTTCAATGGCATGTCAATGTAAATAACTACTCATTAGTAGCACTTTTGTAAAAGCTCTACATTAGAAGGTCTTTTGGCCATATTCTTTTCAGGTACCTTGGAGAACTCTTTTAATTCTAAAATTTGAATTGGGTAAAGCAGTAGTAAGACAGTCAGGGAGAAATTGAGTTTTTTTTTTTAATGCTATGACACAATGCAATATTTTAAATTACTTTATTTTATAGACATAATTATTATGCCCAATTTATTCTCGGGGTGGCTATTACGTCAAGATAATACGGTTTTTTACCGGATCACTGTCGCATCATGGTCAGGTAAAAACACCATAAATATTGGATAGTCAAGAAAATAATACAGGCTTCCTTTTTTTTTCCGTTTAAATACCCCTCTGTGTAATAAGCTGTTTATGTTTATTATATTTTTTTTTAAAGGAGATTTTTGTATTTCAATTGCATATTTATTGTACTAGCAAATAATAATAATAAAAAAAATAGATCATGGATATGATATTCACAATCTACTGCTTTTCCCAGTTTTCATTTTATAATCAAATAATCAAATTACTTAAATTGATAATTAAATTAAATTAACAATCAATGATTGTTCGATATGAACGAAATTGAGAGAAAATAACGATTTTAAAGTTGACTTTTTTACATGTCTGTGATGTCTATGATTTACATGTCTTAAATACATGACTGTTACATACATAAATACATGTTAGACCTATTTGGACGTACGGAGCTGAGCTTTAGGGCTCCATTAAACCACCCAATTCATCTCGTATTCAATTCTTACAATCCAAAATCATTCGAAAAATCCTCAATGCTCCTTACTTTGTCACCAATAAACTTATCCATAAAGATCTTAATGTTCCATATGTTGCTGATTTAGCCCACACCAGATACCTATCCTTTCATAGAAAGCTCCATAACCACTCAAATCCGTTAGTTTCTCAACTTGCTTCTCACTCCATTCCTGATAATTCTCCGAGGCGTCTGAAACGAAGATAACCTGGAGACCTTCTAGTATAAAATTTTTAATAAAGTGCTACTGATGAGTAGTTCGTATTAAGTTTTAACATATTATAATCGTTGTCAATACATTAACTTGATGTATATATTTTGTACAGTTGTAAATTTCAATAAATGTCTTTAAAAAAAAGGAAGTGACATCATTCTATGTACAGAGACGTTAAAAACAAATAAGATATAAGATGCTCAAAGGTGTGAATAAATTAAAGTAATAACATAAACATACTAGATGAAAAATTAGAAAAAAAAATTAAACAGATAAATTAACATAATGATCTCATGATGATGACAGAAATCAGAAATAGGTAATAATTTTGGACATGATCGACCTAGCAGGACAAAGTTAGGGAATCGCTTTGTTTAACTGAGAATTTCAAATATCGTGTATGGAAACCAAATTAGAGTAAGGGATTGGAGTATTTGTTGAAATATTGTTCATGAAACTATCACTTCCCTACCATCTTATTAGTTGACTATTGAAGTTGTGTATGAATTTTTAAAAGTCTATTTCTATAGCATCTCCAACGTCACTCTACCGGGGAACTGCAAACATATTAGAGTAGTGGTAAGCTAAGATTATAGGAATTGAATGATAACTCATGTACCGGGAAATGAGTGTTATATATTTTTTTTAAAATTATGTTCACACTAATTGAATTTAAGCAAGAAAATTTTAATCCATATAAACAATTTTAATTATTTTTTAAAATATTAAGTGAGATTATATAGCCATAATGAAATATCTGTTAGTTTCAGGGATGTCCATAAAACATACAGTTTTAGACTTACAATGGTAAATAACAATCTTATAACCAATATGCAACTTTGAACTACTGGACGAGAATTTTGGACATTTTACGAGATTATTACAATCCGTACAGATAAGAAATTTGAAGATGGTAATGTACATGTTTCAAGATTGACAGTTGAAAGAAGGTTAATGGAATGACACCACATATGCCACAATGATTACTATAACGAAGCATATTGTTGTTAAAAAAAAAATCACTTAATCTTAAAATAAAAAATAGCATAACGTTTTTAGAGAACTTTAGAGAAAAGCCATGGGATTATCTGTGTTAGCAGATCAGTACAAACCTCACAGATAACAGATTTATGAACTGAGAGTGTCACAGAGCAGGTTTATCTCCAGCAATTAATCACGAATCTTGATTGCAGATACTCGTAGTGTCCATATTTCAAGTAGGACAGTTAAAAGGTCATACAGAATATGATTGTATTTTTTTTTTTAATTATTTATTGAAATTTACAACTGTATATACAAAAAATAAAATACATCCAGTAAATGTGATGAAATAGATAAAAATGACACGTCACTTGTTTTTAAAGCAACTGCCCATTGGGAGCACTTATTAAGGTTCTTCATGATGAAGCACTATATTAGAAGGTCCCGAGGCCATCTTCCTTTCAGGCGCCTCGGAGGGTTATCTGGAATGGAATGAGAAGCAAGTTATCATACTAATGGATTTGAATGGTTGTGGAGTTTGCTGTGAAAGGATTGATATCTGGTTTGAGCTAAGTCAGAAACGTAAGGTATATTAAGATCTTTGTGGATAAGTTTGTTTGTGAAAAAGTAAGGAGCATTTAGGATTTGTCTAAGGATTTTGGATTGTAAGGATTGGATACGAGATGAATTGGACGGTTTAGTGGAGCCCCAAAGCTCAACTCCGTATCTCCAAATCGGTCTAATTATTGTCATGTAAATGAGTCTTTTGTAATTAATTGGAAGGTTGGAGCGTTTGTCAAGTAAATGTTGAAGTAGTCGATAGCGACGGACAGTTTCTTGTCACTTGAGGTACGCATGATGATATAGAAGGATCAATACAATTAGGATTGATGAATTAAATGCCACTTCTATTGAGATTGAGATTTCTTGTCGTTTTAGTCTTGTATTGGATTCCAAGTAAGACGTTTGTCCAGATGGAGTCCTAGGTAGCGGATCTGTTTAACGGGGATTAGTGGAACATCGTTAAAGGATATTGTAGGACAGGAAGTCGTGGGTTTACGACGGAGGGTTAAATGATTGTATTTAAGATTTTTTTTTCTGTCTCAATTTTTTTTTTTAGTTTCTAAACTGTTTATTTTAATTTCCTTTTTTCTTTATTTCATTTTATCAAACTTTATTTTATGTCATTGTACATAATGTATGAATGAGTCTTTGTCATCAATATTACTCATTACTCTTGAGTAAGGCTGCTTGTAATTATTGAAAAAAAAAAAAAACTTTAATTCCTGAAGATACGCTGATGGTTCGCGTTGCAGAGTTGCACACTGCCTCCTACTTAGCAAAGGATTGGAGAAAGTGTCTATTCAAAAACAAGTCTTCTTCAACTATATATTCACTCATTATTCCATCTGTACATGACATCTGACTGATTATGACAGTGAATTTTGAATTGCCCAGAGAACAGTAATGAATCAATAGGCTGTTACAAAAATTTAAGTGCGCCACACAGGGACGCTCAGTGGAGCCAGATGGCCAAAAGAAAGTAAAAAAATCAATACCTTTTTAAGTAATAATCCTATCGACTTATCGTGAGTCTCATTCAATTTAGAATCGAAAATTATATTGGAATTTCCGAAAAAAAATTAACTTCTGGAAAAGATCAAGAAAACTTGGGAAATAAAAAACAAAACAAATTAGGTAATCACTGTGAAATCATAATTTTACTGTTATTTTTAAAATGCAATTAATTGTGTGGAATTTATTCAGTTATTGGAGATCAGTTTAATTGAGTTATTCAGCAAATTCTATAATAAAATGGTAAAGAAATATATTGAAATTAAACTAAAATTAACGCATTTATTAGAAACAAAATTTAAATTGGTAATAAATACAAACAATAGAACAAATAAACAAATAGAAAATTAATTGATACAATTACGAAACTTTTTCATTTAAATATTAACCATTCCTAACATACATATATAATGCGGTACTCTGCACCACATATTTCCCTGACTTCTGGAAATCATCAATAGTTAAAATGATACCTAAACCCAAAAATCCACCTGAGCTCCCATCCTCGATCCGTCCTATTTCTCTCTTACCAAGCATGGGTAAAATCTTAGAAAAACTCATTTTTAAACGTTTGTATCATATCCTAGAATCCCATCATGTAATCTCACATTCAACAATCCAGCAATGTCATCGTATTGTGGCCGTTGTCTCCTCTGCATTGGAGCGCGGAATGTACTGCACGGGAGCCTTTCTTGATGTAGAACAAGTGTTTGACCTAGTCAGGCACCCGTGACTGCTGTTTAAGCTCCGTCAATTTATACCTTCTACATATTTCCTTATTATTAGATCCTATCTATAGTACCTAAAGTAAACCATACATTATCCTATTCTCCCCTCTTTTCCCAATCTGCCGTTGTTTCTAAAGGTAGTATCCTAGGTCCCATGCTCTTCACGGTGTATACAGCTGACATCCCGACTCATCCAACCACTGTCCTCACCACTTATGCCGATGACACATGTGTGTTATCAGTAAATAATAATCATTGCATCCCAATCACTACAATCTCATATTACTGACATTCAAGAATGGTGTCGAAATTGGAGAATTAAAATAAATCCAAACAAATCCCATCATATAATTTTTACCCTTCGTCGTAAACCTACGATATCCTGTCCTACAGTATCCTTTAATGATATTCCACTAATCCCTGTTAAACAGGTCCGCTACCTAGGACTCCACTTGGACAAACGTCTTACTTGGAATCCACATACAAGACTAAAACGACAAGAAACTGCTCGTCAGACTACTTCAACATTTACTAGACAAACGTTCAAAGCTTCCAATAAATTACAAAAGACTCATATACATTACTGTGATAAGACCTATTTGGACGTACGGAGTTGAGCTTTGGGGCTCCACTAAACCATCCAATTCATCTCGTATCCAATCCTTACAATCCAAAATCCTACGATAAATCCTCAATGCTCCTTATTTTGTGACCAATAAACTTATCCATAAAGATCTCAATGTTCCATATGTTGTTGATTTAGCCCAAACCAGATATGCATCCTCCCTTAGTATGCTCCATAACCACTTTAATCCACTAGTCTCCCAACTTGCTTCCCTCTCCATTCTCGATAATCCCCCGAGGCGTCTGAAAAGTGCTACTAGTGAGTAGTTCTTCACAAGTTATTTACATGCCATTGTATTCACTACCAACACATGTACTTAATTTGTATTATTTTGTACAGTTGTAAATATAAATAAATGAGAAAAAAAAAATATTAAGCAGTTTTATATTATTTATGATTCAAACAGTAACAGGCTATGATCAATACAGAAGACATTTTGTCACCTTTCTTACCATTGCATTAAGAGTGACATAATCAGTCAACAATTGCTCAGATATTAGGAATGGGGCCATTCTAAAAAAAATAGCCGTTTTGGATTTCGAAATAGAGTAAAAAAGTCGAAAAATGAACTGCATTTTTCTTGAACTAGTGTATTTGCATCATTTCTTAAGTATGTTAAATTTTTGAAAAATACTTTGCAATCCTGAGTTTATGTTTTTTAAATTATTATACACATTTTTTTAAAGTGATTTTTATTCCATGGGTGTTACCTAAGTTAATAATTATAATAAATAATTTCTTAAAAATTATAATTTTGTTTAAATTTTCACTGGAATGCAATAAAATTATATTATGAGACACCTAATTTAGTTTCCATTTTCAAAAATGTGGTCTTATTTCACTCATAAGAAAAAAGTTTCTGTAATAAACCAAAAAACCTTCACCTCACTGCAGAATGACGTCCGTGAGGTAACACTGCTGACGCTCACCTCCTTTATCCATCCCGATGATCTTTTAGACAGTATTTAACCAATCAAAAACTTTAAAAAAACCAAAGTAAATTAATAAATAAATATATTTATTACAGTTTTTCATGGATATGCCCCTAATTCATCAATAATTTATCTCATTAAACCTATAACCAGAGAACATAGAACTAGAAGCGGCAAGGAAGCCTGTCTGTAGGTTGGGGGTAAAGCCATCTCACAGAATAAATTCATGCGAAATTAATGTAAATTATCAAAATGAATCAAATTGGAGACTATTTTTCCACTATATATCCTATTTCCGACCATTACCGAGAAACAAACTAATAAAATAACGTAGCAAAATACTTTCAAATGGTAGTAATAAACTGATAATAATTTTTAAATTTAAAAAAAAAATAGTTTTTTTAATTTCTGCTTTTTCTTTATGCATAAGAAGAATAGTTCTTTCCTGTTGAAACATTTTCTCGTGTTCCATATTTTAGGTTATCGCCATCTTTGATACGGTATACATGTGCTCTCCGGTTTTTAGCCATTTTTGTATGGCTAAAAGTGTTAGTTTTTCTCGAAAAGTGTCACGCAGATTATTCCATAGACTTTCGAGTAATCAGTGAATTTTCTCGCAATTCGATCGAGTCATTCTCTCGTAATCAATGTGGAAAGATAAGCACAGGAATCTGTATAGAGATGTAAACGAGTTCGCTTATCCGTTTCTTGCTGTTTACGTGGCGATGAATCATGGTATAGCGTCATAATCTCGCTAGTTTCCGATAAGTGACATTCTACTGCAATCAATTAAGACCAAGCTCTCAGGTAACATTAACATTATGCATTTATGTTAGCCTATTCTTCAATGAACGTGATAATTTTCTATATTAAAGCTAAGTTTTGACTATTTTTTAACGTTTGTATACCTTCATATTTTCAGAATATTTTATAAACATTTATTGGTACACAAGTTCTTATTATTCACACATACTTCCTAAACTAATACAATTTTGTCCTCTTGACACATTTTGCAACTTATGTTCGGATCGCTAAATCTGCGATACAGAAGCTCCAGTGCTAAATATAAAATTATTGTTCTATGGTTGTGTACTAAGGGTGTAATAATTTGAATACGAAACTCTCAATGAAGCATTTATCTAAATCAAATTATGACTATTGCTACCCAACAAAATATTCTTAGTCTGTATAATGAAACAGACTCATTGAAAAATGAAAACTTTCAGTTATAATGATATATGCTCTTAAAAGAAAATTCAAACATTATTTAATGAAACTGATAATAGAACACAGAAGGTTGTGGTTTCGAATCCCAACTTTGCGTATAAGAATTTATTTCATGTCAGACCCACGGAATAACCTTGACCTCCCCACGGCGCTTAAACTAGGTTGGTAACCTGCCGGATAATCTGTCCTGCAATATTTTGAATACACAAGAAAGTTAAATCCCTTACCTACATTTTTTCAATGTACCTTAATCGTAATTATCTGATTCTAATTCTTCCATGAGTTTTGTTGAAATGTATGATGATATTATTTTTTTTAGAGACTGTTAAACAGATTTGTTTAACTGTTCTAGGAAATATTTTGATAGGTATTTTCTACATTGTTCTGCTATTTATCACTCTGTTCCTACTTGTTGTTGTTTTTTTCGAGCTATCAATTTTAAATTTTTTTTGCTATTCATTTGCAATATTTGTTCTATAGCGTTATTTACTGTATAAGTGTTGTAATTTATGTGTTACATACTATCTCCATTAAAGTATAAATCGTATTAAAAAGATTCATTTTTTTTTTCTAATACAGTAAAAACTCGATAATTCGTCATGAGTGGGGGAAGAGGGTGACGAAATAACGGAAATGACGAATTTTGCTGGTAAAGTAACAAAAAACTGTTGGGAAAATAAGAGAGAACAAATGCCCGACTGATCATTCATTTTGAGTTGAAGATGCATGGAAGTGAGGAAAATAATAGTACTTATTATAATTAGATTAAAACCTTATATATATTGGACTTCAGTGACAATGACAAAAGGCACAAAAAAGCTAAACACTTGCCGCATCCCATCAGGTGTGAAATATCTGATTCACATTGCTGCCTCAAAACCACTCAATGCACTTAGTTAAAATTTCCTCTACTTCTTTGCATGGAATAGTGGAAGAGTTAGAAACGTCATTGTCATCATCTTTTTCTATCACTAGATCATAACTTCATTTTGACCACTCTATTCCATTGTCATTTAAAATTTCATATCCTACATCCGTACAACCCATGTTTGACCAACCAGCTGCTTACCTCTTGCTTATTTTTCTCATTTTATAACCTGGAGCAGAAGTTCCTAAGCCAGATGGTAATGTTTTTGTAGGAAGAGCTTTCCAGTATTAAATGATTCCGGGAATTCGTCAGCTGCACTTATACTTCTTTTCATCTCTTACTATAATCAATTGAGGGAACAGCTCCGGGTTTGTTTTTTTTTTTTTGTTTTTTTTTCTATGAGATGATTGACAAAAATTATATATGTATATAAATATAGGCGTATTTTTTAGTGACAAACCAAATGAGGCGATTTAAAGATTAAATAAGAAGCAAGGGGAAAAATGAATTACATACGTATTTAATTCTGTTATTTATAGTTGCCTATTTGAATAAAAAAAAACAAAAAAAACTGACGAATTACAGAATAAGACGAATTATCGAGCGACGAAAATGTTTCAATGAAAAAGTTTTAGTATTTACGCTAGTATAAATAACAATTTAATAAGCTAATGGACGTTATTGTGAATTACTGAAATGGAAATGACTTGTATCGTTGACTTGAAATGAACGCTTTTAAAGAAATTTTCGTTCTTTTTTCCGAACTACGGGTTTCATCATGTATTCTGAGGTTTATTGTGTATCAAGTGCATGCACCAAGTACTTTTCTTTGAATTCATGGTCAATATAGGTTAACTGGAGGAGACTTTTATTTTTCTCAATTTATTCTTTTATTTATTCCTAACATCTCACTCAATTTATTTCCCAACATCCTGACTAATTTAAAAAAAAAACACATTAAAATTAGTACTTAACTGTTTTGTGAAGCTTAATATTCGAATAGGGCTAACACCAGGTCAAAATATTTCTTCATTTCCAATTAACATGACGGTTTAATGGTTACTTAAGGAAGAAAATTACAAATGGAGGCACCTATATTTACTGTAAGTTTAAATATCCAACGAGTCAGGTAACTTTGTATTATTAATAAATTCAATTAATCTTTTTAAAAGAATAATAAATGTAAGAAAAAAAAATAATAAACCATTTCCAAAGACATACTTCTACTAGAAATTTTTTTTTAAACCAACGCCGCGCGGTTCTTTAGTCAAAGACTTTTGTTGATTTGCTCGTCATTTTAGCGGCTGAACAACAATTTACAACAACAAGTGTAAGCCTTATTCAAGGAAGTCCATTGTTGGTCTTAAAATAGTGTTCTAAAGAGAACTAATGCATCGTTGGTACTTCTAGGGATTCAAGCATTTGAAGAATCGGTCTTATTATGTTTTATAAAACATGCAACATAAAAATTTGCCAAATGATTTAAAACATATTGTTTTGTATTGATATCAACTCATGTTGAGGTATCAGTTTACAAAATCCGGACTTATTAATGAGAAATATGTTGGTCTCTATTTTGATCTACATTTTCATCTACGTTTCACCCAACTTTGGGGTACGTTAGATCAATCAATTCTAATTGCACTGTGGCTTTCTTTTAGTCCAGTGTTGTTTCATCCTTTCGGGTCTGTCTTTCCATTCTTCATCAGAGATTAGAATAGTTCGTTTAGTTTTTGTATTAAATTGGAACCCTTTTTTTTTCAAAGGGGTCAAATTCAAAAATAACGCATTATGACAGTAATCAAACCAGAAGCCCTATGTGCTGGTGAAACGCTGTCTATCACTAACCATGGTCCAATGGGAAGACTAGAAATCAAAGAAAGGAAGATTTTAAGAAAAATTGTAAATGTATTAAGAACGAACTAATCCATATCACAAATTAAAATCCTTCACAAAATAACTGAAAAACTATCAGACGCAAATATAAACAGAAGAATCGATTTTGATGGACACATTTTTAGAATGAACCCAAACATACTAACAACCAAAAATCCAAACCAAGTTGGTATAAGGAGAGAGAGGACTTATGGGGAGCTCCAAGTTACAGAAAACATGCTTTTAGATGAAGCTGTAAAAATGTAAGGTTGAGAAACCTTCAATCATCTGTTTATTATTTATCATAGGTGTATATTACTTTATCTTAACCTTCACTAACCTATTTTAATTGTTGTTTGCTGTAACTTACTGTTGTATTTTACTTCTTTACTTTCATTGAATAAATCACGTTTTAACAATCTTAGAAATTAAATTACAAGATCTCAACACGTGAGAAAATGGCTCAACTATTTGTTCGAATTGTAAAGAGAAGTGACCAAGACTTGGTGATTCAGGGCATTTCCATTGACAAGAGAAATTTCCACTCTTTTCTGTCAGGTAAGAAACCTATAATAAATCCTATGAATGCTATCAAAAACATTAATGGCTACAGAACAGTAGCTGTTAAGATGGATGATGACATTCAAAGAGAATATTTTGATGAATCTTCTAATATTTGTTTTCGGGAGTTACCATTAGAGAAATGGGTTTCAAAAACAGTTCCTTCTAGACATGTAGAGACTCAGTCAGAATTAGAAGATCGTACCAAACTATTAGAGATACAATTAAAACTAAACTCAGAACAAAATGAAATTAAACTAAATCATATTGAAAAAAAAATTATTTTAGAACGATTTGATAATAAACGCAGATGATAAATTATTAACAGATGATTGAAGGTTGCTCAACCTTACATTTTTACAGCTTCATCTAAAAGCATGTTTTCTGTAACTTGGAGCTCCCCATAAGTCCTCTCTCTCCTTATACCAACTTGGTTTGGATTTTTGGTTGTCAGTATGTTTGGGTTCATTCTAAAAATGTGTCCATAAAAATCGATTCTTCTGTTTATATTTGTGTCTGATAGTTTTTCAGTTATTTTGTGAAGGATTTTAATTTGTGATATGGATTAGTTCGTTCTTAATACATTTGGTGCGACAATTTTTCTTAAAATCTTCCTTTCTTTAATTTCTAGTCTTCCTATTGGACCATGGTTAGTGATAGACAGCGTTTCACCAGCACATAGGGCTTCTGGTTTGGTTACTGTCATAATGCGTTATTTTTGAATTCTATGAGAGGGACTTTTTGTTGTATATGTTTTCAGTGAGTTGGAAGACCAGTTCAACTATATACGGTGGAACCTCGATAACGAACCTCAAGGGGAACGAGAAAACTTCGAATTATCGAGGATTTCGATATATCGAGGTTCGATTTATTGAGGTAATTTCTGACTGACTTCGATATACAGTAGAAACTCGATAATTCGTCATGAGTGCGGGAGAGGGGGTGACGAAATAACGGAAATGACGAATTACAGAGTTTTGCTGGTAAAAACAAAAAAGCATTTTAAACGATATAATTATAATTTATTTGCAATTTATTGAATGTAAAAACGAACAGATAAACATTATACACATTAGACTTGAGAGAAAATGACAAAATGACATCCCATCAGGTGTGAAATATCTCATTCACATAGCTGCTCGAAACCACTCAATGCACTTATTTAACATTTCCTCAACTTATATCCTTGGAATAGAAAAATTAGAAACGTCATCGTCATCATCTTTTTCATCACTAGCTTCATTTTGAGCACTTGGCACTTGGGTAACGGTCGAGTTAAGAGGAGGCAGCACCTACGCCCGCCGAGAATACCTTTTATCGATTCTTACCTTCTTCCGATTTATTTCGATGTTTTAGTCGCTACTTTTCTAGGAGAAAGGTTATTCTCATTTATTAACGGAGAAAATTTAAATCCCTGTTCAAAGTAACATTAACTTCTGTTTACCTTATGATATTAAAATGAGAAATAAGAAAATGACAAAATATAAGACACTAAATCAATTTTCAATTAATTTTATATTAAATGAAAATTAATATAATGCTAAACCACCAGTAATGTTAATTCCTGATAAACTTTGTGATGTGAGGGAAGTGTAAATAACAAATTATAAATATTTAAAAGACAGAATCCTTAATTATTTATTTCACATAACTCCCATTTATTTAACATTTGTAGCTACATGTTTCGGAGAAAATGCTCCATCAGGCTTCTAAAAATACATTAATCTATAACATTACATCAATAGTTTTACAATTATATAATGTCATTTACCTCTTAATCTGTGATTATTTTCACATTGTCCATTCTCCGTGTTATAAGGGATATAATATAAGACAGAATCCTTATTGAAAGTTATGATGTTAATTTCTGCTATATTTTCTCAAGGGAAGTGGAAATAAGAAAATATGAAACCTATGATATACTTTCTCACATTGATTTTTAGATTGATATCTTTTATTGAAATAATTATACAATCTGTCTGACTTTAGGGCAATAAGTATTATGGATAACAAAGAATGCATTCACAAAATATGCATACTGAAATTTTATCACTTAAATTGATACAACAAATAAAAATATATAAAACACCAAATCCATATATAAATTAATGTTCTTAAGTTTTGTAACACTTTTACACATTAGATAAGAGGAAATAAGAAAACATGAATTGATAAAACACTTAATCCTTTATGAAACTTATTTTGCTAACTTCAGTTTCACTTATTCACATTATAAAATCTGTTACACTTTAGCACAATAAGTATTATAGATGACAAAGAATCCATTCACAAAATATGAATACCGAAATTTTATCACTCCAATTGATACAACAAAAAAAAATATATAAAACACCATATCCATGTACAAATTAATGTTCTTAAGTTTTTTAACACTTTTACCCATTAGATAAGAGGGAATAAGAAAACATGAATTGATAAAACACTTAATCCTTTATGAAATTAATTTTGTTAACTTCTGTTTCACTTATTTTCATTTAAGAAGACTAAATATCAATATAAGACACTAAACAACACAATCCAAGTTGAAACTGTAGAAGTGATTGTTTACATGTGAGGTTATAGGAAAGAGCTATCGATAAATGTAAACTCGAAGTGAAGCGTAAGGATCGAACTGGTCGGTGTAGCGCGGGGCAAGCCAATTTGGTGCCTCCTCTTAACCCGACCGTTACCGGCACTTGTTCTATAATTCCATTGTCATTAAAAATTTCATATCCCACATCCGTACTATCCACTTTTAACCAGCTGCTTAGCTCTTGCTTACCTTTTCTCATTTTATGACCTGGAGTAAAAGTCGCTGAGCCAGATCCTAATGTTTTTGTAGGAAGAGCTTTCCAGTAATAACTGATTCCGGGAATTCGTCAACTGCACTCATACTTCCTTTCATCTCTTACAACAATCAATGGAGGGATCGACTCCGGGATAGTTATGTTTGTTTTGTTTTTTTTATGAAATGATTTACAAAATGTATAAATATAGGCATATTTTTAGTGACAAACCAAATGAGACGGTTTAGAGATTAAATAAGTATCAGGTGAAAAAATGAATTGCATACGTATTTAATTCTAAAAAATAATTTTAAAAAACTGACGAATCACAGAATAAGACGTATTATCGAGTAACGAAATAACGAGTTCCCGCTGTATGGAGGTTAGAGGTTTGTAATAAAATACTTAATGTAACTATACACATTTCATTTAAATAATAATAATGAAAGAATAATTATTAAATTCGTGAAAAATTTAAGTGGACATTTGGAAAAATTCCGATACAGTAGTTTGTCTACCTGAAAACGACACTTTGTCCAAGTCGCTGTCTTGGAACTCGGGCCCTTTTAACCTCTCTAATAATGAAAAAGCTTGATTTTCATACTTCAGCCTATTTTTCATAATTGATAATAGGGTTTTCGCTGGCATTCCAAACGTTTTTGCAATATCGCACTTTCTGTCAACCCCGGCAATTACGGCTTGAATAATTTTTAATTTTTCTTCATGCGAAAGGGTTTTACGCTTTACCATTTTCGACAATAAAAAAAAATATTGAACATCAGAAAACGAAAAGTATCGCATAATTGTTTTATCAGAAACCGAAACGAGCCGGAACAAATGTCAGAATGGGAGTTAAATTCAATCCCTCGTAGAATCTTTGATCAGTCTAAACTCTACATATTTAACAAATCGACTTCGATTTATAGAGGTTTTTCGATAAAAAGTTCGTTTTGTAGAGATGTGGTGTAAGCTAAGGAATCTTCTAAAATTCGATATACCAAGGTCTTTTCAACCAATCCTTCGATATGAAGAGGTAAAAATAACATAGGAATGATAGACAGATTCAAAGGGAATAGAAAAACTTCGATTTATCAAGGAATTCGATATATCGATGTTTCACTGTATCTTCTATATTCCACATTTCCTTTTCTTCCAGGGCATTCCAGCTGATCCATTCTTCGAGGTATTTGAATTCTTTTGCGACTTCTATTTTTTGATTTCCTAATTTAAGATTATTGTTTCTATAACACATTTTTTATTTCTTATTTTCATTCTTAATTATTTGTTCAAAAATATAGTTAGTTAAACAAAATCTGTGCAGTTGGTAAGGGTTATGCTGCTTAAAAAGCGTGTTATTTCTGGCTTAATGAATAACAATCGAGTATGTTCTATGTAAATGAGTTATGAGTGCCCCAGTTTTGGGGAGGCAGGCGTCCCTTTGTTGGTTCCGACTGAGGGGCAAGGGGCTAATGACTTAAACAGAACCGAGTGTCCTCTATTGGCCGCCTCATCTCTCCGCCCCTCCCAACCCCCCAATAACGGACACACTAACGAGTCCAACTATTGTCACTGACCGCTCATTAAAATTTACATTAAACTGGTTATAGTAATTATTTCTTGATATTTTAGAAGAAAATTAATATAATAAATAATAATGATTCTGTGCACAATAAGTTTTATTATTTACCGCAATGGGTCTCTATTTATTTATTTGAATGAAATCCACAACTCTATTGAACAAATGTGTCGTTTAACGATTAGCGATTTTCAAATATGAATACACGTAAACCGCAGAACCATTTAACATGTTGATATTTCAAAGTAAGCTGATGGGCGGGATCAGTCAATGGGATTAAAAAATAAGCAATGTTGGTAATAACAAAATAAAATATATGTTTTGTTATGCCTCCCAGACACTCCAATTCCATATCATAAAACTTAAAGAATAGTGTCGAAAATGGAGAATCAAAATAAATCCCATTAATCCCTGTTGAACAGATCCGCTACCTAGGACTCCATCTGGACAAACGTCTAACTTGGAATCCACACACAAGACTAAAACGACAAGAAACTGCCCGTCGTTTTCGACTACTTCAACATTTACTTGACAAACGTTCAAAGCTCCCAATTAATTACAAAAGACTAATATACATAACTGTGATTAGACCTATCAGGACGTACGGAATTGAGCTTTGGGGCCTCACTAAACCATCCAATTCATCTCGTATCCAATCCTTACAATCCAAAATCCTAAATGCTCCTTACTTCGTCACAAACAAACTTATCCACAAAGATCTTAATATACCTTACGTTTCTGACTTAGCTCAAACTCCACAATCATTCAAACCCATTAGTATCAGAACTTGCTTCTCATTCCATTCTAGATAACCCTCCGAGGCGTCTGAAAAGAAGATGGCCTCGAGACCTTCTAATATAATACTTCATTATATAGATCCTTTATAAAGTGCTACCAATGGGTAGTTGCTTTAAAAACAAGTGACGTGTCATTTTTAACATTACCATCGTATTTATATTATATTATATTGTATATACAGTTGTAAATTTCAATTAAATAAAAAAAAAAAATGTTTTGTTAATTCCAAACGTTTGCTTCAAGTGCCGGGAACGTATATATGAAATTAAAGTAAATTTACAACTTTGTTCTATAATTTTTTAGGTGAAACGATTGTGGAAGGCACTAGAAACAAATGTTTGACAAAAAGTGAGTTAAAAAAGTTTTTTTTGGGAACATTATCAATTTTCTATAACGTATATCTCGAAAACGGCTGGAAGTTCGACAAATATGCATATAAACAATTTTATAGGAAATTTAATTAACTTTAAATGTTATTTGAAACAAATTTTTCTAGATTCCACCGTTTTCGAGGTATAATCGAAAAACCCCAAAATGGGACCGTGATTGCAGCCCGCTCTATGCGATGGTTGAAGAAAGCTCCACCAAAAATAAAAACAATTGGTACAGATATGTAATACCTATAAATTGCTTTGGTCCGTCCTTTGTATCATGTATGTGGTGGTGGATAATGCCCAGGGAGTCCAAGATTTTCGGCCATTATCACTATATCCCTCGCCTTCACACCAAGGTCCCCCAAGAAGCTCCTTGTTTTTACGTTTAGCACTTCTAACTTTGAAAAAATAGTGTTTGATTGTAATCTCCCGTCAATCCGTCCTTTTAGTGGTCTCACCCAAGACCATGGTCCCTTAGGGGTCGAATTAGTGAGATTTAAAAAAATTCCCAACTTCATTCAGTGTCTCCAAAGTACTGTTTTGCGTTACAGACTACCTCAAATTAATATGCAGGATGAGTATCTCTTAGTGTAAAAAAAAAAAATTGAGTTAAACTATTTTACCCCCAAAAGTAGTATTCTTCAACACAATCTGCATTCAGAAGCTAACGGCAAAATTGAGATATATGTTCATTATCATTGGATTTTAAACATTACATTGAAAATCTAATAAATTAAATCCTAAATAATAGTTATAAATAAATAAATCTAATAAGTTCCTCTGATCTGGTGTCACATTATTGACAGTTTTCCTTTATTTTCTGTTAAATAATAATTTTTTTCTTTGCTTTTTATTCCAATGAAGAGTTTATTATGTTTAAAATGCACTTTTCCATTAAGGGATAATCATAATGTTTTATTTACACAAGTAACTGATTTGTATGCCAAATAAGAACACCATGTTTTTTTCGGTTTTAAAAGTAAATTCCTTCATGAAATCGAAACAAAATCATTACGTTTAACATGTCATTCGAAAGCTTATTAAATTTGCAAGTTTTTGTAAGATTTGACGTTTTGTGGATAGTTTTTTTGAAAAACGGTGAGCTCTGAAGTAATATAACACATTATGACCTCCCAAAATAAGGTGTAGATCAAGCTGATCTTTAGATACCAAGTTTGTGAAATTCAGGGTTACAGGTACTCAGCTATTATAGAAAATTTAATGCTAAATCCGAAAATGTTGTCAAAATTGGAAAAATATTTAAACAAAATAGAGATATTACAGCTTTTATGGAAAAAAGCGTGGTTTCCTTAAAAAAGTCTTTGATTTATCGTATATCTGCAACGGATTAGAATAGAAAGGTGAGGTCTGCGGCATTTTGCTACATTTGTGATCTAGTTTAACTCATTTTTTTTTTAATACTAAGAGATACTCACCCTGTATAAAATGGCTACACAAGCAAGAAGGATAGGACTACATATAAACAAGAATAAATCCAAAATTATGGTATTGAGAAGGAGGAAACCTGCTTGTCCACAGTTTTTTACTGTATGGGCCTCCCATACACGTTCGAAACCGTAACAAGTTTCCAATATTCAGGCGCTTGGATAAGCGAACACTTCGATGGAGATGAGGAAATTAAAAGTCGCATTATATCACCGAACTTCTCTAAACAAAGCATTATGAAGAGTAGACACACCAGCCGCACAACCAAGATAAGACTGTACAGAACCCTAGTACGACCTGTAGCCTCATACACCTCCGAAACATGGACTATTAATAAGTCAAACTGGACTGCTTTGAAAGGAAAATATTCAGACTTATATTTGGCCAAAAAAAGGAAAACGGTACGTGGCTGCGAAGGAAGAGCCGAGAACTATACAATTTACATGGTGACTTGCCATAACGGTGTAACGGCTCAAATGGATGGGGCATGTCTACCAGATGGGTGAGAGCAGAACATGTCGAAAATTGTTCTGGAATAGACCGGATGGGTTAAGACCTCGCGGAAGACCTAAGAGAAAATGGTTCAATGGCGTCTCAGAGGACTTAAAACTATCGAGGATATATTTGAAGCGAGTAGGTGATCGGGACGATTGGAGGAAGGCTGTGAAGCAGGCCAAGGACAGCTTTATCATAATATCAATAAAGTATATTTAAAGAAACAAAAGTACGTATCGCTTATACATCAAGCGCAGGAAAACAGTTCTTTAAATGAATATCATGATACGATATGGATATTTCCATTTTTCGCTGTGGTTGTTGAGTAATTAAATGTTTAAATTGGTGGGGGACGTTACTACACGGATGTGAATTTTCCTAGAGGGCGAATTATAAAGTTCTTGCTAAGTCCTTAATTTAATTTTCTGTTTAAGTAAGTGCTAAGACGCGTAGCCTGGCTGTGACAGCGGTGGCCGACCGACCGTCCCCACCCCCTCCTAATTCCCTGCCCCTCCAGGCCAAAATATCATGTCCTCACCTCAAATTCATACAATTTTCATTATCACATTCCCATTCCTTAAGTTTGAGTCTTTGAATTTTTACTTTTCTTTTTAGATTCATGTTTAAAAAACAAGTAATAAGTATCCTTTATTTTATAACCAATTATTTCTCCGATATACTTGTCAGTTGTCAGTTGATATGAGTTGTCAGTTCAAAAAAAAGTTTCTCAGAGGAATAATAAATATTTATATTTTATACCTAGTGGAGATCATCTGCAGTAGAGGATTGAAAAGGGAGAGTATGAAGGAAAAGATCGCTAAACTAGAAGAATAAGCTTTGTAACCAGTAACATTTACCTATAAATGTGGAAAAGAGCCTGTCCATAAAAGCAAAGATCAGGTACTACAATACTGTAGCAAAGCCAATTATACTATATGGGACAGAGACCATGAACCTCCCTAACCTGGAAAAAATGCTGAAAGCAGAAAGAAAGATCCTAAGGAGAATTTACCGCCCTACGAAAACCCAGGAAGGATACAGGTTAAGATCAAATGAGATCAACAAAGAAACAACGAACATAAAGACGGAGATAAGAATTAAGAGACTGAAGTTCTATGGACATATGGTAACAATGCCTGAGGAAAGACTTAATAAGGCTATTTTCAGAAAATTTGGGATTGCAAGAGTGCACAAGGATACATAAAACAGCTAAAAGAGGATACCAGCAAACTGGGGATTGAGGACCGTGACTGCCTTGATAGAGAAGAATATAGAAGGAAACTACAAGGAATAGCGGTTCTTGTGGACAGGAAAGAGCCGAAGGAGGGTACGGCCTGGACAGAAGAGAGGAAACAGAGGCAATCAGAAAGAATGAAGGAGATATGGATGATGAGAAAAAAAAAAGAAAAAAAAATTTATATCCATACAAAAAAATAATCTATTAAACAAAAAGAAGTTTATTACACATAGGGGTAATTTAAAAAAAAAAACAACTAGAAAACCTGCATTATTTTCCGAACTCCCCAACACATATCCAACAGCTACAATATAAAATATAAATAATATGTTTTCTTAATTAGGAGGAAGAACGTTTGTAACATCAAAGAAAATTGAAATGGATAGGATAACATTTATGGTTAGTTCAACATTATCGTTAATTAAAATCAGATAGTCCAACATAATGGAGCTTGTATGGAAGCCTGAATTCTAATGAAAAGTTACATAACTCAAAAACTAAAAATTAATGAAGCAATTTCACTATAATTCCTTAAAAATCCTCACTTTTAAAAAATATCTTACCAAAAAATGAAGTATTTCATGTCACTATTTGAGGAAAATATTTTTTAATGGGTGAAATTCTAATAAGTAAACATTATAGGAATCGTATCTTGAAACCCATAATGTATTTCTTGATAGTTTGTGAGATAAAAGAATGGTTATGATTAAACTTTTTTTAATAATTTGACAAATTTCTTGAAGAAATTTTATTATAGATGACCTAAAACTATGAAGGTAAATTAAAGATTTCGTTAAAAGGGTAAATCACTAGTCATGGTCACCTCACCAGTTATGGACGGGCTAATACAATTTTCGCAATAATAAGGGTCTAGTCCATTTATTTGTGATATCACCCGAATAAATATTTCTGGAAAGGATTAAAGATTCATTTACTAATGAAACTCTCCCTCCTATCCCTTTCCAGTAGCCATTAAAAAATATTGTCCTCAATCTTTTTTAAGAAAGATATTTTTTTAAAGTGAGGATTTTTTAAGGAATTATAGGGAAATTTCTTCATTAATTTTTAGTCTTTGAGTTATGTAAGTTCACATTAGAATTCAGGCTTCCATATAAGCTCCATTATGTTGAACTATCTGATTTTAATTTAAAATAATTTTGAACTAACCATAACTGGTGTATAAAAATACGGGATATGAGTTATGGTCACCTCTATCCATTTTAATTTTCTTTCTCAAATGTTCTTTCTCCTAATAAAAAAAAATTTATATAGAATTTTATTATTTTGATAATGTCATCTTAAAACTAATATACTACGAGAAAACTAATATAATATACTCGTACATCCCTCCTTAGTAATGGTCATGTTTGACATTGCGTCTATTAAGTGACCATTACTAGTTAATATAGTCAGTTATATTTTGTACTTCTCGGATGGCTACTGCTGTTTAAGAAAACTGGAAATATTGAAAGAAGATAATTTACAAAATATACATTCTGATTTTTTTCAATACATTAATTTTTTAGTGGGGATTATTACCATATTGTAAGCCGTTACTGCTTATGTAGAAAAATCAACGAGAAGTGCGTCTATAAATTATACTCTGATAAATAGTTGTTTTGATTCATTTTCATCTATCATTTCATGATGGTTTTCTAAACTAATAAGTTGATAAAAAGTTTGTGAATGAGTGCGATTGATAGTGTTTTTAAATATATATTTTAATTTTTTATTAGACGTAGTATTTAGATTATTTTTATAGTTCTAGTTGTTCATTAATTAATTCTCATTTTTAAATGATTAAAAATATTTGTTTAAAGATTATTTTGCCACATGATCGTAACTATTCATGGCTATGACCATAATTGGTACAACATGCCCATAACTGATATTTTTAGATTGTCAATTTTAAATTCAATTGAATAAACCTTTGATAATCAAAATATGTCAAAGATGTCACATTACAAAATGTATCGACGAAATTCCCTTTTAAATTGACAAGTTTCCTTAACTATGACCATAGCTAGTGATTTACCCTACGATTTATTATGTTAATATTTTAATAACTGCAACTATACAATTGTAAATCTAAATTTGATATATTTTTCAGCAATTTTCGCTTGAAAATTGGATAATTTTAAACATGTATCCTAAGGAAAATACTAGTGTCCCAAATGTGAAGATGGTAATTGGAGGATCCGAACCAACACAGCTAGCAGAACACTATAAGAACCCAAATATTATTAAGATAACTAAGGTTGGACGACTTCCCAGGGCTGGTCAGCCAGAATGTCATCAGATCAGATACCTCCTAGGATCCAGGATGGAAGGATAGAAAGACAGAAGATGACCACTGATGCTAGAAACACTCTCAATATAGGTAACTGGATTAGTACTATCCGATAGCAAAGAATAGCGAAACAAATTGCAATATATGGAGAACATAAAGGTTGAAATTCAGGGTAGCATCTCCATATTTTGTTAATAAAATCATATATTTCTGTTTTTACACAACAATGATTATATTGCAATGTTAGAGTAGGTTTATATACCATTAGAAATATTGGATAAACTAGCTTTATTGGCGTCCTGTTAAACTTTAAACTTTAAACTTGGTGTGCCCTAGAAGGCTCTCTCAGGGTCGATTCTCGGCTAATATAACATAATAAATAATTGTTTGCATATGCAGGGCTCAACTTTGGCCGCTACTCCTCAAAATTATAAATAATTTCTAATTTTTAATGTGTTATTCTAACAGATTATTTTTTGTTAAAATATGATCTTTTTTCAGACATTTGTTCAGTCTCTCAAAATTAAAATGTTTAGCCTATTAAAATCCATTCTATACTTTGATTCTTAACTTTTCCAAAACTTGTGATGTGTTGTGTTTTGTCTTCTTCAAGTCCTTTTACTTAAGATTAATTTAATAGAGTCTCATACTAGTAAGAAATTATGTTTACCTTTACATAATTTCTTACTAGCATGAGACTTTATTAAATTAATCTTAAGTAAAAGGATTTGAAGAAGACAAAACACAACACATCACAAGTTTCGGAAAAGTTAAGATATATATATATATATATATATATATATATATTGCAAATGTATTCACTCAAGCCGTGGATTCATGCACTATCCTATGTAATATTAGATTGCCTGTCAATGACTTGGGAAATCCCTTGACGGGGCAGTGGCATTGGCTATTGCATTTGACCCCTTTGATAATAATATCAGATGTCACATGAGACGCGAGGTCCAAGATCAGAGGATGTCAGGGACACGACATCAAAGAAGAATAAGTCAGTTGCTGTCGCGCAGGGACAATGACAACCGCAGATGGGGTAATTAATATCATAGAGGCAAGCTCCAATTTTAACGCTAATCACTTACACTATATCGCTACACAATAGGCATCAGTAGTGCGCATAGAGAAATTTATTCAAGACATGCCATTGGATAACTGTTCTGCGATAGAGGATTCCATGAGTGGACTATGTGCAACAAAAGACAGCGGTAATTGGGAGCATATTAAAAAAATAAATTAATTCCTCGATCCCTATTTGATCAAATTTATATTCCACTAATCTTATCAATAACTAATCTAGAACAGGTCCGCTTTCTAGAATCCATCAGGACATACGTCTTGATTGAAATCGATATACAAAATCAACAAGAAACTCGTTGTTCCCTACATTTTAGACCACCAGGATATCTGTGAAGGTTTTTCAAAAATTTCTTATTTCTTGAGTTACAGAATCTATTCTAAATATCAATTTATTGAAATTTACAACTGTACAAATATCTACATTAAGTAAATGAGCTGACAACGATTACAATAACATGTCAAAACTTGAAAAGAACTACTCATCAGTAGCACTTCAAAAAAATTCTACACTAGAAGATCTCTAGGCCATCTTCTTTTCAGACGCCACGGAGGATTATCGGGAATGGAGTGGGAAGCAAGTTGAGAAACTAATGGATTTGAGTGGTTATGGAGCTTACGATGAAAGGATAGGTATCTGGTTTGGGCTAACTCAACAACATATGGAACCTTAAGGTCTTTATCGATAAGTTTATTGGTGACAAAGTAAGGTGCATTTAGAATGTTTCGAAGGATTTTGGATTGTAAGGATTGGATACGAGATGAATTGGATGGTTTAGTAGAGCCCCAAAAATCAACTCCGTACGTCCAAATAGGTCTAATCACAGTCATGTAAATAAGTCTTTTGTAATGAATTGGGAGCTTTGATCGTTTGTCTAGTAAATGTTGAAGTAGTCTGTAACGACGAGCAGTTTCTTGTCACTTTAGTCTAGTATGTGGATTCCAATATTGTAGAATCTGGATTAGAACTTTACCTCATCTAAAAAGTGGAATATTTAAATTAAATCGAATTTAAGCAAAAATCCTTATTCCACAGTTTGTATACAAAATGAAAAAAAAAAATGTAATTTTTGTTACAAAAAAATATAGGAAGACGATTTTAAATCGTCTCCTCTCCAGACTGGTTCGGTAGACCTAGAGAAGACTTGCAAGGCAGCCCGAAATGTCGGCACTACATAAAAAGTTTTTCACTTCAAGCGTATTATTTCTTTCTTCTTACGTTTCTTAAAAGCCTGCTATCATATTCTTATTCTAAAAAAAATGTTTTAACATGAAATCCTACCTACAAGTTATTTACCAAAGATTATTTTTTATTTTTCTGAGGATTTTGGATTGTAAGGATTAGATACGAGATGAATTGGCTCTAAAGCTCTAAAGCTCAACTCCACATTTCCAAGTTGTTCTAATTACTGTAGTGTAAAAAATGAGTCTTTTGTAATTATTAGGAAAGTTTTTCCAAAACTTATCCCCTATTTTTATGTATTTATTTATTTATTTTTTTTTACTAACTATCTAGAACAATTGTAAAATGTAGTGAGAAATGAAAAATTGTTTAGTAGACGCTACAACCAGCTATACAACGCACGTAAGTACTAAATACGTAGTTAGAAATAGTGTGTGTGTGTGTGTGTGTGTGTGTGTGTGTGTGTGTGTAAAAAATAACTAATAACTTAAGTTGTTTTTTTTATAGAAATTTCTTTTTACGATTTTTTTTTTTTCTTCATTTTTTTGAGCGAACTTTATTTGTAGGACGATGAATTCTGAGTTTGACCTTGCTACCTCGAATAGAGAAGCGTTTCCTAGAAAAATAACAAAACTTGTTAAATATTTCGGCTTTTTGTTTCCCAAATGAGAAATGTATTATTTTATGAAAAACAAATTATGAGAAAATAAATTACATAAAATGTACCCCCCCCCCCCCCCCCCTATGTCCTAATTATTATTATTATTTATTTTTTTTTGAAGACCAACTTTTCGGAACGAGTGGGAAAATGTAGCGAGAAACGAACTATTTTATATTAAAAGCTACACTGTTCCATACAACGGCCATTATTGCTAAATAGTTTTAAAACAAATTATACGTGGAAAATAACTTAGAATTATATAACAAAGTTAGTTTATAAGTTTTTCTTTTTAAAGAAAATATTTCTTTTTACCGAATTATATTTCCATTTTAAAGCAATATTGAAAAATTAGCAGTTTTTCCCAAGTCCTTTTGTAATATGTAAAATATGCATGTAATAATGCAAATTTGAAAAATAAGTCTAAATAAAAATGGAAAAAGATTAAATATAACTGGAAAAAATAAGAAGGCAGCTCACACCTATTTATGGAAGAAGCAAGGGAAAAGATCATTAAATTTATCAGATATGACAAACTGCTTATTATGATGAAATTTTAACTTTAGGAAAACAGGAAATAAAAACATCAACCGGGAAACAAGAAAAGACAGGAGACGAAGATGAAAGTAGTAGTTCCAATGAAGAAGAAGAAGAAGAAAAAGAAAAAGTAGAAGATGATGAGGCAAATGGAGATCTGACAGATGGAACACTGCTTAAATTGGTAAAAGGAAAAGAAAATAAGAATAGATCGCCAAACAAAATTAAATTAACCAGAAATAGAAAGACGAGACAATAGTATACAAATATTAAAAAACAAGATAAGATGTAAGTTATTTTAAGGACGTTGTTACAACGTCCATGGCTTTCAAAAAATATGGGGAGGTAAATATTATTATTAAGTAGAAAAATTATTGAATTTTTTTCTCAAAATACTTTTAAAATTCTATTAAGCTCACCAGACTATGTTTCTATTTAGAAACAAATCTGTTCCAAAATGCACCATAACTATTTGCTAAAGGTTTTTAATTTACCCCATCACCGTTACCCTATAGCAAGTAGCTTTGCTATAGAGACAGATAGGAAAAATACTTTTTGTTTTGAAAATAATAAGGAAATGTTAAAAGAAGTATAATGTGGAAGATACTTTTTATATTGGAAATTTCAAAATTTGGGAATACTTTTTGAAAAAATACGAAAGGCGTTAATACTAAATTTTAAGTAACAACTAGTTTTGAGGGCTGCAACATCCATTTCCTCTGTTATATATAAAAACTTGAATTATAACCCTACCTACAATAGTTATATAAAATTCCTAGTAGTATGTCCTATCTTGAGGGAATTCATAGTAAAATTTCTGGGAAAACGGTTCCTTAATGAAGCTGAGGCATTGAATATTTTAAATGGTAAAAGTTGGCTATATTTATCTAAGTACTGTCAAGTAGCATGGAAGTACCGTTTAAGTTTAATTCAAGAATTTAATTGTAGTTAAATATCGAAAATGTTATTTTCCAATTTTGGTTTTGTTTTCATAGTTTTGTATTTTATTAATCTTACAAAAAATATGTTAATTTTGTTTTTAATGATTTATATTATAAGTATATAAGTTTTCTCTATTCATTATATCGAATACTTAAAAATAAAGTCATAATGGTCAAACTCCTCTGATGGCAAAATCTAATTACAAGTTGAGTACATGTATGTATATACTATTTTGTTAAAATGGAAATGGATTAAACATAACTAGAAAAGGATCAAACTATTCTGGAAAAGGTTTTAAAGTTTATATTTAATTTTTCACAATTTCATGAAATTCATAATGACGCTGGCCCATCAGCCTTATCAAAATGGAGGATTGTAAGGAACTAGTAGGGGCATTCGAAAATAGATTCAGGCATACAATAAAGGTATTTAACCCACAATAGGCCTCATGGTCGGCACGGTAGGTGACAGTGGACAAATGTCAGGTTATCTTTGGGCGAGTTGAGGGAACCGCAGATCTGAGGGCTTAGAGCCGCTCTACATTTGACTCAACAATGATGAACAAGCATTAGCCTAGTCAACTCGAGGCCAAATCGGATCAAGACTGTCCCTGATCAAACAAGAATTATTACGTATGGCTGGTCACCCTCCTAGCCCACCCTTCCCTAAAATTGTTAATATCTCCCAGCCACCCCTCACAACTCCCCCGTTTCATTAATCGAATTCTCCATAATCCTAAGTTTGTCCTACTTTATTGCGATTTTTTATCCTTGTTTAGATTCGAGGGGTTGTTCCGCTCTTTTAATAAATCCCGGATAACATTTAAAACCTCCTCATCCAAGCCCCAGAGAGGATTTTTCTTTTCTTTGAGGTTTCCTAGGACATATACAGCTCAATAAGCTTTAATGTAAGCGTTTTGTCAAGGATATTTCCTTTTTTTGTTAATTATCTAGTTCACTATTAAATTTTTAGTTGGTGAACTGAATAGTTTACAGGTGGTCTATACACACACACACATATATATATATATATATATATATATATATATATATATATATATATACCCATGTGTGTGTGTGTGTGTGTGTGTGTGTGTGTGTGTGTGTGTGTGTGTGTGTATGTGTGTGTATAGAAACATAGATACATTTCTTGACTGTTAATATTAGATGTTGAGTAAGGTTCTTGAGGTTCAGTCAATAAGTAAAAACTACTATTTTGGCGACGTTTCGCATATAATAATGCCCTGCAGTATGTTTTTTTACTGTAGGGCATGATTATGAGAACAATATAGTCTCGAAACGTCGCCAAAATAGTTGTTTTTATTTATTGACTGAACCTCAAGAACCTTACTAAAAATATACACAGGGCAAAAAAAGTCTGGAAACACTTACCAAAGTTTGTTAATGTGAGCCTCAATTTTTTTTTTCCACTTTTGCGGGCCATCTAAAGTTATGTAAACGACTTATGAAATCTAAACAGGAAGGCCCTCTGCAATCACTGACCTAATGAGGAAGTGCTGACGACGAATTCTTATTGTATAAATAGACTAGTAACCTCTTACAGATTGTTCTTCGTCCATTTCAGTCATATACGATGTAACCCTTCTGTACATTTTAATAAACGCTTTTTGTTAAAAAGCATTTATTTATCCACCTTACATAACTTAAGTCAAAAATGTTAAATCGACTTTCGTCCGAGAAATAACAGATTCCCAGAACGATGGAGGCTTTTGTACAACATGGCCACGAGACAAGTTTGTAACAATTCGGGGCGCTAGTGCATGGTTTGTCATGGACAGTTTTTAAAATTTCCCCCTTGAGCAATTTATTTATTTTTGGTGGGCCCCTGTTCCGCGGTCTGCTGGATGCACAGCCAAATTCTTTATATCTTTTAATAATTTTAGATACTGTCTGTACGTTTTTATTAATAGTCCTCTTAATTTCCCTCAAAGTATTGCCTTGATTTCGTAAAGAAACTATTAACTCGTGAATGGCTTTTGGCACTTCCATCAAGAATTCTATTCACAGACTAAAAGGATTTCTGACCATAAGACTTTGTTTCTGACCTTTGTCCTTAAATCCAATAGCGAGTATAATCTGTTGTTATGTTTTGTTTTCTTTCACTACGTAAGTGTTTACAGCCTTTTTTTTTTTTTTTTTTTTTGCTATTAGGGTATATTTATTTTACTTCAACGTTTTCTGTTGACTGCTGTTGATATGCATGCAATGATATATTATGTTAAAATATAAGATTAATGTTTGTTGTGTAAAATAATAGTAGTTTCAATATGGGAAATTGTCTGTTTTAGACAGGAGAAGCATAAACGTAAGATTTTGACTATGTTTCCGGTCTTTCTTGGCCCAGTGTGTATGTATATATATTAAGCTATTTATTGATATTTACAACTGTAGCATTTCCTGGCACCATTTCTCTTTCAAACCGTCCAATCCCATCATCCAACTTGTTCCCGTCAATCGGATTTATATACTCTTGCTCATTGCTAGACCAATTTCGACAGATCTTTCGTAATCCGATCCTCTTCTCTGTGGAACTCCATCCCTCTCAACATTCGTCATCCAATTACCCTTTCCTCTTTCAAATACCAATTCTTTAACCACCTACTGTCCACCCAGATCCTGTACTAAAAAAACTGTCAATAGCCACTTTTTAGTTGTTTGAAATATGAAAAATATATATTCAAGAAACCTTATTGTTTTTGTACAAAAAAATTATTTAAATTTTTTTAAAACTTTATATTAATATATTTTTTTAAATTTTATTATTATCTTCTGTTACTTTTTTTATAAAAATATTATTTCATTTTAATGCTCTGAAGGCCAAGGCTGTACATCATTTTTTATACTTTAGATCCCAGAATAAATATAGAATTTTATTATTATTATTATACATATATACAAGTAAATTTGCGGAAATTATTACAATGACTTGTCAATAACATGTGATTCTTCACTAATTTGATTTTGATTTGAATAGCACTTCAATAAAAAGAAAATAAATTCTATATAAGAAGGTCTATCGGCCATCTTCTTTCCAGAAGCCTCGGTTGATTATCGGAAATAAAATGGGAAGCATGTTAAGAGACTAGTCGATTAGAATGTTTTTGGAGTTTACTATGAAAAGATCGGTATCTGGTTTGGGTATGTTGCTCATCATATGGAACATTAAGGTCTTTATGGATAAGTGAGCTATCTAGTCTAACTGACTATTGAGCTTGAAATGAGATGTAAAAGACTAATGAACTGTTTTATTAAATTTATTTTCGGGATTTCTAGACGCTCTCACATATCTCAAAGGTTTTGAAATCGGGTGACTTTACCCCAGTTTCCGACGTCAATACTTCCTAAGTGCACTCATATGTCAATCCTTGAAAACCATCAATATCATCATCATGACCTCCTAACGCTGAGCTCCTCCATTCACCTTTTAAATACCAGAACCCAACACATCAACCTGTACACTCCTACACATCGAACTGCATCCTTCGAAAAATCCTTCGTTCCGCGCTTCCTCTTTATAGAATTCATTGCCCATCTCAATTCGAAAAAGCTCCACTCTTACTTCCTTTAAACATCATCTATTTCTTTAGCTTCAATAGATAACAATTTTCAATCTTCCGAGTCAATGTAAATTATAAAATGTATCCTTTTACAAGATTTCTCATTTATTTTGTAACAAAATTTAATTTTTAATAAATTTTTATTATTATATATTATTATTTATTATGATTAATTACCATAGCCAGACGATTGTCCTATGTATTTTACTCATATGTTATCCTTAGTTTTCCCAGAATAAAGTACATTTCTTCTTCTTCTTAAGTTTATTTCTGAAAAAGTAAGGAGCATTAAGTATTTTTTTGGAGGATTTTGGATAGCTAGGATTGGATACGAGATGAATTAGATGGTTTGGTGGAGCCCCAAAGCTGAACTCCATATGTACAAATAGGTCTAATAACAGTCATTTAATTGAACCTTTTGTAATCGGTAGGTTTGAACGTAAGTCCAGTAAATTTTAAAGAAGTCGAAAACGACGAGCAATTTCCTGTCTTTTTAGTCTTTTATGTGGATTCCAATTTAAACGTTTGTCTATTTGGAGTCCTAGATTGCGGATCAGTTCAACAGACACACACGAAAGAATCTGAGTCAAAGATCACAAGAATCTGAGCCCAAAGTCAACATTAAGTAATATGTTCTTATTTATAAAAAAAAAAAAAATAGAAGAATTTATATTTCATTGAAATTATTAGTTGAATTTTTTTTTTTTTTTTTTATTAACTAAAGTGAATGTTTAAATATCATTTTATGTTAGTGTCAAATATTTTAAAAGAAGAGGTATAGGAACTCATAGTGAAATAATTGTTGTAACAGTAATTTTATTCGGGTTTTATAAGATGTTAATTTTGTGCTCAAATGTACATTTATATTTTATTATCTTGTCCTACAGTATCCTTTAATGACATTCCACTAATTTATCTCGTATTCAATCCTTACAATCCAAAATCCTTCGAAAAATCCTCAATGCTTTTTACTTTGTCACCAATAAACTTATCCATAAAGATCTTAATGTCCCGTATGTCGCTGATTTAGCCCACACCAGATACCTGCCCTTTCATAGTAAGCTCCATAACCACTCAAATTCGTTAGTTTCTCAACTTGCTTCCTACTCCATTCCTGATTATCCTCCGAAACGAAGTTGGCCTAGAGACCTTCTAGTGTAGACATTTTAATAAAGTGCTTCTGATGAGTAGTTCTTTTCAAGTTTTAACATGTTATTATAATCGTTGTCAATGCATTTACTTTGTATATATTTTGTACAGTTATAAATTTCAATAAATGTATAATATATAAATAGTATAAAAAATATATATATTTTATTAAATTCATTTAAGCAATTAAAATATTTTGAAATAGTTTTTTTTATACACTTCAAATGCTGTTTTTTTAAATTTATTATTTACATGTGTAAAGCGATTGTAAATTATCCCTCAGAGCTCATTAGATCATAATAAACTCCTTGTAGATTTGTTGCTTTCAACTACAAGAATGTTTTTCAAGACTGAGACTAGTAATGAAAAATGTTATAATAAAATCGTACCCTTGAATATCCTCATTCTAACCTTGACATAGTGGGAAAAGAAATTATGAAATTATGCAAATATAAAATCCTTGTTTTTATATAGAGAAAATATTATACCTACTCATCTGTCGTTCTGTACGGTGCCACTTAACTAAAACATACTTGGCACGTGTTCGACGATGAATATACCGTAATTATTAATTATTAGTACTATATGCTAACGAGAAAGTTTAGGGCCTACTAAAAAAGTTGCCATTAGGGGCCGAGAATGGGGGGGACAAAGGGAGGGGCGGAGGCTCTGTGTATCTTTGTGTGGTCACTGGTCAAAGCCCTCATTAAATTTAATTATTCCTAAAGACAGCAGTTAACCCCCACCTCCCCCCCCCAACTTCAAACACATTCCGGTCTTTTCATTGGACCCCCCGTTGTATCTGTTTAAATCGTTCAATTACACTCACTGTCGGTTTTGTAGGGCTTAATGCAGATTTCATTCGAGATAAAGCTTTGTACTTGTATTGTCGATTTATGGTTTTATTCGAATGATATACGGGCCCATCCTTTATTACTCAATGCATGTGTTCTTTTAATCCCATCCCATTTATTATTCACGCGTCACTCCATCATCCCGTATTTATTGGCAGCACCTAAAATTGACTTATGAAAAGTCATAAGCCTTTAATACTTATTTTTAAAATGTGGTTACTTGTATAAAATCTGTTTTCAATCATTTTAATAGCACAAAAACTCCAACTGAATATTCATTTTATTGGAACGAGATGAATTAGATGGTGTGGTGGATGAATTAGATGCCCCAACTCCATTATTCCAAATAAGTCAATTTACTGTTATGTAAATGAGTCTATTGTAATCAATTAGAAGGTTTGAACGTTTGCCAAGTAAATTCTGAAGTAGTCGAAAACGACGGGCAGTTTCTTGTCGTTTTAGTCTTATATGTGGATTCCAAGAAATACTACAAATCTGTCAAGTATCATGTTTTTACCTATAAAAAATAATTCACAGTGAGGGTCGCAGAATTACAAATAAAAATTATATTCAAAAAAACAAATTGGAAATATTTTCTCCAACTAATAATGAACACAATATCCCATCAAACACGACAAAACATAAACAAAACAAAAACATTTTCAGAGTTCCGCGTTTGCTCCACTGTTGGCGCTTAGTTTATTTACTTAGTCATTTGCTTTCAAACGTTAAAAATCACATTTAAAACAAATTATACAAAATAAATATTTCAAATTTCTCACAAACTTATAAATTTGTTGTCAAATAAACTATTTATGCGCTGAAGTGCGATATGTTGAAATGCATTAACAATACCTATATTATCGCCTTGACTGTAGCTCTGAGGGATAATTTACAATCGCTTTACACATGTAAATAATAAATTTTAAAAAAAAAGTATTTGAAGTGTATAAAAAAAACTATTTCAAAATATTTTAATTGCTTAAATGAATTTAATAAAATATATATATATATATATATATATATATATATATATTTTTTATACTATTTATATATTATACATTTATTGGAATTTATAACTGTACAAAATATATACAAAGTAAATGCATTGACAACGATTATAATAACATGTTAAAACTTGAAAAGAACTACTCATCAGTAGCACTTTATTAAAACTTCTACACTAAAAGGTCTCTAGGCCATCTTCGTTTCAGACACCTCGGGGGATTATCAGGAATGGAGTGGGTAGCAAGTAGAGAAACTAACGGATTTGAGTGATAATGGAGCTTACTATGAAAGGATAGGTATCTGGTGTGGGCTAAATCAGCAACATATGGAACATTAAGATCTTTATGGATAAGTTTATTGGTGACAAAGTAAGGAGCATTAAGGATTTTACGAAGGATTTTGGATTGTAAGGATTGAATACGAGATGAATTGGATGGTTTAGTGGAGCCCCAAAACTCCGTACGTCCAAATAGGTCTAATCACAGTCATGTATATGAGTCTTTTGTAATTAATTGGGAACTTTGAACGTTTGTCTAGTAAATGTTGGAGTAGTCTGAAACGTCGGGCAGTTTCTTTTCGTTTTAGTCTTGTTTTTGCAAATATAAGATAGCAGAACCATTCTTTCAACTATTGTGGATGCAGCTTGAGTTATTGTGCAAATTGGTGCAATTCATTCTGGACTGTAAACTTTTGAGAGACATGCGAAATCGTTTCATGTTCTTATGTTTATTTAAAAATAGTTTCACGATGATATCTGAAAAGGGGAAATCTTAAACTACTTTTTGAAACACACCTTAAGTCACGCACGGTTACATGTGACAGTGGCATCTTTCTTAGCTAGAGTTGGTGTAAATATAAGCACCCTTTCTTGGTGTAAATATAGAACCGAATTTCCCCGGGAACTTCGACATATCTCTTTTTAGATATCACAATTTGCATCTTTTGTGATTGAAAGTTCTCTGAAGACACTCGGGGAGAGGTGTTGGTAAAATTTTCCCAAATTTGGGAACTTAAATTGTTCCATCGCTCTACCGAAAGAATCTAAGAAAGAAACTCTCTACCGTTTCGGATTGTTTTATCTTGTTTTAAACCATTTTTGGTGGCTTTTTTGAACAGGATACATATTTACAGCCCGATTTTTCTGGTGCTGTTTTGAAACCTTTCTGTGAATCGTAGTTTATGAAACGAAATAATTGATGTTAATCATTGTTTTGCCTTTAAGAAACTTGTTATAGTTGTTAATGAAAGAAAAAAAATCTAGAATTTTTCAAGTTAAAAAATTACTTAAAATCAAAAACAAAAGAGAGTGCCCATATTTACACCTTTTCCTCTATATATATTTAATGATTTTGAATATCTATCGAAAGGGCACAAGCTTCTTACCCACAATAGTTATCATTTTACCCTTTTAAAATACGAAATCAACGAAATAGATCTTCATAAAATCTCCACTCCTTGAAGCATCAGCTATATTTTCCTATTCCTCTAATTAGTTGGCCTTAATTATAGGAAACAAATTGAAACGACAAATAGTTTCGCTACTTCCTTAACGAGTCGTTCAACTACGTCATTCCCTTCCTTGCTTCAATGAATAATAATTCACGCTAATTTAACAAATTTATTCAATGGTGACAGTTCATACAAACATAACGCTTATTATTATGAGAATTTAATCTTAGATCCTGGTTTGAAATTTACCGAATGTTCATTTTACTATTTTATCAACTGTAATACTTCCTTTTTATGTATCAACTTTTAATAATAGTAATAGGTTTATTTATATGTATATTTATTTATGACACGAAATAGGCCTGAAGGACTACGCGACTATTAAGCAGGTTTCTTTTTTCAGTTCTCCATCTTTGCCTGAGGATTTCACTGAAATTATTCTTTCTTCCATCCAGGTCTTATTGGACGGAAATTTTTTTAATGTTCACCATAAGCACCGTATTCATGGAATTCTGTCCTATCTTTATATAAATCATGAGTAATCCCGTAGTCTTTGTATTTCCTGTTTAATTTGTACTTTTTTTTTGTATAATGACTATTTGATTTATTTTTTTTTGTATTATGACTGTTGTATTTTATCTCTTATTATTATCAATTGTGTATGGATGAGAACTTGTATATATGGTACGAATGAACTACATCATTAGCACTGTTACTTATTGCCCTTAACTGAGGCAGGTTGTACATATATTTCAATAAAAAAAAAAAAAAAAAAAAAAAAAAAAAAAAAAAAATTTGTACTTTGTATCAATGATTGAATTTGTTCTCCATAATTTTACTGAAATTTTTTTGTCTAATCCTCTGGATGTGTGCATAAAATCCGATGCTTCTCTATCTATCTATATATAAATATATGTATGTATATGTCTATATGTGTATATATGTTTAATAAGGTTCTTGAGGTTCAGTCTATAAATAAAAATCTTACAAGGGGACGTTTGCAGTTGTAGCTCACAGATTTGAATGCCGATTTGTGTGTGGGTAGTAGGGACCTATAATAGTGCAAAACTAGAGTTATAGCCGCCCAGAAAAAAAAAATATGAAAATCCATTATAATTTTTAGTATCCCATTATTGAGATATCTCAAGTTATAGCTGACCTCGGATTTTTTCATTCACATCAGTTTTTGTCCACTAAAATCTGAAGTAAGAAATTGTTGATGAAATCTCAACTTCAAAATTTTAACCTCCTTGAAAGGGGTAAAAAAAATCAATATTTTTTGATTTTGGTAAAATTTCAGATATAAGGGTTATATGGTGCGTTGAATCGAGATTTGAGGTCAGTTGTTCCTGAAAAAAAAATCCCACTGACTTACAGCGGATTTTCTTGGAATTTTTTTCATTTGTTTAGAGTTTTTGAGCACCCTTCAGCCGGGTGGTGTTTGAGCATTACGGAAGTATTTTTATATCTAATTGCATACTTAACTGCAATTAAACGTGAAAGAATCATTTCTCTATCTTGACTGAGAGCTGAAAAAAAAAAATAAAACGTTATTTTCATATTTTATTTTTTTTCTCGGCTCCTAATGCCCATTGGTGGCTATAACTCTAGTTTTGCACTATTATAGGTTCCTAGTACCCGCACACAAATCGGCATTAAAATCTGTAAGTTACAACTGCAAACGTCCCCTTGTTAGTTGGGCATGATTACGAGAGCAATATAGTCTCGAAACGTCGCCAAAATAGTTGTTTTTATTTATTGACTGAACCCCAAGAACCTTATTAAACACATAATAGAAACAGTCCAGTTTTTTATTGGGGTAAGCCGTTTTAAAAATGTCTGTTGCTGCCTCGAATCAGTAAAGAGTGCTCAAGATTGTTCCAAGAAAGTAAAGGGATAAAATAACGCTGTTGTCCACCTCACCAGCAGTGTGGAGAACTAGCTACTGTCACCAGAATTACCTACCTGTTTGTATATAATATCGAATTATGAACATACTGGATGTCTTTTTCGTCCCCTGTCATCTTTATTTCGAATTTCCCCTTCTTACAGTTTTCTTATAAAGATAACAGGTCGAAGAACAACAGGTATAATCCATGGCTATACAGTCTTTCTTTGAATTCGATGCAAGAAAACTATGGTGTTTTTGCTGGATGCACTTTGCATCCAAGTCTCTGATTTTTGTAAAAAGATTGGGCTTATATATAGATTACCTAATGACAGTGTAGGAGAAATAAAATTTAATATTGTAGTTTGTCGCAAAAAATACACATTAATTGGCTTATCTTAGAAGGATAGGTTTGGGACAATTCTACAACATATTGGACATTTACATCATTATGGATGAATTTTTTTGTGTCATTATTGAAGCTTTGAGAATTTTACGAAGGATTTTAGATTGTAAGGATTGGATACGAGGAGAATTGGATTGTTTAGTGGAGCCCCAAAGCTTAACTCCATAAGTCCAAATAGGTCTAATTACAGTCATGTAAATGTTGTCTGTAATTTATTGGAAGGTTTGAACGTTTGTCAAGTATATGTTGAAGGAGTCAAAAACGACAGACAGTTTTTTGTTACAATCTTATAAGTGGACTCAAGACGTTTTTCCAGATGTAGTTGTAGGTAGAGGAAATAGATATTTTGAACTTTCCGATGGTACCTTTATGGTTTGGACTCGACAATTAAATTTTGAGAGAATGGGGAGAAATTTTGTTTTATAAACTTTAATTTTTATTTCTACTCAGCCTATCGTCTACTCAGAAATCCTCTCAATGGCAAACAAAATACTTTCCTAGCTGCTCCAACTCTAAGCAATAAAAGTTTTTAGTTGCATGAATGGTATTTAAAAAATCTGAGTTCATGAATTAATCAATACCTAAGGTGACTGTTAAGTATGAATGAAGAAGAAGATTAGGGCTGCAGTCAAAAAAAACACACGTAAAAATACTATAATTGTGTGCCAACGTTTCGGCCTGGCTTGTAGGTATTCTTCTGGGCTAACGAGCTACAGAAAAGGAGAAATGCAGCCAAAAAATTATAGTATTTTTACTTGGACGTGTTGTTTCTTTTTGTCTGCATTCATGATCGTCTTTTTCATATTTTTTTGTCCACTCGAGTGTTGAGACAATTTTATAATTTGAAGTCAGGACTCCCCCACTCTCTATAATTTGAAGTCTCCTAATTCTACAAATGATTTGAACACGCACAAAACGATCATTCGATAACATCCTCTTAAGCCGATTACACATTTTCTATTTCACTGAGCTCGAAGTGGGGAATTCCATCTAAATTTGGGCAGTTAACTTTTTAATATTCTATTCATGTTGAAGATGTCATCGTTGACCACGGTTTTCTGATCATTGCAGTTGACCATTTTCGGTGAAGGTGAGGAAGATAGTGAAAAACAATCGCCAAATCCACTCCCCCTGAGCGAGACAAATTCTTATCTATGAACTCTAGAGCTTCTACACTCTCAGGTTTGAAGCAAATGATTTTCTTTCAGCTCTTAACCTAATTCAATTATATTCGATGGATATACTAAATAGAAGACGCTCATTCTAAAGAAAATCACATCATACTTATCAAAATTAACTTATTAACATAACTGTTGTACATTAATTTTCATAGTTTATTTACCATATGTTCCAGAGCAGATTATTATTTAGAACATTTCGAAGTGGGGTTAAAATTGAACACAATATATTTGAAATCTCGCGAATTTTTTCCTCACGTTTATGGAGAGAGGGATTGACAGTGCAGGGGATATGCAAAATGGAAAAAAAAAATACTAGTTTGATCTGTTAGCAATAAATTATGTTAAAATTGACTATTAAAAATTATTTGCTCAAATTCGAAAAAAAAAGAAGTTTTTTTCTAAATTTCTGGTTGTATACGTATTTACCCCAATCTGAAAAAAATAATTACATCTCAAGGAACTTTTATGTAATTTCATTTTTTCAAACATAAAAAAAAATCCATATTTTTGTTTGGGAAGTTAACAATCGTTCAGAACTTTCAAAAAACAGAAAGCTCTTGTTTTCAGAATAATTATAAATCTATCGAATAAATTCAAAACTTTTAAATATACTGACAGACAAACAATTCCACCTAATTTTTTTTTTCACGAATAAAATTTTGATATTTTTAAATGTATTTACATTTTTTATTCTTCAGCCCTGGCATATGCAACCTATTATGATTATTAAAAACATTAATTAAATAACAGTAAGTAATATTTAAAAAAAAATTATTTTAAATTATTATTTATTACAGTTGAAGGATGTATTCAACATCACAATGTTGATAGACCAATACCCCATTGATCGCAAAGTGTAATGAACGGTTGGATTTATATCTTGTCGATTTAGTTCGTAAATTTTATCCTATAGTTACATAGTTTATAATATTTTTGTTAGAATTTATTTTTTTCTTAAACATAATTTTCTCTGCATTCCAACGCTCCTTACTCTTCCGCTCAACTATCCTCTGAAATTCCATTCCTCCTCATATCAGACAAGAAAAATCACTTACAACGTTAATTATAGAGCTTTTCAGACATTCTGATACAAGGTGGCGCTTGCTATTTATGAAGTTCTGGAATTTTATTAATATCTATCCTTATAATTAAGATTCCACTGAATAAAATTTTTCTTACTCGTTATATAACGTTTAGATACTTTTATTGTATGTTTTGCACTTATTGAATTTATTATTTTTTGAATTTCTAGAGTGTTCTCTTATTTTCCTCTCTATATATATTTTTAGACTGCGACTAATGATTAGTTTCTCGACAAGACATAGTCTTGTTCAGTGGAATCGTATTCCTCACATTTACTGTGTTTATTTAGTAATGTACAATTGTAAATTTCAATAAATAGATTATTTTTTAAAGGGTTATAAATAATTCAATAGACTGTAATTAACTATATTACGTCCTGAATTAAACGAGTCTAATCAAGTTAAAAAAGATCAGTTAAATTAAGACAGTAGTTAAAAAAAAAAAAGTATTTGAGGGGCGAAGTAACCTTCTATCCAAGTAAAATAAAATTAATGAAAAAAAAGAAATATAATTGTTAAAATTTGTTTTCAGTCATACAATTTATTACTTTATGTGAATATTTAATTAATTTACGATTATAAGCGACTACATAGAATTGTATATAAAATTATTTGATGTACACACCGTTCAAAAATTTGAACCCACCCTGAAACGGTATCATTTGATATTAAGTAATTACTATAGGGGATCATATACGAACATAATCAATTAACACATGCATTTCATAACGTTGCTTAGCTTATATGCTGACGTTTCGGTCAGCGTTTTAATTCCTCATCAAGACTTCTTGACTAAAATTCAAGACATTAATCAAGACATCAAGACTAGAAAGAAACGAAGCAACATAACACTATTAATATTTTTGTAAATTATTCTTGTTTGCATTAATGAATATAACACAGTTAATTATAGACTGTTATAGTACCTCGTATCAAAAGTACTATAAAAATATGAGTTTAATATACATGATTTTTTATTAATTTAGTTTTTTTTTAATATATTTTCTGGTAAATTTGAAATTCTTTACGATTACGTTTTGCATTTCATGCTCGTTAATGATAAAAAAAAGTCTTATTTTATTTATATGAAGAGCTTAAATATTTTTTTTATTTGTTATATACAATATAAAGCGTACTTTCGATAAATTGAATTTTTTTTTCTGTTCTTTGAAAAACATTAGAAGAATCGAAAACAAAAATCGATGTTGGTCCTCTTAACAATTTAAAATTATGGGAACGACATTTTCCTCACCAATATTTTATTATTTGAAGTCCCACTGTTCTGATTGGTTAGGGTTGGTTTTTGAAAAAAAATCTATTGTTAATTTATATCTACTGATTTAAGTAAGGTTAAACAAAATCTATTCCACCGGACTCAAAATTCTACCTGAGTTAACTTTTGAAGATTTTAGGCTATAACGCTTATTTTATTATTTCTGTTTGCATTAGTAAATAAATTATAATGAACAACTTATAAAGAAGGTTCCTGGGTCAAATATTTTGTTATGTAGTATTACTTGGCCAATGATAGTAAAAGGAGGAAATTTGGATGATTTTTTTTTTTTTTTTTAACCACCAGAATTTTCCCCAACTAAGGGTACCCACTTTATAGAGGCTAAGTGTACCCGAACACGAAGTCAATCCACTGCTGAATTAACAGAATATACCAGTCAAGTGCCTTGGCCACTGATATATGTATACCTATTAAATAAAAAAATAATACTTAATAATATACATAAGTAAGATTATTACATATGTAAATCAAAAAACTAAATTTTCTTTTGTTTAAGTACCGACTTTCTATCAGCATAACCCCTATAAAAATTATCGAATCGAACGATGTTGCTTCAGTTCTTTCCATCAGATATCGAATCGCCTTCTCCAACCAAGTAAACCCTTCTTCATGAGAAATTGGTTATGACAACTATGGTTTTCCCATAGTAATGCTCGTACAATGATTGTCGGAAATCGTATAGTTTTGTTCGGAAATCGAATGGTGTTTGAAAAAAAATATAAGAAATAATAAAATTAAAGAAAAAAAAAAGAAGGCTTGGTTGATCGTAGCCTCGGTTAATAGAGTCCCGAGAATATTTTATTTATTTTTAAACTATTATTTTCTAAATAGGATCAAATACATACATGATAAATTAAGTGTACTACCGAAAAAAATAAAATTACCATAGGGATTAAAATATGGATTGCATGATGCTGCAGAATCATTTTTGAGTGCTGAAATTTTTACCAGCCAAGTAAGTTCAGTACTACTATCGAAAAGGCGCTCCACCAAAATTAGCCCGACCTGCTATGCACCTGTGAGATCGATTCTGACGCTTCGATTCGAGTTTCAAGTTTATTTAAACTTAACTTAATAAATTTATTTATGTAAACATCCACTGTCTCAACTTGGGTTGTATTGCTCAGTATGTTTTATTGATATTTCATCTCCTTAAATGTAAAAAGGTGAAACAGAAGTTAACAACATGACTTTCAACTTGGATTTAGTATTGTACATATTATTGTCTTCTTATTTATTCTTCCCTAATGTGCTAAAGTGTAACAAAAGTTAACGACATTAATTTCTATGTGGATTTAGTATTTTAGATATTTATATTTTGTTATGTCCACTTCTCTCGTATGAGAAATGTTCAGTTTACATATTATGTGAATGAATTCTTTATCATCCTCATTACTTATTGTAAGGTGAGACAGATTGTAATATTAATTCAATAAAACACATCTTTCTAAAAAGGAATGCATATCAGAAGTTTCGTATTTTCTTATTTCCAGTCCCCTAATGTGAAAAAATAAAGCAAAAATTAAAATAACTTTCAACTTTTTTTTTTTATGTATTTATAATTTATTATTTCCATTTCCCTAAGGTGAGTAAGTTTATCAGAAATAAACATTAATTCTGATTTAGTATAATATTACTTCAACTTTGATTTAGTGTTTTATTTTTTAACATTTTCTTTTTTCCCAATACCTATGAAATTTAAAATAGAATCAGCTTTATTCTTTTTAAAATAATAGTTTTCATAATAATTACAATAATTTAATTAATTTTAAATTATTATTTACTAAATGGGGTCACATCATGATTTATATTTTTATGCCATAAAAAACTTACTAAAACAACTAATATTTGAATATTTAAAAAAAAATATATCAATAAATAAAATTTAAAAAATAAACCTGTACTACTAACAACGCATGAAGAGTCTTCAGTTCAGCACATAGCTAAAGATGTATTGTTGCTAGGCCAGCGGTTGTGAAAGGGGGAGATTTGGCCGAAATCACGCTCAACCACCAGGTTTTTTCCCAAATTAAGAGTACCCACTTTATGAAGGCTAGTTGTGCCACAGTAGGGTCACTCATCCTCGAAATTAATCCATTGCTGAAATAACAGAATAGAACTTTTCTGCCTTAGGCCGCAATTGGGCTTTTGCTGGGGAGCATGTATGGGAAGTCAAGTACATACTTGGGTACTCTGTGCCTTCCTTGCCAAAATATTTTAAAAAAATGTTATTTAGGTTTTTTTTTTTTTTTAATCTACTAACCAAGGTATTGTTGGTACTTCGAATGATATGGTAAATTTGAAATTGTATAACTTTATTATTTTCAACAATAGAAACAGGCAATAATTACAAATCGATGCAAATGTTTCCTTATTCAATTACAAATAGAACCAGCCTTATTCTTGTTAAATAATAGTTATTGAAATAATTATAATAATTTAAAATTACTATTATTTACCAACTGGGATCGTATGCATAATTTACTAAGTGTACTGCTGAGATAATTAAAATTATCATGGTGATTAAAATTGCATTATTAGAACTGACGTTTTGGCCAACTTTTTATGTCCTTGTCAAAATCATTATTCACTAAAGGGGATCGTATATAAATTCCTTGTCAATAGTATCTCAATACTTTGAAATATTTGAATTTTATGAAAAAGTATTTTTTTTTTTCATAATAAAGAGAGGTTTTAAAGTATATAATAAGCATTCCTAAACTAGACGTAAACAATTTTTATTAAAATAAATTACAATATTTTTTCCAATAACATGAAATGAAGGTAATTTGAAAAAAATAATCCAAAATTCCATCGTTTGTTATTAACAGGGAAAATCATTGATGTGTCTAATCCTTAATGTCTTACGTTTAATAATAATAATATTAATATGAATATAAACCAAGTATAAATTAAGATAAAAACCAGGAAAATCTCGAGAATTATGGGTGTTGCAATACTTTTGACGGGGAGTTTATAATTAATTAAGTGTACTGCTGAGAAAATTATCATGGCGATTAAAAGATGGATTGCATAATGATGCTGAATTATTTTTCATCGCTAACGTTTTGATCAACGTCCTTGTAAAAAAAGAAGATTCTTTTTAAGTTTTTTTTAGTTTTATTTTATTACTTATTAACTCTATAAGAGTACTGTTGGTGTTTTGAATAATCTGGTAAATTTGAAATTCGATACGACTACGGAATTATGTTATGTATTTCATGCTCAATTAACGTTTGAACCAGTCTAGTTTTATTATATTCAACAATATAAACAGGTAGTAATTACAAATCAATGCAAATGTGTCCTTATGAAATTAAAAATAGAACCAGCTTTATTCTTGTTAAATAAGGGCTATCGTAATAATTATAATAATTTAATTAATTTTAAATTATTATTTACTAAATGAGATTTTATACATATCTAAGTGTACTCCTGAGAAAATTAAAGTTATCATGGCTATTAAAAGATGGATTGCATAATGATGCTGAATTATTTTCCTTGTTCAAATCAAGTATTTATCAAAATACAAGATTTTAAGTTTTTTTTTTCGGGGGGGGGGGGGGGGGATTTGCTATGATGCTACTTTATTTCATACAATAAAAAGTTTACACTAGATAATTTGAAAAAAAAAAAAATTCTGTTCTATGAAAAACATAAGAATACTCGAAAAAAAAAAATCGATGTAGGTCCTCTTAATAATTTAAAATTACGGGAACGACATCTTTCTCACCAATATTTTATTATTTGAGGCCCCCCTTTTCTGATTGGTTTGAGTATGCAAAAAATCGATTGTTAATTTATATCCACTGATTTTAGTAAGTTTAAACAAATTCTATTTCACCGGACTCAAAATTTTACCTCAGTTAACCTTTGAAGAGTTTAGTGCTATAATGCTATAACGCATTATAGCACCATACTTATGAAATATAAAATAGAACCAGCTTTATTCTTGTGAAATAAGGGTTATCGAAATAATTTCAATAATTTAATTAATTTTAAATTATTATTTACTAACTGGGATGGTATATATTAATTATTAAGTGTACTGCTGAGAAAATTATCATGGCGATTAAAACATGGATTTTATTTATTTATTTATTTTTTGCTTATTAACTATTTTGGGGTACTGTTGGGGTTTTGAATAATCTGGTAAATTTTAAATTCGATACGATTACGTGATTTATGTTATGAATTTCATGCTCGATTAATGTTTAAACCGGTCTAATTTTATTATATTCAACAATAGAAACGGGCAAACAAAAATAGATTCAGGATCTTCGATGAGTCCATTAGGGGCAGTTACAGGACCTCTCAGCTATTATTGGGATAGGGTGAGGTTTTAGCCTGTTAAGTAATATTTATATTTGGAGTAAACAAGAAAGAGTTGCAGCCGGTGGGGGGAATGGGAGAAGACTGGATCAGGTTGAGGTTAGATGATCGATCCCTAGGCCACGCCCCCTCGGATCTGATTGGCCGGCCACGCCCCCCGGGGGCACGCCTACGATGGGGCACTCCCCCAGGCTCAGTGTTCCCCATACGAGGCGTCGTCCCGCACGCACTATTCTCTCACAAGCCCGACCCTCGCGATATGAGTTACACACTCATCCCCTAGCGGCAGTCTACTACGACCATAGCAGGTAGATAGTTATTATTTTAAGCCCCCAAAAATCTTCAGTTTGTGCATCCGATAGTGAACATATCCACGCGGCAGCCTGTTTGTTTACTGTGATTCTGTGTTCCTCATTTGGTTTTCCTTCATTTGACATCAATCTACACTGTTTTGAGGTAATTTGAACATTTTATTTTTAAATAATGTGTGACATCTGGTTTTGAATCGGCTTGGCAATGCCGCCGGAAAGGGCGACTTGCGTCTAGCATACATGTTTGGCGGGATATTCAAAATGAACTTTTTTATAATCCAGCACAATTTCAATGCAACAATTCTCATAGACACTTCTATGACTATTAATCCAAAATAAGAATAGTTAAATTAACGTTTTAATAAATATTCTGACGTGTACTTTAATATCTTATATCTTATGACAATTCAATAACAAGACAACACATGTACAGTATCGAAATCATAAACTAATCTGTAATTAATTCAAATAAATTTTTAAGTTATCCCAAATGTATTTTTAATTTTATTTGTTTTTTTAAGTTTTGCATGCTGTTCTTTAATCACTCCGTTTCGTATATTTCTTCATTTTGAGCATGTTAACCAATTATCCAGCATTCATACTCCTCATTCATACACCTCAGAAATTAAAATGAGTTTTGTTTGTTTAAAATTGAATATCGTTCGGCTGAGTGTTTTGGTGCTATCTTCGCCGGCACTAAGCTCCTTCGTGGGGGAAGAATTCCTTGGCCTCCCCCGAAGAAGCCGACATTGCAACGCACCGATTCACTCAGTCAAAATTATACCAAATATTTACATCGTTTATCAAATAAAATTATCATGAGCTTGAGACGAAACGATTATAAGTTCTAGTCATTATTATAAATACTTTAATTTTATAAAGATTTTAGTTGAATTTCCATTCCCTTCCTCTTGTTGAAAAATTGTTGCCTGAAGTCTAGATTTATGGGGCTAAACAACGAGGGATTTGTTTATTTTTCAATCACAATAAGTGTATTTGTATTGTTTTCATATGAAAACCGATATTCCGTTTTCTATTAAAAAATTAATGAAATATGAACATAATATTTACATTAACAAAAATTTACAGCTGAAAAACTTCCGAATATGCTTTAGCTGTAACTAACCCAGTGACTCCTGTAAGATTCAATAATAAATATGCTATGGTAATTTTAATCTAGATGTAACAAACTACAGTATAATAAAATAAATAAATATAAATGAATCATAATTAAACTTAACTTTAAAAAAATAATTCGAAATGTTTTTTAACCAAAATTCCTTTAGGGATGCATTGTAGAAACATAACTAGAAGGTATTTAAAATTTGAATAAACGTTAGATTATTATTTAAAGTAATTAAATCGTATTTATAATAAGCATATATTAAACAATAACTATGAAATTTTGTCGGCTCAAAAAGCTTATTTTACACAGATATTTTCGTCCACTCTGTGTTATTTCGTCTGCACTCCTTATTATCTTTAAAAAACATAAAATAATATAACTATATATATACTAGTAAATATATATATACATAAAGTGGCTTGTTACAAGCCTAATCCAGTTCCATGGATTAATAGGTCTGAAGCGGTTAGGCATAAGAGTGGCCGAATATCACTTAAATACCATTACCCAGCTAAATCAGTTAAGAATGAAATCTTCAATTCGATTAGAAGCCTCATTCGTTGAGTCTAGAACAGCGTGAAAAACAAATGACCATTCCATTTGAGTGATGGTTTTACGAATGGTTTGTTTGATGACTTGTTAAACAGCTTGTTACCTTTATCATTGAAACAAAATGTATATTTCGGTTAATAAAGGATAACTATACTCATTATATATATATATATATATATATATATATATATATATATATATATATATATATATATATATATATATAATTCTTTAAAAAAAATTAAAATTGTTTTTAAAGCAAAATAAAATTTATGAAAACATAATTATATCTACATAATAATTACTGTATTTAATGCAGCTCCGATTTTTAACCAAGCGTTGTATTACTTGCTGAATCAATTTCGGATTTTAAAAGTTTTCGTTGTTATAAATTTTTCATTGATTAGAAACTCAGATTGTAAAACAAATACTTATAATTATATTTTGGGCTATTAATGAAACAAAGAGTTTTATAAAATAATAATTATTAATCTTAGATTAAATTAATATGATTAAAGAATGGACAAATTTATTAAATAAATATAAAGTCATTTAATAAGATAATAAGCCTGCGTTATTTTTAATTTTTTTTTATTTAATTTTTTTTTTGTATTACGAATATTAAGTTAACTAGAAAAAAATAAATAAATAAAAAATGTAATAATTTATACTGATCTTGAAATAATACAATGAAACATTAACTCACATATGTTTAATATGTTTTAGCTTCAATAACCATTAATCGTAATAATAACTTATGGTGATAGGGATTTTATTCAATTAATTTAAATCATGTTTATTACTTGAAAATTTATTCACAATTTCTATTATTATTTTATTCAGCGAAAAATAATATTATCTATTATCTATTTGCTACTTAGTATTTTCTGTTTATTAATTGAGCAATTCGCATGAGATTAACATGTAGTATCCGTTCAATCTATTAGGAAAACAAACATGTAATAGAAAAGGGATGAAAGAACAAACATCTAACGATATCCAGTCACACGTGAGGGTCACGGTTTCAGCTATTTTTTGTTGCCATTCCGTTGTCCAAACAAGTCTTCACAACATAACGGCTGGAGAGGTAGCAAGCAGCGGCACTTACAAAAGGGACGTTTTAAAGAGAAATTCACACTAAAAATTTTTTTTTTTCAATAAAAGGGAATATATATATATATATATATATATATATATATATATATATATATATATATATATATATATATATATATATATATATATATACTCCGATGAAATTTTCTACGCGAGGCCAGTTTTAATTTATTAATTGCTGGCAGACAAACTGGGGAAATATAATTCATTGATTAAAATAATAAAAATAATTTGAAAATTTCTATTATATTGCAGTATTTTAAGGTCAAAATAGTTTAATATAATTTTATTTTAACTAGTAAATAACTACATTTGTTCCTATGTTCCTAGACGCCTAGCGGAATCAAAAGCCGAAGTCTACTAAATCAGAACTTTAAATGATAGAAGTTAGCAACCGTGACCTAGGTTAACCGGATCAGGATGTCAACCGCCCGTCAATGATTCGTCACGCTTTGGCTAACTTACAACAATCCTTCAACAATTTACAAACTAATCAATCCTTTAATTATTCAAAGTATTCTAGATATGGACTAATTTATAATAAAACAATAATATACGAATATAGGTTTTACCTTAATAATTTCAAGTCAACTAAACCATCTGTCATATATAAAAATTATTTAAATTTAAGCTATTGTAAATACTATAGACATGGATGTTTAAATAAAATTTCCCCTTCCTAAGTATTCGTCTTTATCTAGTAAGTAAATAATTAATTTGAATATTCGAAGCGTTCCGTAATCAAAACCACAGGATAAAAAAAAAATTGAAGGAACTATAAAAATCTGTTCACCATAAATCCATATTCTAGTGTAAAAATATCAATTCCTTCTATCCAAAATAAAAATTAAACAATAAAAATTCTTAAGCGTATTTATTTTTTCAATTTCTTTACTTTTTTCATTAAATTTATTTTCAGTACAAAATAGTTTAATTAGTACAATGAGTAGTTTATGCCAATAAAAAAAAAATGAATAATAATAATAAAATGAAAAAAAAAAAAAAAAACTGTCATGAATTTAAAGGAAACGGTCACATGCTTTGAAAAAAGATTATTGCAACTTTCAAACAAACATTTGGCTTCATACATATTTGTCATTAAAATAATTTTTTTTTTTAAATTTTTCTAAGTAAATTTTATGTTATTTTCAGGGAGATTTGTTTAAATAAAATTCATATATTATCCAGTTTCGTAAATATTCGCAATTTTTCGATAATTAAATTAATAATTCAAACCCGGTTTATGCTTGCCAATTCGAACCGTTCTATGAACCGAAACGCCGTATAAAAAGTATAAGAAACAAAAAAAAAAATTGATGTTATAAAGAAAATTTGCTCTGCATTAATACATATTCTAGTGTAAACACATCATATTATTTTGTTCAAAGCGATGAAAATTCGTAAGCTTATTTATTTTCTCAATTTCTTTATTTTTTTCATTGAATTTATTTTAAGTGCAAAATTGTTTAATTAGCACCATGAGTAGTCTAGGCTAGTAAAAAAAGAAAATCATGATTTTTAAGGATACGGTCAGTTCTTGAAGAAGGTGCTTTCAACTTTTAAAGTAACATTTAACTACACAAATGATTGTAGTAAAACTAATTTTAAATTAGATATTGTTATGTAAATTTTATATAATTTTCGTTTATAAATTATCTTATTGCTATTGAATTTACAATTTTTTTTCTATCCCTATTCTTAAGACCGAATTATTCTCTAACATATAACAAATAACATTGTTTAAAATACCCTTCCACCCCACATCTGGGTAATTCCACCCCCTTTTTTCACTTTCACTGATTTGTTTTTGGATTTTTTTTTTTTTTTTTAACACTACCGAAAAATCACATTTGTACATTAAATTTTCCACTTGTTTTATCAGTCAAATATTCTAAAAAATTAGTCGAATATATTTACTGTCACATATAAAAAAATAAAATAAATTATGGAATATATATTTTTAAATTATAATAATTTTTAGCTTGATATTGATAATACTGTTTATATTTTTATATCGTCGGCTATGATTTGATGCCTCGTGAGCCACAATGTCTAGAAAAAAGTTTTGGAACCATTATTCTCACAAAAAATAGCCGTATCTATGATGTGAGACCGCGTATTCACCAGATAATTTTTTTTTTTTTTATTATCTATTTATTTAAATGTACAAATGTATTAATAAAAAGAAAATGCATCTAGTAAATGTGTTGTACCACTGGTAGCGCATAGACAAAAGAGGTTGATAAATGTACTCATTATGGAAAAAATATTTCAAAATGCCTATTATTTTATTTTATAAACATTTTTTGCTCCTACTGTAAAATCGATATTTTTCACATACGAGTTATCACATATTAGACGACGATATGTTGATACATGAATAAAAGTCAAAACATAAAAACATGTTATAATCTTAAATTTTTATAATTTCAATAATTATTTTGTTAATAATCAGCGTACAAAAGAGTTTCAATTTTAACAATGGTATTTTAAAGAAATCAATAAAAAAAATGTATGCATGTCTAATTTTCAATAATTAGAGACAAAATACATTTATTTATTAATTCAAAATGATTAATGTATTTAAAAAAATATATAGAAGAATTAGTTGATTAAAATCTAAATAGAATCTCATCAAGAGAAATTTGTTCTGGTTGTTAGAGTAGGAATTAAAAGCGTTGTCAACCGTAGCGGCTTAACTTTCGATCTTATCTCGTAGGCCTTTGGGACGCTCCGTCAACCTCACACCTTAAACAAACATCATCAAACCTAATTGGCTTACTAATTTAACGTTTTTTATTTACAACTACTATTGTATTATACAATTCAAATATTATATTTATGTCTTTGTATGCGGTATATTTTTTCGAGAGTTTTTTAAATTCAAAATTATTCTAATTTTGTAAACTGGGCTGGGACAGTCTAGATCTGTTGAACGTACCTAATCTTATTGGAATCATAATATTTTCTGGAATTATAAATTCATTAAAGTGACTAATTCCTCTAAAACTCCTTTCTAGTCAATTTATTCTTATATAATTTATTTTTAAATATATTATTTTTTTTCTTAAATGTATAATTTATTTCTGTTTTAAAGTGAATTGGTTCATAGTTTACCCGTTCAAAAACTTAATTTTTTATCTTATTCTTTGCTACTGCAGATATTTTTATTAATGCTGGAATTTTTAAAATATTAACATTTGCGCCGAGTTTTTTTGTTTTTTTTCTCGGCTTCCAATGCTCAGTTTTGCACCATTATAGGTCTTTACTACCCACACAAAAAATCGAAAACCAAGATATCACACTGTATGAGAATATATCACACTTTTGGGCCGGAACTACGTTGTAGAGTAAAAGTAATATATCAGGTTTTGGTTGTGGTAAAGAGATAAATAATCTATTTAATAATAATATCAGGTTTTGGTTTAAACATGAGATCCTGCATTAATTTCCGGACAACCTAATATTAATAACAAAATTTTAATTTTAAAAAAATAATCAAACAAAACCTCTATCTAACATTAATATAAATAATTATTTGACAAGAAACTTTTATAATTTTTAAGATTTTTTTTTTACAGTTAGTATTATTTCTTCCAATAAAATATTGAAATTGCTTATTATTAATGAAATGTGTGCTTTGCCGAGTGTAATATTTTTTCCGAAATAAATAGTACTTTAGTTAATTGAACGTGTATACTTAATAATCTAATAGGCAGTCATATGGAAATATATTCAAAAATTAACTTATAACGTTAGATAATGATGTTAACATTTTTATTAATTTCCTTTCTCCGTTTTTTTTTTTTTTTTTTTTTTTTTTTTTTTTTTTTTTTTTTTTTTTTTTTTTTTTTTTTTTTTTTTTTTTTTTTTTTTTTTTTTTTTTTTTTTTTTTCATTTTTACATTTTTATTTTCCCTTCTCATTATTTAATAGTAATTAGCTATATTTATTGTATATTAATGAAAAAAAGGTAGAAAAAAAAAAAGAAAGAAAATCCAGTTGCATAAATTTAAAAATAGATAATTTCAAATGTTTTGATCAAGAAATTCAAAATGAAAAAACTATTTATTTTCTTTTGATAATAAAAATATTCTAATGTTCCAGTCAATAAATTACAGCTAAAAATACTAAAAACTTTTAAAATAAAAATTACAATAACAATACAGAAATATGGCTATAATAATAAATGTATATATTATAAATAACAATAATACTGTATTAATAAAATAACATTAGAACTATATGAATAATCTTAGTTATAATGTTAATTTTAAATATCGTTCAAAAAAATACAATGGATTTCTGCAATAAGTAAATGTGCCTGATCTGAACACTGCTTTATTCTTAAAATTATATTTTTCCCCATTTTTTTTTTTTTTTTTTTTAATTTTCAAATTAAGAAATATTTCTTTGTTAAGGAGAAGAGTTAGACCAGAATCGACTTTTTTTTTTTTTTTTCTTTTTTTTTGGACCATGTTTGACTTGTTTATCAAATTAAAATTAAAATTACACTGGGTATCTTGTATTATATATTACACTGATAAAGATAATGGAACCAATCAGTGAGGAAATATCCCGGAGGACACTAATCACAAGACTGAATCAGAAAATGGATTTGTTTGCAAGTTTAGGGCTGTTGAGAAAAAAATTAGTATTCTTGTAGCGGGTAGAGTTTGACTCCCTTCGCCACCTCAAACTGGTCCCCCGTGGTTACTGAACTCTTCAAAATCAAGCAAAGTTTTTTTTTCTTCTTAAAATATTTTCTTCCGTAAAAATGGTTTACGGTATTCTTTAGCTCAAGAGAAGAAAACAAAATATAATGTCATTTAACAATTGTCATTTAAGAATTGGAATTTAAAAATATATAACCAAAATTATTTAATTATTTAAACTATTAAAAAATCATAATCTTTAGTAAAAATATATTTTGAAAAATATTTTACCTGTAAATCATTCCGAATCTATGACAGAGGAATACTAGGACGAATTATCGAAATCAAATATAAATTAGAATAAATAAGAAATTAATTAGAAGGAAAAACAAAATGGCTTTTGGATAATTATATCTTATTTTATTTTTTGCACAGTTCAAGCCTGTTTAATTTTTTTTTTAATTTCATTGTATATAATGTTTAACTCGATTTATTGTCATTCATATTACTCATTTCCCTTGATTGAGGTAGTTTGTTCTCAATACAAAACTGAATATATTCTTTCTAATCATGAATGTTTAATTGAGAGAGAGATAATAATACTTTATTTACATTTTTACAATTTACAATTCATTTTAAGTATCCATGTTCCGGTATACATCCTCTGCATGAATAATATAATTTTATTTAATAGTGAATCGGCTTTGCAATTCAATGATTGTCTTTAAACATTAGGAAAAATAAGAAAAAAAAAAAAAAAAAACCAAAAAAAAAAAAAAAAAAAAAAATAATAATAATTATGATAAATGAATTAAATAGCTTATATGTATATATCATAAGTCATATAATAGTATAAAAATAACTGAAAAGTACGTATAATAACAAATATTATAACAGCTAAATAACAAACAGCTAACAAGAGATCTATAAATTATATTAAATGAGGAGTATATATTTCGTTCTTTTGTGCGTTTATCTTTTAAGTGATTTTGTATTGTAATTACCGATTTCTCGGATAAGGGAATTTTCTGAAATTGTTGTTTTTCCAAAGTATGTTTTGGTTTGATCGCAGACGTGAAGTTGGATAGGGGTTTAATTTGATAGGATTGTAAGCGTTAAATGGGCTTGTATAGTACACAACATGTATGTTGGTGGTTCCCCTGGTTCCCCAGGTGGAAGATACAACTGTACAACCCGAATTTTCGAACGGCGATGCGGCTGCAGAGAGCCGCTAGATCCCAATGTACTTCTCCGCATCTGTCAGATAATATCTCAGCTCAAACAGGCCATTACTGCTATTAAAGCCGATAATCGAGTGCATAAATCTCGCCTGGTTGGTAGTCAATCGGCCATGGATAAATATCAGGCCGGGATCCTCCATTGGTCGGCGAGGGTGAGGGGTCGCCCTGCAACGATATGGCGCTACAGCCAGGTGGGGTTCCTCCCCTAGGCTTCTTGATGGATAGCCTGTCCTCTTAGCTGTTTGGATATTTTAAAGAGTTATTGCATGGGAAGGTACCACTATCCTATAGTGACAAAGGCCTGATAGTACTGCAGCCATTTAAGTTGAGAAGTCGCTGACAACTGAGGGTGTTTAACAGTCTCCCTTTTACTTTTTCTATTGGGTTGTCCTACAAGAAATGTCCGGTATTGGATACAAGGAGTATATAAATGGAAGTAACAAACAAATCGAATATATTTTATTTTAAATATTTACCGCTTTATTCTAGACACGTCTCCCAATGACAAACCAAGTTTTCAATGCCAGATATGAAAAAGTGTGAGTTCTGCGATTAAGGTGTGAATCATTTATAAACATTTTTCCTCGCATAAGGTTATTCAAGGCCCAAAAAATTGGTAGCCTCTAGAGAATAGATCGGGCGAATTTGGGGCACGATGTAGAACTTCATAACCCAACTCCTTTACACTTAGGCCCCATGAATTATGATTCGGAGACTAGTTTCGAATGGTCAACATCCCTCACCAAATCTGAAAACATACAAAAGAAATCAAAACATTCACACATTAGACAGATTATAAGTGTATTAAATTTTAAAAATGTCAGACAAGAAATCTAAAATGTTGATACTCATCTAACGAGCGGAAATGGAAGGGCTTCTACAAGATTTCAGGATCTATAGTAGACTGGATGTAAATAGGCGAAAGAGGGAGTTGGGTAGTTTGGTAAATACATTTCGATCCCCACATTCATTAGTCAGGTAAATGGGTCGTCGTCTACTTTCTCCCTATGACTAGTCGGTTTTTTCGTTCCTTTTAAAATGGGACCCGTACGAAAATAGTTTTCGAATAAAAAAATTCCGATTAACGTGGCGAATAATTCATCAATCCCAATTGTATTGATACTTCTATAACATCATGGATACCTCAAGTGACCAACTCCTTATATGTATTTACCGTCTGCATCGAAATCTTAGGCGTAATACCATGATAGTTTCTGTTAACTATTGCAGGCTGTTGTGTGATCAAAGGGTCTAGCGGGTTAAGCATATGAAAACTGCACCAGCGCTAAATGAAGGATTCTTACCTCGATTTTGTTGCTCTTCATCCAAAGTAGCCATACACTTAATCTTACATCCCTAATCCCTTCGGTAAGTGAATAATGAGGACAACCCTTAGCGTAAATATTTATTTTCTCAGCATCTATTTAAGATATCTTCATGAACTTTAAACTCTGCATGACTATTTTTTTTTTTTTTTTTTTTTGGTAGCCATTCTATGCTTAAGTGATTTCAATTGCCTTGTGGTGGTTAGCATCGTTCGATTTGCTTTCTGTTATTTTTTCTTCTAATTTTCAAGCAGACCACCGAAGCTCCCAGATCACCATCTTTGGTAGAAGTCCTTCCAAAAACCTCTATGTCTTCAAAACTAAAGTCTCCATTTCGAAATTTTTCAAAACATGTTGAAAGATACACACAGTCACCCCGCACTTCGTTAACGCTTTTGCCTCTTTGACTGAGTTTGAAACAGAGTTGGGCAAAATTTAATCATGGTTAATTATTTTACAACTAATTCCCTGGAATCATCTAATTTAATCATGATTAAATATTTCAGTTTGTTATTTTAGTTAATTGATGATTAGGTTTATTGGAAAATCAACTGAAAGATATGATCATGATGAAAGTAGATGATTGATAAGTTTCGCCCAACTCTGGTTTGATCTCGTGAAACCAAATTATACGAATAGTATAAAGACTAAATTATTACCAAAGCAGTGATATGCTAGATAATGAATATTTATGAATCATTAGAAATAATCGTTTAAAACCGATCAAGAGTCACAGGGGAAATCCCATGGCAAACCCCAAAAATTTAACCTACATGCCCCCTTACAATATATTCCAGATATTTCAGATATCTGATAGATTTCCTCAGATGAGTGCCAATATTTGATTTCTTGTCTTACAATTTTAAAAATTTAGTATATAGTCCATGTAACATAGAGCAGATGTGTTGAAAATTTTGTATGCTTTACAACTGAATGTTTAACATTCGAAACTAGTTTTCTATTCCAACAGAAGTGGCAATTAATTCACCAATCCTAAATATTGACCAATACAAAAAAAAATATCTATTAAATATAAACTGTTTACATCAAAGAGAGGTAATTTAAAGAAAATAAGAAAGCCAGATTTTATTTTTCCAGACCAACAAATATTTTGAGAGTAAACGTTATGTGAACCTATAACAACAGATAACAATCAAAATCAAAGGCTTGTCGCTGCCTGCTATTAATAACCCTATCATGATTAATTAAAATGATGGCCAATAGACGGTTAGATGGAGTGCTGCGGGGTGTAGCAGAGGCTGATACCTCAGTAGCACTCCATTCCGTCACATTAAACAGCGGCAATTTGTAGCTATCTTCGGTCACTGAGGGGGGGGGGGGGGAGTAGGAGGTTCCTTCATCCCCCGGATCTGAGGGTCTTATCTGGAGTCGATGATTTGTAAGCATCATTAGCATCCTTGTTCTGCAATCTAGGAAGAGTACGAAATAATAGAAATAAATTAAAATGAAAGATCTTGGCAGAGGAATGGAGGCCCATCTAATGCAAAACAATAACAAAGCGTATAAATTTAAAATTGAGTACTTTTTAAAATTTTTGAAACATTGCTTTTTGTTATTTAATACTTTTAATAATCCTAATTCATACGCCCTCGTAAAAATAAATGGGAACGTAAACACTTAAAAAAGAATGAAAGAATTGGGTGGAACATTTAATCCTCTCAGTGTATTTATAACTATCGTCGTTACAGAATACTTCAACATTTACAAGACAAACGTTCAAAGCTCCCAATTCATTAGAAAAGACTGATATACATGACTGTGATTAGATCTATTTGGACGTACGGAGTTGAGCTTTGGGGCTCCACTAAACCATCCAATTCATCTCTTATTCAATCCTTACAACCCAAAATCATTCGAAAAATGCTCAATGCTCCTTAATATGTCACCAATAAACTTATCCATAAAGGTTTTAAAGTTCCGTATGTTGCTGATTTAGCCCACACCAGATACCTATCCTTTCATAGTAAGCTCCATAACCACTCAAATCCGTTAGTTTCTCAACTTGCTTCCCACTCCATTCCTGATAATCATCCGAGGCGCTTGAAACGAAGATGGCCTAGAGACCTTCTAGTGTAGAATTTTTAATAAAGTGCTACTGATGAGTAGTTCTTTTCAAGGTTTAACATGATATTATAATCGTTGTGAATACATTTACTTGATGTATATATTTTGTACAGTTGTAAATTTCAATAAATGTAAAAAAAAAAAAATTAAAAAAATGTATTACTACAGCAATTTAAATATGATTAGTTTTTCTATGGTTTGAACACCACCTTTCCATAAAAGCTGTTAATTTAACAACACCATTGTTTTTAACCCTTCGTCATAAACGTACGACTTCTTCAATTAAGATAGATGAATTAATTGCCACTTCTATTGGAATTAATTTATTATAAAACTAGTTTCGATTGCTATTCGTCTTCAGTTCTAAAACATACAAAATTTTTAACATATCAGCACTACGTTACATGGATTATGTATACTAAAGTTTTCAAAAATGTAAGAAATCAAATATTGGTACACACATGAGAAGATCTAACTGATATCTGAAATATATCCGTCGCGGAAGGGTGAAGGTAGGTTAATTTTTTGGGGTTTACTTAGGAATTTTCCCTATGACTCATTGGATTTATCCGTTCCTAATGGAAAAAAAAATTAAAATGGGGTATCGGAAATGTTTATCTGGTCATTTAAACAAAAATCTGGATCGGTTTCATACGATTTTATTATTTCTAACGATTTATAAATATTTAATTTTAGGCTATTTTCTTCTCGATGTATTATTTTAACCTCCGAATCTTTATTGAATTTCTGGTTATTTTCATTTAGATCGATAGCGACATTGCAATAAGAAGACCCAAAATTCCAATTTCGCTTTCATCTACACTTAAGTATTCTTTATATTATTGTATGAGAGAGAAAATCGTTTTATATAACCATGACTAAAATTTGTGATTAATGCTAATTTATTTTTAAAAATAAATTTAACTCATATCATGATTTATAATAATTTTTGTTGATATCAAGAAAGCATCGATTGTAAATTATATAGGACAATAAAACTGTTAATTATTAAAATCGTAGCAATAATGTAGAACGACCAAAACGTCTGCACAGATTAAAACATTATTTATTCTCTACAGACCATAATATCTGAAGACTACAGTTTAAATAATTAGATTATAAAAACTCTTTGACACTAAAATATTATTAGATGTGTGTATATGACAATTGTTTTATATAATCATGGCTGAAACTTATGATTAAACAGTAATGCTTGTTTAAAAAAATATATCTAATTCATGACATGGTTTATTATAATTTAATATGTTGATATCAAGGAAGCATAGGTTGTACATTTTATAAAATAATAAAACTGTTTATGTGTTAAAATGGTAGCAATTGTATAGAACGAAACGTATGCACAGATTAAAACTTTTTTTTTTTCTATAGACTATCATATCCCAAGACTACAGATTAAATAATTTTATTTTAAAATTCACCTAAAGTAAAATCATTTTTTCGTGTGAGAGAGAAAAATTTTTCAAATGAACATGAGAGAAAATTATGAATAACCCAGCTTTTCCTTATTTTAATAAATAAAAAATAACCGTAAAAATGGTTTATAATAATTTATTATGTTGATATCATGGATGCATTGCTTCTTTATTTTATATAATTAGAGAGATGATTACAGAATTAAAATCGTAGCAATAATACATAATATAATAATGCCAAAAAAAAAAATAACAAAAATAACACTTTCTATTCTACCAACAGTAATCTATTAATTTTTTTTTTTTTTTTTTTAAATAAAAAGCATAATCAATTTAGTGAGGCAGATTCTCACGAAGCAAGCGTGGACGAGATTAGGGGAGAGGCCATTTTGTTAGCGGATAGCCATCTGCTGTGTAGGCCGGTGTAATTGTGGTGACATGCAGAGAATAAAATGATTTATCATTCCCTACAGCGGGATGACAACCCGTGAAAACGGGAAAAATTCTCTCCCGTCTTGTTTATTTCACTTTCTGCACAGTCGAATACATTTTCCGGATAGGACATCTGTATATGAGCCCGCATAAATACATTTCCAACATTTCCGTAGGGCATAACAGAATAGTATGACGTGTTATGTCTATTTGGTAAATGTAGCAAAAGCTATAAACTAAAGGTCAAATCGAATAATAAAAAAAATCTAACTAAAAAATCAAAATTCACAAACTTTTAATAATATTTAAAAACGATTTTAGGTCTAAGAACACCCGAATTTATGTTATCCAAACCACTAGAAAAAATAAATAAAATTAAAAAGTTCGTGTTATGAACATCTAGTATAAATACTGATCCCTTTTTTTTTTTTTTTTTTTCAAATAAAAACTAAATTACGAAAAAACAAATTTTTGTTTTTATTAAGTAGATTTTCATTGCGAAATTATTTTTTAAATACGATGAGTAGCTTGCACTATTTAAAAATATAACTTAGTCTTGGGTCCTAACAAAATACAAATACAGTAAGAGGTCTTGAAAAAAATACTTCCGCCTCCAAACTTTTTTTTTCTTTTCTTTAGTAACCCTGCAGAAGAGGGGTTTATATTTAAATGTTCATACACTATATAAAAAACATTTTTTTTTTTTTTTTTAAGTATCAATAACTTTCAACTAAAGTAAAAATAACAAAAACTAAAATTAATGAATGAATTGAAAAAAGATAAATAATAAAAAATCAAATGATAATAAATAAAATATATATAAAAAAAACATTTTGAGTGTCAATAAGTTGAAACACTATTAAATTTTCTCAGAATTTCAACTAGTCTTTCCGTAGTTTTAAAATATTGCAGTATTCCAGATGTTCCTTTTTATTAAAGAAATAATTTTTTCACGTAAAATTGTCTTCTCTTAACCACAACCAAATCCCGTTGCCCGGAAGTTAATGCAGGATTTCATGTTTACACCAAAACCTGATATTATTATTAAAGAGATTATTTATCAGGTGTTAGTTGTGGTTAAGAGATAGCGTACAAAACTACAATTTTACGTAAAAAAATTATTTCTCTCCTTGACTAAGAGCTGAGAAAAAAACGCTCATTGTCGTCTATAACACTAGTTTTGCATTATTATAGGTCCCTACTATCCACACAAAAATCGGCATTCAAATCTGTGAGTTACAAGTCGAAACGTCTCCTTCTAAATAGGATTAAAATTTTAAAAAATGAGCTCTTCAAAAATTAAGGCAATCCTAAATAAAAATGTCTATCAAAGGATTCTATTTGAAAAATATTTGAGTTGAAGTTATTTTAAAATTGTGATATTTTTTTTTTTTTTTTTTTTTTTTGAGTTCTGATTTCTCGAGGATGATTATCTTTCCTTCCTCCCTAACTGTACCTGTGTCCTTTATATTATAAAACGTCCTTGTCATGAAGTATATTTCAAAATGTGTGAATTTAATGATGGCAAAGCAGAAATATCAAGTCGTTCCCATTGTAAATTTTCTCAAGGGGAATAACGACCGTGAAACTGCTCCAAGAAGAATGAATTTTAAAGGCGACTGAGAAGATACACGACCAGTAGCCTGGACAGGTCATTCATTGCCAGTAGCTCCAAGCGTGTCAAATCAAATAAAGGAAGCGGTATATCTGAAGTTCTTACCTGTCCTCAGTTCGCCGTTGAACCTTTGGGCTAAGTAAAGATGACCAGAACTTTCTTCCAAATCTTAATAGTTTAATTTTTAAATTAATACATATACCAGTGACATTATAATAAATTAAATTCAATATACTCGTAATTAGAAATATATCGATTAGTATTGATGAATTAATTGCCACTTCTATTGGAATGATTTTATTTTTAAAAAAATCCAAATATCAGCGCTATCCTACATAGATTATATATACGAAAGTTTTTTTGTTAAAATGTAAGACAAGAAATCAGATATACTGGTACTCACCTGGGGGGTGGAAAGGTCCAGGTAGGTCAATCCTTTTGTATTTTTCCTATGACTACTTGGTTTTTTCCTTTTCTATTGGAAACAAATCTAGAATTGGACTGTTGGAAATATTTATCAGGTCATCTCAACAAAAGTTTTGATCGATTTTATTATTTCTAATGATTCACAAATATTTAATTTTTGGCTATTTTCTACTTGATGCATTAGTTTCATTCCCAAGCCTTTTTTAAATGTGTAGTTATTTTCATTTAAACGGATTGAGAAGTTGTAATTCAGGGCCTTATTGTATGCTAATGATTAAAAGAACATATATGCATGAGTATACAAATGTTTTACATTCCAAACTGGTTTAAAAATAAAATAATTCCAACATTCACAATTTATATCAGTTATTTCTGGAGTCTGTTTCAACCAAAACGAACAGATATCGAAAGAAAGCTAATAATTGGAAGGGAGTGCATAAATTTTGTTGCAAAGGTAGGATTAAACTGCCCTTCTTGGTTGACAACGACTCCAAAAATAATGAATAGGTATATAAGTATCGATAAGTTCGTTTATTGTCGTTTAATAATCTTTGTTTTGAAGTTTGTAAATGTAGGTTTAAACTTGAAGTCGTTTTTTTTTTTTCCCCCAAAAAAATATTTTTATTTTTCACTTTTTAGTGGTAAATGAATGTATTTTTGTTTAAACAGTCAACTTATTAGTTGTGGTTAATAGATAGCGTACAAAACTACAATTTTACGTGAAAAAATTATTTCTCTCCTTGACTAAGAGCTGCACTATTATAGGTCCCTACTATCCACACAAAAATCGGCATTCAAATCTGTGAGTTACAAGTCGAAACGTCTCCTTCTAAATAGGATTAAAATTTTAAAAAATGTGCTCTTCAAAAATTAAGGCAATCCTAAATAAAAATGTCTATCAAAGGATTCTATTTGAAAAATATTTGAGTTGAAGTTATTTTATTTTATTTTTTTAAATACGTACGACCGAATAAGTCGGTATAAATAAGATAAGTCGGTCTTCAAGGGACACTGAAAAATAGTTCGACTTACCTAGAGTTCGACTTATTGAACAACGACCTATCGAGGCTATCATTCGACTTATCTTCATGTAAATTGGAAAAAATAAACACTAAATTGAAGTTTAAATCATTACGTATATTTTTCTGATAGGTACAAGTCTGTTGTTTTTACATGCTTATAAAGTCATTGAAACAGAAAATTAAATACCAGGAAACACTTACTCATACAACTTTCAACATCACTACTGCGCTTTTTTTTCTGGTGGTTCCTAAAAGTAGAATTCACCCATAAGTTTGTACATGTAGGTTTAATTTTATTTTGTATTTTGTTGCTTTTTTCTAAAAATTAACTTTTTTTTGTTATTATAACTTATTTTTTATATTATTTGTTACTAATTACTTATTATAGACTTAATATTAGGTTGTTGTTGATATTATTTTTAAATAATTACATAAAGATGGTTTGAAGCTACAAATTTCCGGAAAATATATATATGTATATACTCTTTTTTTGACAAGACAAAATTTTCATATCTAGACCTCCAATTCCCGAACAATTAAACGGTTGCCGAAAGGTAGGAGGGATGCGGGATACTGGTTGTGAATTATTCAAAAGATTCTACCGTAGGAGGGAATTGATTAATCCAAAATGTCTGTATGTAATATTCATTGGGGACCTCCCTAGCAGATGTAACAATGGACGGTTGGCTCAATACAGGGCATTGTATTCGCCGCCTTTTAGTGTCCCGCCTTTGTAGTCATTATGTATTTCATGTATTGTATAGCAGCATGACCACTCCTATGGCTCTCCGTTATAAGTAACAACAAAAATTACCGTTCCTCGGCAGTGTTCTTTCAGAGATATTGACGCTTGATGTTATTTAAAGATCCGCAGATACCGCAATTTTCCTTCCGGCACACTCTTTATCTTAGTTACTTTTGCTCTATTGTCAGAATAAAAGAAAAACGTCTATATAATTCGTTTAAATGTGAATAATTGTATTCATTTCCAATAACTAAAACTATATTAACTATCGTAATATCATCTAACGTTAACTATGCAATCCTCTTATGTTACATATATTTTTCTTTTAAAAAAAAAAAAAAAAAAAAAAAAATTCTTGAAATTGAGTGCTTAATTTAATGAGGGAATAGTATATGTTAATTTTTTCACGTAAAATTGTGATATTATTTAATTGTGATTCGACTTATGATAACCGATCTCTGTAATAACAATATCAGGTTTTGGTTTAAACATGAAATCCTGCATTAATTTCCGGACAACAGGTTTTGGATTTTGTAAAGAGACAGCATACAAAATTAAAATTGTACGTGAAAAAAGTTATTTGTCTACCTTGCCTGAGAGCTGAAAAAAATAATAATACCTGATTTTCATATATTTTTTTTCTGGACTCCCAATGCTCATTGGCGGCTATAACTCTAGTTTTGCACTATTATAGGGCCCTACTACCCACACAAAAATCGGTATTAAAATCTACTAGTCATAACGTCTCCGTATAAGATGAAACCAAGATATCACACTGTATCAGATCTGGGTAATGGGATCTTATTTAATAGGACTTTTGGGCCGAAACTACGACTCAGAGTAAAAATAATGTATCAGGTTTTGGTATAAAAAATAAATAATCTCTTTACTAATATCAGGTTTTGATCTAAACATGAAATCCTGCATTAATTTCCGGACATCCCAATATTTAAAACAGCATTGAAAACAAAACGATATCTCGCCAAAGGGTTTGAGAATGCAAATGAAAAATCAAAGAGTGGAATAAGGACACCCTATTTTCCGGTATTAGTTCCTTTTCTAGATTAGTGCTAGGGGCGAGGCAGCTAGCTGAAATCTAGCTTGATCCTGTTAGCCACAGCCCACAGCTTCCAGTCACCCTCTTACCCCACTCTCTTTATTTCACAGTTCATACATCGTTTGCTTTCTGTTAACATCGTTTGTTCATAGCCTCACTTCATTATTTATTATCATTGATTTATGTTCATAAAAATTAAGATTAAAAAAATCTATTTCTAAAAACAATAGGTCGTGTATGTCTATCAATATGCTACTGTTTTTATTTATATTGCTTCTGATAAGGAAGCATGTCAAAAATGCCCCAGCACTTAAAAAATGTTGGCAAAACCTAACTTATTTCATTCAAACCAATGTAGCTCCTAAACAGAAGTTCCTAGTGACAAACGTTTATAAAAAAATATATATAAATTATCTTTTAAATTTCTGAAAACGAAACTGTCGTCAAATTTTCGATCCAAGCAACAACAAATAAAGCGTGTCAAACGGGAACATTTTTGAGTGTGAAAAAAACGTTTATTTATTTATGGCGCTACTGTCCTCCAAGGACAAGAACTAAAAATCAAAACTTGAAAAGAACTACTCATCAGTAGCACTTCATTAAAAATTCTACACTAGAAGGTCTCTAGGCCATCTTCGTTTCGGAGGATTATCAGGAATGGAGTAGGAAGCAAGTTGAGAAACTAACAGATTTGAGTGGTTATGGAGCTTACTATGAAAGGATAGGTATCTGGTTTGGGCTAAATTAACAACATATGGAACATTAAGGTCTTTATTGATGAGTTTGTTTGTGACAAAGTAATGAGTATTGAGGATTCTTCGAAGGATTCTGAATTGTAAGGATTGGATGAGAGATAAATTGGATAGTCTAGTTGAGCCCCAAAGCTGAACTCCGTATGTACAAATAGGTTAATTATTTTATGTAATAAACCGTAAATGAGTCTTTTGTAAGAAATCGGTAAGGCAAAAGAGCTTGAATCTTGGATATCTTCATGCTTTACCAGACCACCAATGTTTCACTTATGACCTCACGAAATAAGTTTGGCTCATCCACCCTACTCTCCAAACCTCTCGCCAACCGACTACCTTTTTAATAAACATCTGGACCACTTTTTAAAATACAAAAGATTTCATAATATAAGATCGAAAAATAATGCGTTTTTTAGAATTAGTTAATACGATAGACTCCAATGTCTATGCGCAGGATATAGAAAAGGTATTCGTTGGCAAAGATTTAATAAGAGTAATGGAGGGTATTTTGATTAGTAAAAAATGTTTTAGATTTATTTATTTATTTGTTTATATTTTAAAACCTTAAACCTGCATTAATTCCTTGGAAACCCAATACCTATTTGATTTGAAGAAATTTAATTTTTTTAGGATATCACGATTTGATATCCAGGTTACCAAAATAAATTTGAGCTGTGATCCCGATTCTCCCCTACACGAAACTAGGAATTTGTTATCTCTAACCCGAAGCGGTTTAGGGATGTGACGGTCGGGCAGGCGGCTATAAGTGATAAGAACAAGGAGTAGGGGGATTTTTTTTCGCCTTAGAATGGGAAGGAGGACCGAGGGTGAGCCGGGATTTTTTCCGCCCCTAACCTGGTCATTGAGCTGTGAAGGATCCGGTACCCATTCATAGTCCTCTCGTCCTAGTTCGATACAGATTAGGAGTTCTACTGTCGTACCGCTCCTTTATTTGGGCCGCTTCCATTTTTTGAAGGCGGTTCAGCAGAAGACAGTTCTTACGGCGTGTTCCGTTTTTGTCGGCAACGGGAATAGTGACAATACATTTAAAGAATAGGTTACTATTATTTATAGAACCTCGTTCATCACTAATCCACATCTGTTCGGAACCACATCGCAAGTAAGCAAGATGGCATATTTGTCATATCAAATACAGTGTTCCGGCAGTGTTATACTGAAGATCAGTTAGGTATGGAAGGTCCAAGTGCTAGGATATGCAATGGAATTTGAAAATCGAATATAAATTTTTGTTCAGATATGAGTGAATCTCTTAGGTGATGAAACTGGTAGTTTTTAAGTAATTAAGAAGTAAGGAAATAATTAATAACTTAAGGGAGAAATCGTATTAATTAATGAACACATAAACTGTATTTTTGCTAGACAAAATAAAATACCTGTAAGGAAAAAAATCGAAGGGAGGAAATGTATGGGGTTGAAGGCAGCTGCTGATCGTCCACTGCACCTGGCCACGCTTGTCCATATCGACACTCTAAACAAGAAACATCCTTAACTCTACTCACGCGTGTGTATGATATATAAATATGTATTATATACATGCTCAGTGAACATGCAGACTCTCAGGATTAAAAATCTATGGTACTCTCGAAAAATATTTCCTTCAATTTATTTGTGAGTAACCCGAAAAAACAATGCATATTTTCATCATTCAACATGTAAAACGCATTCCACTAGGAACCAGCCGAATTTGAAGTCCAGTACATATGTAGTATCATATGGTATTACATAGATTCAGTAAAAATATTTTGTAGATGATTTAGCCAAAAACAAGATTAGACCAAGCGTATGGTTCGAACACTGATAACATCCAACCTTCTTAAACTTTGGTCATTTCGGAATAAATGTAGCCTTTTGTGTAATATTCCTAAGCCAACTTCTCCTAATCCAGTACAAAGCTATTTTCCTGAACACCTCTCGGACACTTTCCTCCCATATAATGCGTGATCTTCCTCTTGGCGTCCCAACTATACAGGTCGTGTAGACCTTTCTGGTAATTCTTACATGATCCACCCAAAGCGTCCGAACCACCTTGGCTTATGCACCTCTAGGATAGTCTCGTCCGCTCCTTCTTTGAGATTAGACCGTACCAGATGTTATCTCTATGGTTTGGATTCGGCTGTATATTGAATTATTTGTAACCGCATTGAAAATACCTTAAATAACGTACTGCCTAATTAATTTAAAATTATCACTACCTAGTTGCTACCTGCAACAATAGTCCTATGTTATTTATTTTTTACAATTTTCCTTTAGAGAAAACGTCAGAACTATTGAGCTAACCATAAGAACAACTAGATTGTTTGTTTGATATTACAAGATATAAATACCAGTTTATTTTTAGTCGCCTTGAACTATTATCAGGACTGATTTCAGAGAGTCAGAAACTAGAAACTATTTTCGAAAAAAAAACAAAAAACATTTGCTTCTAGTGCCTTCCACGATCGTTTCTCAGAAAAAAATATCAGAATCAATGTTGTAGAACATTAAATTTACTTCAATTTCATTTTTTTTTTTTTTTTTTTTTTTTTTGGCACTTGAAGCAAATTTTCAACCCCCAGGGGCGGGGACTTTTAGTGTGTTTACCTTCTAACTACTTATATAGTAGTAGCTAGTTTGAAAATACAAGTCGTTTTTCTATTTTCAAGTATAGAGATTCTATGTCGTTCGCTTTTCCAAATGAACTCCAAACGGATCTGTTCAAAAGGGAGATGGGACATTAAATGAAATTGTTGGGTTTACGGGGAAGGGAAAAATAAAATAAATCCAAGTCACCTTTACTCAGCAATCCGTGATTATGAGTTTCCTGTAATTAAATAAATTTTAATGTTTAGCCATAACGATAAAGATGGGATGACGAGGGGGGATTGTGAAATTGAGTGAGTGGGAATTAGGTGTTCCATGGCAACCGTAGCCTCGCGGTCAGCCTCTCAAAAGCCAGGTCTCATCGACCCCGAATTGGTTCCCCCCCCCCCCCCCTTTCCTATCTCCCAGCTTAATTATAATTTTACAATCATTTACTCATATTTCGATATATTCCATACGAATTCTATTATTATCAGAGGATAAATAATTTATTAAATAACAATAATAATAAGTTAATAATTAACAAAATTTCCTTGATATGTTTTATCCCTCGATTGTATAACTAATAACATTATTATATCTTGTTCACTTATAAAGGAAACTCGACTATTCTATGGATTACCAACGGTGAATATAGAAAAAGATACCGACTGAGAAACCTGCACTAATATAATTTTAAATATATAATTAATATATATAATTTTAATTAATAATCAGATTTAAGTCATGCATGATATACTTAATGTTTCAGTTTGAAATAGCTAATTTCTTGAAATTAATCGTACGATTTAGAAGCGAAAACAAAATCGAATTAAAATATTTCGAAAAATACTTGATTAGTGAGATTTTTTTTTTTTATTTTGATAAAAGAAAAATATAAATAAAATCTTTTAAGGGACTTTAGTTTTTATAGATTTTAATTTAAATGCCGCTTAAACTGTTTAACCTCTGTCTCTCTTAGGTGCATTTACAGACATAGTAGGTATCTTGAATTTAAAACAAAATTATAAGAGAAATAAATGCCAAATTTTTATTATACTAATACCGCTATTAAAAATATATTTCCTTCATGATTCAATTATAACAATGTCAAATAGCCATTGAGAAGTATAAAAAGAAAAAAATAATCAGACTAACAGATAAAGAATTAAGATTAGATCTAATCAGAAGTGGACAAATGTAAAAATTAGTTGGATATAAGTTGTTTTATAAATAGTAGGGAAAAGGAAGAAAAAACTCACATAACAAAATATAAATAACTAATATATATATTAATAAGTAATATTTATAATTATTTAATATTAGAAATACATGTTTTGTTCTTTTGTGGGTACATATTTTGAGGAATGTTTTTCTGTAATTGCCGATTTCTTGGATAAGAGAATTTTATAAATTCGTTATTTTTTGGGAAGTGAGCTATGGTTTGGTCTGAGAGCTAATTCAAACTTTGGCAAAACTCCTAATTTACTTATTTATCTTGCTACTGCTTGTTTCGGGACTTTAGTACCATCTTCAGGTTTTTAAAATTGTACAAGCACATTAACATTATAGAATTATACATAATTAATTCAACAATTAGCAATATAATTCATTATTTACCTCATTTGGTGTGGTTTATGCACATTGTCCACTATCATAATATAGGTTCGTATTAACATTAAGTCAACTGAACAATGTTCAACTTCTGTTTACTTTGTGATCTACACTTATCAACTAAAGCTATTTGAATTAGTGGTTATATTAACCTATTACTAATTTCTATTTCTTATGTTTTGTTACTAACATTCATTTTTTATTTAATTCTTTTATATTATATTTTATCTTATTCGTTTATATATTAAATTCTTTTAAATGTTTTGCTTAATTTTGATTATATTTTTTATTTGTTTATTATATTTGCGTAATTGGTTCCTATTTTTTCTATATCTGTTTTTTAATTAACCGCTTTATCTATTGTTTTGTTAATGTATATTGCCTCTAATAATTTTCTATTATGTGTCTTATGTTCATGATTTAAAATTATTATGTTATAATAATATTATGATAGTGGACAATGTGCATAAACCACTGCAGGTGAGGTAAATAATGAATTATACTGAGAATTGTAGAATTAATTAATTGTGATTATGTAATGTTAAGGTGCTTGTACAATTTTAGAAACCAGAAGATGGGACTAAAGTCCCCATGACTAGGTCATGTAGGATAGTTGATATTTTAGTGTATTGAGGGTAATCATTAATGATTCCCAAAGATAAGTTTTGAATCCTTTCCAGTTTGTTGTTGTTGGTCGCACAAGTTTTGCATCACTCTGGTGAAGCATTCTTAATTTGAGCTTGAATTGTTTTTTATGCTATATGTTTGTTTTTGTGATTTAATATATTTTATTGTTTATATATTTAATTAATATTTAAAAAGTATAGATCTGAAATCAAATAGTAATGTTGTATCCGTCTTGTCCTTCATGTTCAATATTAGTCTTAAGAGAAAAAAAAAATATGTCTTTTAATTAAACACCAAGGATGGATCGAGTATGTGGGGAAAAGTACGACCAACCTGTTGTGGAGAGTGAGGACCAGCAGCCACTCGAGACGTTCCTGAATAGGCGGGCTAAGTGTGAATGAGGGAAGGAAAAGAAAAGGGATCTGGGCCCAGATCGGCTTTCTATTAAATATCTGGCAAAGGGCATTGGCTGGAGAGTCCTCTGCCACCTTTTCACTATCATACTAATTACCAGTCCCTAGAGGGTCTCTTTAAGCCTCTTACATTTAATTAGCGTATTTTTCAATTTTTTTCCCCCTGTCCTTTCACGGGTATGAATCCACTGAATACCCAACACTGGAGCTCTCTCTCCCACTTTTTTTTTCCTCTATTGATTTCCGATTATGAGGAGGCCTGTAGCGTGGGATCTTGCATCTCGATGGACACAAATCGTTAAACATTCGTTTAAAAAAAGAAAAGAAAAAAAAAAAGATAATTTAAAATGCGCGTCCTTGCATGAAAAAGAATCTTGGATATTTCCGAGAAATGAACCTTTAAAAAATATATTGATAGTTCTCCAGTTCTCCAATATTACAAAGAAAGTTACTAATCAACTAACAATACCTAGTGGATTCACTTGTGATTAGGATTGATGAATTAATTGCCACTTCTATTGAGATTATTTTATTAGAAAACTAGATTGAAAGCGGCGTATACGAATTAAAATGTAATGACTGTGAAGCAAAATACACGGGAAAAACTGGACGATCGGTAAATCAAAAAGTACACATACATATAAGAGCATACACTAATAAGACACAAAATTCCAATTTCGCTATCCATCTAAATGAAAATAATCACAAATTTAATAAAGACTAAGGAGTAAAAATATGACATCAAGTAGAAAATAGCTTAAATTAAATACTTTTGAATCACTAGAAATAATAAAATCGTCTAAAACCGATCCAGATTTTTGTTTAAATGATCAGATTACCATATCCAATAACCCAATTTAAATTTGTTTCCCATAGGAACGGAAAAATCCAATGAGTCATAAGAGAAACCCCATTGTAAATCAAAAATTTAACCTACCTGCTCCCCCTTTTACTTCTCACGAATTCAGTGTTTTAGTTACCTCGAAGGTGAGTGCCCATGTTTGATTTCTTGTCTTACCTTTTTAAAAACTTTAGTATATATAATCTATGTAACATAGTACTGATTGGTTGAAAAAATTTTGTATGTTTTAGAACTGAAGATGAATGTTTATCATTCGAAACTAGTTTTCTAATAAAATAATCTCAATAGAAGTGGCAATTAATTCATCAATCCTAATTGTATTGATCCTTCTATACCATCATGCGTACCTCTAGTCACTTGTGATTGATTATTACAATAACATGTCAATAAGTTGTAAAGAAATTACTCATTGGTATAACTTTAATAAAATCTATATTAGGAAGTTCCAAACTTCTTTGTTAGTTGGGTTATGGGGAATAAAGTGAAATTGGGAAGTTGGGAAATGAGTGGATTCTAGTGGATATGAAGCATAGCGTGGAAGGATGCGTATCTGGTTTTTGCCAATTCTCCAAAAATGAGACATTTTACGAAGGATTTTGGATTGGAAGGATTAGTGGAGCCCCAAAGCTTAATTCCATATGTCCAAATAGGTCTAATAACTGTTATGTATTTGTTATACGCACATGTGTTTGTTATTATTATGGATGGATTGGTATCTGGTTTGGACCAGTTCTGCTACCTATGGGAAATTTAGATCATTAAAAATAAGTTTATTTGTGACGTAACATTGAAGATTCTACGTAGGATCGGATTCAAGAAGAATTGGAAGGTTTAATGGAGCCCAAAAGTTCAACTCGGTACGTCTAAATAGCTCTCATTACTGTCATGTAAATGAGTCTTTTGTAATTAATCGGGACGTTTGGACGTTGTGAAGAGCAGTTTCTAGTATGCAGATCTTAAGTGAGACCTTAGTCCAGAGAATGAATTAGGTGGTTTAGTGGAGCCCCAAAGCTCTATTACATGTGTCCGAATAGGTCTAATTACTGTTATATAAATGAATCTTTTGTAGTAAACCGACGAGCAGTTTCCTGTCGTTTTAGTCATGTATATGGATTCCAAGTCAAACGTCTGTCTAGTTGGAGTCCTAGATAGCGGAGCTGTACAACTGGGATCAGTGCAATTTTATTTAAAAATACTGTAGTACAGGAAGTCGTAGGTTCACGACGAAGTGTACACGTTATTTGAAGAGATTTTTTTGGATTTTAATTCTCCAATTTTGGCACCATTCTTGAAGGTTTATGATATAAGATTGGAGTGTTTGGGATGCTATGAAGGGATCATGATTTACTGATAATACACGTGTGTCATCAGCGTTTTTAGTGAGGACGGTAATAAGATGTGTAGGGATGTCAGCTGTATAAACCGAGTTGAAATTTTAGTTACAGAATTGGGCCTTTTATGGTGTTATCTAAACTTATCCGGTTTTTCTTCTTTATCCCCTCTGTACTTTTTATTTTCTTTTAGTTAAATTCTTATTTCTTATTTAATTATCATGTTTCAGGATAATGCTCCAGGGGCTGTGCCGTGACGGTCAACCGATTCCCCACCCAGGACTCCAGCACACACCCCACTGGCCGCCGCCTCCTGACGATCTACCCCATAAAGGTAACAAAATAAAATTATTAGATTCATTGATACAATGAAATAACAGTTTCTAAAATATAATTACAATAACATCGGTAATTTAAAAAAATAAAAACAATTAAATAATATTTTTAATCAATTCTTTATTCAAATAGAAACCTCATGGTACTAAATAAGACGTGTAGGAACTGGTGTAAATGATTTCTCCCACATATGAATGAGAGCCCCAATCACATAAACCCACACACATCTCAATACTTCAACGTTTATGATTTACACTCGTATAATAATTTTTATAATTAAAATACTAATACTGATCTGTATTATAAAATTGAATTTTAATAATGTAAGAAACAAGTATAATAAATACTGCTATGATATTTTGTTGTTTATTTCGTGTTCAGAAATTATAGGGGTTAAAAATTTATTTATATATTCATAACAACAGTAAAAAACATAAGGAGTCATTAGTAATAGGAAGTTGTATAAATACGACATAATAGTTATAAGTTAGTGATAATTTTTATTTCCTTCATGTATTGACATGATAACGAAGACTTTTTTAAGAACCGTGAGTGTTGTTATTTATGGTGGCTAGTGGTAATATGTTTACACACAATTTATACAATACTAGAATCCCAGGAAAATCACGAAGTAGCTTGTCCTCCCAGAGAGGGAAAGCAAGACCCAAAAGTAATCCCACAGCTCCTCTCAGCCGCCTCACAGGTGTCGAAATTCAATGGAGACTGAAAGAGAGCGGTATGGCACAGTCGCTTTAGTGGAAAAGCCATTACCAAAACTCCGATAAAATAAATATTTTCAATAGCTCTCGAGGCCACTGTAATTTAAAACGGCGAAGTGGGTTATAAGGAATGTGTGGAAGTGGATCATGAATTAGCCAAAGGGCTAGGATATTTGGAAAGGTTTTGATGGATTTTAAAACTTCAAGGGGTATTAGGTTAATGAAAACATAGAAATAGATCCATAAAAGGTGACAATTGATAAAAACTTTATTTGATAGAACAGGGTACCCTATCCTAATAACTTTTAAAATAAGAAATTATAACGGTTTCAACAGATTAAACAAAACAAAAATGTATACACCATTCTATCTACAGCTTATAAGTGAAACGTAGAATCCTTCAGATGAATAAGCTTGGCCGTAATGTAAGCTTTGGACACCGGAGTGAAGACAGATATAAAAGACAAAAGAGAACAAGGGGAGAGAGAAAAAAGGAAACACAATTGAAGGTACCGTTTGCTACTAAAGGAGACGGAATGCGAAGCTAACAAGGAGACGGGATGTAGTTGTGGGATGGGCAAGTGGAGCTTTGGGTCGGCCACAGGGAACGCCAACATTTGTCTTCTTTCCCCTGGTTCTTCCATCAACTATTTCTCAGCTGGAGCTTCCTGGAGATTTTTCCAGTGGTTTATTTTACTCAATTTTACTCCATACAAATATGGAATATGATATGACCCTTTATTTTGAATTTTTGGTTCTCAGGTAGTGTCTATGTCCCTATTCAATATGGACAAAATTTCCACATTTCTCCATCACTTATTTCCTCTGATATTCCTCAGTCGAAATTCACATGTGAATCAAACTCATATTATGTAAAAATATTATTATTATTATTTTTTTTTTTTTTGCAACTACCATACTAATTGTAAGCATGTATTCTCCTAATTGTAGGTCATATTTTTAGCATTTGAAATATTGTCTATAAAAAGCATTTTTTTAAATCTATTATCATGCTATTATACTAATATGTATAATCTTATGTAATGGGTTTGAGAAACATAAAAAATACATTACGGGGTTCAAGGTTATAATTATTTCAATGTTTACAATATATCTGGATGTACGTTATATAAATGAGCCAGAATCAAATTTTACTTTTAAAACATTACATTTTCATGAAACTGGCACATAAATATTGTTGAAACTATTACTATAACACTATTATATTAAGTTTATAGTGGATGGAGATGGGATGGGGACACCTCGAAACATGTACGTTTACATAAATATGTTTAGATTGTTATATAATATATATACATAAATGAATATTTATCATATTTATCATTTCAAATAAAATATGCTATTAAATCCTTTAATGTATTCCGTTGAAAGTTTCCAACATTTTCCTCATAATACTCCCAGGGCGCTCTGTTTCAGTTACGTTAAATTAATATTGTTGTGAATGGATCTACAAAGATTGGAAAACTATTTTCCAACATTTCTTTTTTTTTTTTTTTTTTTTGCTCTAAAAGTCCTAAAAACTAATTTTTTTTGTTTACTATACCAAGTACAATATAGTGTTACTACAGTTTATGCTTATGTGTTTAAATATCTGGCAAACATGTTAAAACAGTAAAATGGTACATTTTGTTGCGCAAAAGGTAGTTATTTTGTTTGTTTAAAGATTGCTAGTGTTGTGCTTTTGTACAAAAATCATAGTTGTTTCTAATTAATTAATTAATTATACATAGTCTGCTTTCAGCATTTCAGAATTAAATTTTTCACTTTATGCTGTTTATTGATTTATTAATAATCATCATTCAGCCTACGATAGGATTTAGTTTAAGGTTAATGATTGTGAAGTTGTCCGACTGAAGATTTAGGCGCCCAATTGTATACCGTTGTGGATGAGAATTGAATGTTTTTTTAATATACCGCAAAAAAATTTCACAAATTTTGTTTTCTTCATTTTATTCGTGATCTGCAGCGCAAGAAGTATCTCTTAGGCTTTTTCAGCGAAAAGTAAAAATTCATGCATCAAAGAGTTTAACATATTTACAATTTTAAAAGTTATCCCTAAAATTAAAATCTATTTATTTAGTTCGTATTAATGAATGACTAATTTTCTAAAATCCCAAAATATCGGCCAAAATATACATTGCAAATTATGTAAACCATTTTCTGTATAATATGGTTTCAACAATAATTACTAAACAAAGAAATATTTAAAAAAATGAGAAACGTTTCTTCTGACATGAGGTATACATCATAAGGGAAGTATGGAAGATACCTATAAATAAATAGGCCGTGATAGTATCTCATTTGTGGGAGCAGGGGTAATGCATGGAGGGGTGAAAATGGGTGGGGGTAAGAGGTAGGTGGGGCGTAATAGCAGCGTCACAGTCAACACAAACTCGATTTCTCTTCCTTATATTAATCTAATCCAATTAATCCAATTCCAATAGCCTCATCAGTATTTTGCTTTGATAATTTATGTAATGGAATAATGTGATGAGAAGTGTGAGGAAGGAAGAGGGAGAGAGTGAGAATAACTACTGCCGCCTTAAATAAAGATCAGTCACAATATTTAATATTTTATTAAAACCTTTTCAACATTTTTTCTATTTATGAATATCCGATTTCCTAATATGTTGAGTACATTTACTTATATGCTTATCATGGAAGGATAGGTAGCTGCTTTGGAACAACTTTACAACAAATGAGACGTTTAGATTATGAATAAGTTTATTAGCGACATTAGAAGAAGCACTGTTTTATGAAGGATTTCGGATTGTAAGGATTGGATATGGGAAGAATTGGAAGGTTTAGTGGAGCCCCAAAGCTCAACTCTGTACACCAAAATGGGTCTAATCACTGTTATGGATAAGTCTTTTGTAATTAAGTGGAAGCTTTGAACGTTTGTCTAGTAGATGTTTTGAGTACTCTAAAACGACGAGTAGTTTCCCTTATATGTATTCTAGTTTTATAATTCGATTCAAAGTAAGACATTTGTCGAGATGGATTCCTAGATACAGGATCTGATCAACCGGCATTAGTGGAATACTATAGAAGGAAACTATAGGGCATTAAGACCTACATTTAGTACATTTAAATCGCAAATTCTTATAAAATTTACAATTATTATTATTGGCGATTATTCCCTTTATAAGATAGCGAATTATCTCGAATGCCTTAATGACTTCTTAGTACTTTTGTTGTTTCTTCGCTCCTCCCAAACTCTCTCCATGCGTTGACTATGTTCTCTCATCCGTTCTTCGGTCCACTTGGATCCTCTTCTTTTCACTGTGAGTTCTTGTTCAAAAGTATTTTTTCTAATCTTTGTTCCAAATTTTTGCCGATCATGTACATTATTTTTTATTTTTATAGTGATAAGATGAAACACACACCTTTGAAACACCTTTGTAGGAGCCTTTCTTCTTGAGTGGAAATAAAAAAAAGAAGCATAGTGGAACAACTACACTTGTTTTTTCTTGCATATCACAAACGAAACATTAGTTTAAAATATATTTTCACAAGTCGAATAGTACAGTACCTTACTTATCTATAAATATAAATCTGTTGAACACATTATTACTTTCGGTGCTGTTTACATTTAATGGTTACTTGTTTACCCTATACCATGGTATTAAGACCGCTATGACCCTAAAAAGGCAGGACTAAGTTTGGAGCATAAATACTTTCTACGTCAGATTTTCACTTAAGCCGCTACACTATTTAGCCGGGATTTATGGCAGCAACTTTATCATGGGGCGGTAGGAAAACAACATCGGTCGCTGACGCTTGTTAACGCTCACTGCTCCCGAGCCATTATTTATTTCGTTCATTCTTTTAGTGGTCATTTTCACAGCCCCGCGTCCCAGGGCTAATAAATGTTTGTTTATGTCAAAGGACTATTGCTATCTTTGTTATGGGCTGTGCCGCTGTCCGCTCGTCTCACATATTTTGGCGATACTTGGCAACTGTTTTTATTTTTGGAATCCACACCAACATATTTGTTTTTGTATTCTTTTGTGGCAAATATACCGTTATTTTCACGGCACTGTTTGAACCGATTTTTCCCTGTACATAAATAAAAATCGAATTAGACACATGCAAGCCATTGTCTTCAAGGGATTATTCCAATGCTTCAACCTTTTACTTTTTCAAGAATTGAAATCTTAAAATGGCGACACCGATATAGGTTTTTATAAGTAAGTTGTAATATTATTAAAAGTAATCTGTAACAAAAAATTAAAATTATCATTGATTATCTGATTCATTAAAAAAGAGTTTACTATTTAAAAAACAAATTTTAGTATTAGTACTAAACAAATATCAACAAATAACCTTCACCCTTTGTCGTAAACCTACGACTTCCTTTCCTACAGTAACCTTTAATGATATTCAACTAATCCCTGTTGAACAGATCCGCTATCTAGGACTCCACTCGGACAAACGTCTTACTTAGAATCCACATACAAGACTAAAACGACAAGAAACTGCTCGCTGTTACAGACTACTTCAACATCCACTAGACAAAGGTTCAAAGCTTCCAATAAATTACAAAAGATTTATTTGAACGTACGGAGTTGAGCTTTGGTGCTCCACTAAACCATCCATTTCACCTCGTATCCAATCCTTACAATCCGAAATCCTTAAAAAAGTCCTCAATGCTCCTTACTTTGTCACCAATAAATTTATCCATAAAGACCTTAATGTTCCATATATTCCTTACTTACCCAAACCAGATACCTACCCTTTCATAGTAAGCTCTATAACCACTCAAATCCACTAGTTTCTCAACTTGCTTCCTACTCCATTCTCGATAATCCTTTTAGGCCTCTGAAAAGAAGATCACCCAGAGACCTTCTAGCGTAGAATTTTTAGTATTAGTATTACTGCTAAAATCGAATCTTAGAACGTGAACAATTTTATTTACTGTGGCGAATTTGATATTCTTTCATCGCATATAAAAAAGTAACTTTAAATCAATTCTGTTCCAATACAGAATGATACTAACACCTAACCATCAAAGGCAACGAGAATTTGAAAATATGAAAAAAAAATCATATTTCGAGGAAACCATAGCAACCGAAAATCCGCTAATACAAAAATTATGTAATTACAACAACACCGTATAACAACTTTAAACATACGAAATAATTAATTAATAATAATTAAATAATTTGTTAATGTTAGATTGCATGTCGATCTATTTTATTATGTACATATTTATTCATTTTAATTATACTGGTAAACTAGAATTAGAATATCATAGTAATTTATGATAATGAATTTCTTAATAAAAATTATTTAATTTTTTTTTTCGTACAGGCCTATCACGATCCACAAAATACTTAATTTATTCAGATTTCCTTTCTTTCTTACATGCCCACGTAATTTCACTATTTAGAGCTTTTTTACGTCTTTTTCTCAAAAATTTGTTTCTGTTTTGAAAGAACTTGTTTTACTTAATTCGCCTTCTTTAAATCTTCATTTACCGGTACAATATAGGGCGGATTTCCAAAATTTATCAAATAACTTTTTGTTAAGTCCATTTAAATCATGTGCCCAACACAATTTAATCTTCTATTTCTGATTGCTGTCTCTGAATTTTTAAACGTTTTATCCTTATTATATATATATATATATATATATATATATATATATATATATATATATATATATATATATATATATATATATATATATATATATTACAATACTTGATTTGATCGTTTAAAAAAAAAAAAAAAAGTATTCATAATTGAAAATAATCCAAACATGTAAATCAGATATTATATCCAAAAATATGTAAACACAGTGTTTTGTATGAAACGAATTTATTAGTATATGTCTCTTCATGGATATTGAGAATCAGTTTTTCTTACCACTCTGTTTCGAAAACTTTTCTAACCGCTCCTATGTCCCTCTAATCTCCTGTTCCTCAAAATCTCATTTCAAAAATTCCTTTACAAAATAAATTGGCTGTCCAAAAATCACAGAATTGCTTGATAAAAATTTTGATCGTCGCTCAAAAGAATAATGTACATAGTCACCCAACATCGCGATTCAATTGCAATACCCAATGAATAAAAGTCAATTGGAGGTACACAATGACGGGGACTCGAGTAGCCCGTATTGTCGAACGACAACAATTTATTATCACCGATTGTGGCTTTGTCATTTTTTGTCGGTGACGAGTATCGTTGAGTGGAACGGTGTGGTCAATGGTACACCAAAGCGTGCCCTTCCACCGCTTCCTTTGTCGCTCGCTCTTTCCGACCTTTGTTTCGACAAGGGCTTCGATTCGGCTCGCACTTATTGGTGAATGGAGTCCACAATGCCGGCGAGGGACTCACAAACGTTTTGTCGTCCGTACGGCAACTTAACGTCCACTTATCGCCTCAAGTGCTTTTTTTTTTTTGTTTTTTTTACTTCTATTACTATGCAATATTGAAAGCACTTCGATGTTTCCGATATCAGAAATACTGGACTAATCGATCTTTTTAGTCTTTTTATAGATTGAAAATTGTTTATGAAGGAGTGTTGTTTCCAGTATAGTAAACAACACAAATATAAAATATTTTTAGTGAACTAAAAATTCATTAAATTTGATAATATATTTTCATTATCTTACATTTCTTTGTTGCAAACAAAATCAGTATTACTTGAGGTACGCATCAATACAATTAGATCAATGAATTATTGTCCACTTATGAATTTTTTTTTTTATTCGAAGACTAGTTTCAAATGTTAAACATTCATAATCAGTTCTAAAAACAAACAAAAAATTTAATTATCAGCATGTTTGATTTATCGTCTTGCATTTTTAAAATTTAATATACATATATATATATATATATATATATATATATATATATATATATATATATATATATATATATATATATATATATAATGTAGCAAAATAGCTATATTTCCTATTTTTTTGGTATGGTTTCAGAACAGATTATAAATCGAATAAAATAATTTTAAAAATTCCAATAGAATTGGCAAATACTTCATCAATCCTATTCAAATCAATATTTCAACATGGAATCCGTTTTTAACCGATTGTGTTCGGAGTATCAGGCTTTAGATATTCTCATAACTTCAGAAGCGCCATTTCGAATCTTGGATTTGCCCACTCTGGCTAGAATAAAATTTAAACCAAACCACTGAAACATTCAGTTCGTCCCATATCCAATCCTTACAATCGCAAAATGCTTCGTGAAACCCTCAATGCTCCTTATTATAACCATTTTCCTCAAATTTACTCGTTGTAAATTTATTTTAGTATTAAGTATCATATTATATAACTATAACTAAATTATAAATTATATTGTTGTCTTTAATTGGATAGATGAGTATGTCTTGTTTATAGCAACCCAATAAAGTTGGGCAGCACTATGTTTATTGTAATTGTCTCAATAAAGCATATATCTCTCTGTATACAGTGGTGAATATCAATAAATAGTTTGTTTTTTTTTTAATGAAATTTTTATTTAATGAGGTTTTTATCCGCACCGTGATTTGAATAAATTCTTGAGGGAAAGGGCCTATTTAATGTAAAACTATAAATAATTATATTATTTAAAAATTCGTAACTTTAATTACTGTTTGGTTTTATTTATTTTATATCCATTTATTGAAATTTACACCTGTACAAAAAATACACATGAAGTAAATGTGTTGATAACGCTTACGATAACATGTCAAAACTTGGAAAGAACTACTCGTCAGTAGCACTTCAATATAAATTCTGCACTAGAAGGTCTCTAGGCCATCTTCTTTTCAGACGCCTGGGAGGATTATCGGGAATAGAGTGGTATATTGAGAAACTAGTGGATTTGAGTGTTTGTAGAGCTCACTGTGAAAGGATAGGTATCTGATTTGGGTTGAATCAGCAACATATGGAACATTAAGATCTTTATGGATAAGTTTATTGGTAACAAAGTAAGGAGCATTGAGGATACGAGATGAATTCGATGGTTTAGTGGAGCCCCAACGCTCATTTCCGTACGTTCAAATAGGTCTAATAACAGTCACGTATAAGAGTCTTTTGTAATTAATTGGGAGTTTTGAATGTTTGTCTAGTTAATGTTGAAGTAGTCTGTAACGGCGGGCAGTTTCTTGTCGTTTTAGTCTTTGGTTTATTCAACTTTCTTTTTTCTTTTTTTTTTTAAATCTTATATGTTTCACATTCCCTGGAAAGAGACTATTGGGACGTAAAAACCCAAAGAAAATTTACACTTTAAGCTTAGAAAATTTAAAATAAAATATTGTGTGGAATTATTTACATTAACATCGTCCCATCCGAGAATGGATTTTTTTCAAAACTTTTGTTGAATCATGAGTAGAAGAAATGCCTTCAAGAGTTTTTGGGGTAACTAAAATTGTTTTGTTTTTTTTAATTTGGTTTATTTTTTGGCAAGGTTTGAAGCGGTTAACTTGAGGTAAGTCTTGCAAGAGGGCTTCATATAACCGACCTGCTAACGACGCCTATTCAACACTACAAGTTGTAAAGTATCTTGGAGTAGGTAGGAGGTCGGCGAAGACTTGGTTTAGCCGGTTAAATAGGACCTGGGTCGCTCTAAGTGGGTTAGGACGGAGGGAAATACCCTCGCCGGTTTCTTAGAATGCCTTGATAGCCACTTGAGGACTCTTTAATTCTCTCTCATAGAAGATACTCTGCTAATGGGCACTTACTGAAACTGTGAACATGATGAATGTGGTGAGCATAGAAGTAATTATTATAACATTAACAATTTTATAGTCAGAAAGGGCAATAAACATATATATATATATATATATATATATATATATATATATATATTTATATATATATATATAAGATAACCTTTGCAAAAAATAAAAAATTAAAGTAGAAGAATATTTAAATAAAGTAGAATTTCGTTTAATACGCGAATAATACAACTTTAAAGGATAATCCACAAGTTGGCCGAAAAAGTAGGTTAACTTTTTTTTTTTTTTTTTTTTTTTTTTTTTTTCCTCACGGAACATACATACATCCCTTATCCGAACCATTGCTACATATAATTTTACCCCAAATACCTAAATTTATTTGTCACTTTAATTCTCCCGTACTTAGTCCCTACTAATTTGGCTAACTTTTATTACCTAATAATGGAGCAATTTAGTAATAATTTTGATCTTTATGTCTAAAAGTAAAATCATGAGTAATCAAACATTTTTTTCTAGTTATGAATTGAACCATATAATATTTCACAAGATAAAATTTTAAAAAAATATAAAAATTCTAGAATGAATGCTATTATTAATCCACTAAGTTATTTCGCTTAAAGTATTGTTGTACAGTTTTCATAATCAGGTATACCTCAATAGCACCTCCATTAAAATTAAAATTGATTTCAAATTTGTTTTTATTAAAATATATGTTTCTTGGAGATTTGGAGAAATGCATTTGGTCCAAATCAAAATATTTCAATCTAGTTTTCTAGGTTTGGACATATTATTGAGCCCAAACCTTAAGTTAAACGATTTATTTTTATTTTTTATTATTATTATTACAACCAAATTATATTTAGGTAATTAATGTTATTCAATCACTCCTTCATTGATTTTGGTTTAAGTTTAATATTTTTGGAAATATCTAATCTAATGAAAGGAAATTAATTTTATATTAATAATGAATAAAATTTATCAATTTTCTTTCTTTCTTAATTTCACAGGATATTTTTAATTAATCAGTTTAATTTTAATTTTAGTTTCTTGATAACATTAGAGGGTAAATATTTTTGCAAAACAGTTAGGAAGGCATGTTACAGTTTGTCTAAAATTATTTCATTATATTTTTCTCATGTTTGGGCTTTAAATTTATTATATTATGATATTTAAACTGAAAATTAAAATGTTTTAAAACATTCATATTTCAAAATGCAGCGTAAATGTCTGTATTAAAAAAAATTAAAAACCTATGAAATGAGCCTATTTCCACGTTTAAACAATCTACTCACTATCAGTAAAAAAAAAAAAAAAAATGAATAGTTTAAATTTTAGTAGGACACAACCGCTGATTTTCTGTATGTGTATATATATATATATATATATATATATATATATATATATATATATATATATATATATAAAAAAAATTTTTAAAAAAAACCGGAAGATATCTCCTGCTCCAAGCTGATCATATTCATAAATTTCAGAGCTTTTTGTTGCAATCGCAGTTTTTACAATTAACTCCTCTCTCGGAATGTGACAACTTAAATCATATTCTAGCTGACCTTGCGCTCATGCATTTTATAATTAATTTCATTTTTAAACAACTGTCTGGATGAAGTTCGGACCAACAGGATCCGAATTAGTCGAATACTACTACACTTATAAATAACATTTGGAAAACTTATTGTAATTTATCTATACATTGAACTCTATAGGCTTGCCCCTTCATCTTTCTTCATCTTGTTCTTGTAGTGTTTGCTTTGGAAGTCATTTTGGATTCATACGATGTAGACGACCAAACCAATTTTTTGTTCCCTTTTTAATAAAAGAAACGATATCAGGCTCTCATTGTTTGTTCTTATGCGGAAACTATTTCATTCTTAGGTTGGCCATACATACCTTTAAATTCTCAATTCTCGCCTATATTTAATATATAATTAATTATTGTGAATTAAATTTTTCTAATTAGGAGGGAAAAAACTAGGATAGTGATATGTATTTCGTCCAATTGGATACCGACCATGTCATATTTTTCACGGTAAACATTCTAACCTAAAAACATTTTTTTTTTTTTTTTTCTTGAAGATGTAGGTAGTTAGGGTATGCAGTCATAGATACACAGCAATGATAAATAAATTTTAATTTATAATGCCGACGTTTCGACTTGCATTGCAAGCCTTCATCGGGGCTAGAATAAAAGGAAAACAAACAAAAAGGTATGACGAAATTGCAGAGAGTTTATTTTCTTCTTAATTGCTGTGTATCTATGACTGCATACACCAACTACCTACCTCTAAATAATTTTCAGTCAACAAATACCCTATCAATTTTTTTTTTTGTTATCGATATTTTTCAAATTGTAAATAATGATTTCTGCTATCCGGGGTTTTCCATTATCCGTCGTGGTGTCGCCACCAGTAACTGCGTATAAGAGAGAGACTAATGTCCATATATCTTAAAGAAGGAATATTTTTTTTTTTGGAATCTTGTTTTTTTAAAATTATATTATTCTTGAAATTATTATTGTGAAACGTTTTAAAATTTATATTTTTTCTGTTGTCGAGGTAGTTATAATTATCAATCAAAGCTCAAACGGTTCATAGCAGATATTCGAAGCGAAGATGTTTTCCAAGTTACGGTTAAACTAATGCACTTGCGATTTAAAAGAAGCGGTAAACTCGGAACATAAAGGCCCTTGTTTACAGCTCAGAGTACCGCAAAGGACAAATGGTTATATCGTGAACCCTTTTCCCCAGGAGGAAGTCCTTTGTTGCATTTACACGGCTAAATAGAGGCGGGGATAAGTGGTAGGAGGATACCCCCGACCTAGTTGGTGGCCGGACAGTTCTCAGGACAGCTTTGTGGCAGACAATTGCTACCTAGGCCTGGCTACCTATACCAAAGGGCCGACCTGCCAGTTCTGCTAATCACCTTGTAAACAACCCTTTGAGACCGCTGTGCAGTGGTACCGAGGCATCCTAGTACAAGTGAGCCCTGCTCTCTAAAAGGTAGAGGTTTAACGGGATAATGGCTCCAATTATCCAATGATCTCTGGAAAACCAAGTCTTTCCAAGTTTAAATGCTTCAAAATCGCTTAGCGGTTTCATCAAAGACTCTCATCCTTGCCAAGGTGAAACCGTTCCTTGTTGGATTTTTTTTTCTTTTTTTATTGGATCTTACATTTGTGGCACTTGTGAATAGTATCCAAAGTGTTTTTTGTTTTGTTTTTTACTGTGGAGTTTTTTTTTTTTAAATTCGCTAGTCAAAGTATTAAAAATAGTTAGCTTATTCGAAATCGGTAGTATTAAAAAAAAATATATGGCTAAGTTAAGCGACTAAGAAGAATATTCCTTTGTGAATATTCGGTTAGAACTCGAAAATTGAACTTTCACTTGTGAAAAATGAGTCAAGTGAACAATTAACAAAACAAATTTTCAGTTTTTCAAATTTATCTAATGTGAGCTATTTTTTTTATTCATTAATTTTTTTTTATCGAATCCTATTACTAATTACCATAGTGTAAAAACTTTGTCTTGCTTTTTAACACCTAAATATTCTGTCAGGAGAACAAAAAATAGAATATATAGAATAAACCTAACAACTATATTGTTGAGAATATGTATATATGGGTGCTTCTGTGGTATATACGTTTATTGTAATTTCTTAATATTTTTTATCAGTCTTTATATAGTATTGTTTTATTTTGTTCATTAAAATACTTTAAATTTTGCCGTTCCGACTAATGAGCCCTAGAAGCCAAGAAAAAAAAAATGAAATAGCACTAATTTATTTTGTATCTTGAGTTAAAAAAATTATATCAACATGATTCTTGCACTAAAATGTTTTATTTTTGAATACAGACATAAGAATAAATACAACCGATTTATATATTTTGGTTTAGATTAATTGAATTATAAAAAATATTATTAGATCTAAAGGGTGGCAATATGCTTGAAAAGTCTATGATTTATCTTCCTACCTGGTTTTAAAGTAAGTTAAAAATCAAAATCTATTTCGAATTTTCCAACTTTTCAAATAGGTTTTTGTTCATCGAATTTTTTATTTGTATACATAAAAAGTTTTTTTTGTTTTTTTTTTCTTTACTGTACATAAAGTATGAACGTATTCATAACTATGCAAATTACTTGTCGACGTTAATTGAGACAGATTGTGATATTTACTCAATAAAAGCATACTAAAATATATATATATATATATATATATATATATATATATATATATATATATATATATATATTTGAATAAATGATGATGAACTTAACGCTAAACCTTTTATAATATTTTTAAATTTTGTATTTTTGACACCCCCGTAAAGGCTAAATATACCACATGAATGAGTTTTCATTCCTTTGGAAAACGGTGCTTTAATCTGTAAAAGTGTTAAAGTGTTAAAGACTCGCCCCTTTCAGAGATAATAAAAATAACTTCAAGGCTGTAGGGGATTATGAAATAACACGCAGGGGATTTTAGAACCTTTTCCTTCAATAATTTGAAACCAATGGAAGGATTAGAGGAGCGGGGTAGGAACAAGTGTTATACAGTGTCCTAAACCTCCATATCTAAGAAACATCGGGAGGATTCCCTAAAGGCATTAGCGGCAGACCTTCCTATCCGGCCAGAGAACGGATCCGCCTTAGGATAATTGGTGAAAGAGCTAGGCGGGGGAGGATTAGAGAGGAGCGGGGAAGGCTACCTGGGAAATATTACAATGTATGGAAAATGAGGGGATTTTCCGGTTGAGGGTGAGCAGAAATTGGGGCATTATACGCTGAATTAGAGGAGCTCTTTGAAGTTGGGTACAGGTGTGAGGAGGGCTCAAAACATACTTATCAATTGTTGGAGGACTTGTACTACCTGGCCGTCTCAAAGGCACCGCGCCCTTTTCACTAGCCATCCTATTCAACTCGAAAATGTTATAATTTCTGCTCTTGACACGGGGCCACTCAACTGTTCCCTTTATAGAAAAGACTCACTATCTATAACCTCTCTATCACTGCCCCTCTGTCATGGATGCTTTTCAATCTGCAGCCTGGGTCCGTTTTTTTTTTTCATTTCTCCGTCCTTCCTTTTCTTTTTATTCCGTGGGAGCCATGCATTTACGACTCTGAGCTCATGATATATTTTTCAAAGTTGATATTAGTTCGCACCAAGACAAAACTCACCATTTTCACTTTCCAATAAACTATGGAATTTTATTTCGAACTCGACATTTAGAAAAATGGGCCTTATGCAGAATACGAGCTCCTGTGATTTTTTGCACAATTATCATATAGCATTTAATGACCTATAGTTTTTACCATTTTTTTTTATGCCTAATATTATTTTTGTTACATTAACCTTTAATCTCCGACTTTATTAATAAAGAAATATGCAATAACTAAATAATAATCACAAGGGAAAGGATCTTGTTATGCCTTCTCGACATTTGAAGATTTTCTTCGAAAGTTTTTTTTTTTTTTCTATATTTTTCTTTCATTATAAATTATGATTATATTAGCATAGATCTAAGTTATTTAATAGTATTCTATTTAAGTATGAGACTGGTATATTTTTGGGTACAGCATTTAAATTTGTGATTTGTAAAATTATGTAAGAAATAAAGAAAAAAAAAAAAAAAATTGAAGATTGGTGTCTATGCCGATCCTACTGCCTCTGTTGACTGAACGTCTCTCTTCTGCGTGTCAAGTAAGGAGGGCTCAGTATGATTGCACACTAAAAAAAATAGCCGAAATCCAAAGAATTAAACGGTAAGAAAGAGTGCCAATTAAATAATCTTATGTTTTTTCATAGTAGACATGTCAATGGGAATACATCACAATCTGGATAATCCGACAAGTATAGGACCAGCGGGATTACAGGATTACACTGCTAAACTAGCTAGATGTAAAGAAAACCTCCCCAAAAAATTATTGGATATTTATTCTTTTATAGTGCAACAAACTGTTAAAATAAAATAAAAAATAACAGATATTTAAAAACTATTCAGAAGAAAATATATGTATGTACCCACAAAACGAACTTAATTATATATATTTTTTTTAAGATTTCATTAGTTTTTGTGTGCTTTTTAACTCTTAATTCGAGATATATTACTTTCTCCTTCCACCACTTACATCACAATTATCTTTTAAACACACGATATCTTTATCTAAAGAAGAGACTCCTTCTCAGTTTTTTACCATTAACTCTGTAAGGGCTTTTAGAATAATGTCTGATTCACCATCTATTGTTATCTCGTTGACAATTTCGTCATCTGTTAGAAGTTGACAAAGTTTTAAAAATCTTTTTAAGAAAATTTCGTTGTAGGGTCTTAAATAGTTCGAGAGAGGGCCGGATTATCGAGATTTTACAGGATAGCGCAGAAATCGATTAGGCTAAAAATTAACATTTTTGATCCATATCTGAGCAAAAAATATGAAATAATAATTTAACTATATCATATAAGTTTCTTTATTTTTTAATTTATAAAATTGTTATTCATTTCGGAATGTAAATACGATAATCTGAACTATTACAGTATGCTATTAAATATGATTTAGTTAATGTTTTAAAATGTCATTCATGTAACGGATTTCGATTTGTCAGCCCTCATGCATGAAAATGATATCGCATTCTAATTGAAATGGCTATCTAATTTCATTTCAATTGTAATTAGATAAAACTAGATTTGTCGGCGAATAATAATATGATACACAAGTCTGTCATACAATGGAGAGGAAGTCAAATGACTTGGTATGAATCCGATAGGGCTGCACAATCGAATAAGAGGGGGCGGCGGAAGATAGGGGTATCGCTTGCCACAGCGGGGGTAGGGGTGAGGTGTGATGAATGGGAGGGGGCGAGGGGGGCAAGGAGTGGGGGAAGGAGGGGCGAAAGGGGGGGAAGAAGACGCGGGTGGGGGCCACCGTTAAATACATACAAGGCGGTTATTAGCACCATACAGGCTGCTCCAGGTGTCCACAGCACGTGGCCTACAACAAAAGTACCCCCCCACATTAGTCATATATTTCGCCACATGCTCTCAGCTCCGTCCATTGTCATAGTACACGCACGCACATAATGGTGGGCAAATCCAATTTACTAAACGGATATACTTGACGTTATGCCACTCGTAATGGTGCTGTATGCAACTTTTATGGCGTTGAAAACTGTCCTACTTTAAGCAGAATGACCATGAAACATTGTTTAACGAATGAATGTTCTACCATCACTGTGTACCGTTATGTTTGGACTTTAAAACGAGATGTGTAATTTATGTAAATATAACTAAAGACTTACTTGTGCCTTAAACGTAATTAATTTATTTTACGACTTATTTATGATAATAAAAAAACGACGTTTCAGTTTTAATTTTTCGAAAATAAACTAACAAAGTAGACGTGATAGCCTCGCGTCTTTCTCTTTCGCAAAACAAGACGAAATCAGCTTGAGATCAAATTTAGATGCTTTAATCTCACAAACATCTGAACGTACGAAGTAACGCAACCATTCGTTAGTATGGTATTTTGTGAATCTGACTTGCTAAATAAAGGGTAAAACAGACATTTATTGACACCCCAGACAGTTATTGACACCCTATATTAAAAATTATAAAAAAACAATATTTTGCAAAAAAAGAAACCATAAAATTCCTTTTAAATCCTTGAACTCGATTGTGTAAAAGTACTTTTAATTTTTTTCCGTATTTAATAAAAAAAACAATAGGGCGTCAGTAACTTATTTTACATTATTTATTGCAACTATCTTGTAAAATACATTCCAGAAATAATTTTTGGTGTGAACTTTCTTGCTTAGCTTAAAGTATAGTAATCAAGGAAAAATGACTGCAAATTTCATCTATGATGAACCATGCTTTCAATAATTTTAGTATGGATATTTCCGAATATTTCCTTGAGTGTGTCAATTACTCCATTTGTCTGAAACATCCTCGGTTGGTATTTAAATGTTGCGAATATTATTTGTTTTTGAGCAGTTTAAACTTAATAAAAGATTATTGCTATATTACTTTTTAATGCCTTTTTTATTAATCTAGGTAAAAGATTCGAATGCGAAAGAAACACATTTATAAAAATTAATAAAGATAGGATAGAAAGTAAAATAATCGTTAATTACTTTTAAGTAGAATGTTGTTGGGGATCTCACGTGTAATTTTTAATTTTTTTTCCTGGTATATTTTCAACTATAACTTTACTCTGTTTCCTTATTTGCAAATTAATTTCTACTTACTTATAACTTCTCTTTTTGATCGACTTATAACTTATTCATTTTACTGTATTTTATTTTTAACCTCACTTTTTAAAAAAAGTTTAAATTAAATAAACTAAGAGTTTAAATAAAATAAGGGTTCTTATACAACACACCGACATTCGAGTGTTAAAATTCAAGTTAAACCTAGCATGGCTAGTTTTTTTTTTTTTCCTATACTCACTCAGAGACTGGAGACTCGGTTTTGGAAACTCGACTTATCTTCGTGAGGTAAAAAAAATATTTTTTTGGCATATTTCATTTTCGTCATTCTTCTTCTTTTTTAATGCCGCGGGTCATATTTTTCCATGTGCTTCAGATACATTAAACCACATTTACGCTCGTAGATCGAATACGAGTTTCCACTGGAATCATTTCGACTAGATGTTTGGAATGCTGGAAGTATTCTGGATTAAAATTAATCCCTCTTTTCATAAACTGTTAAAATTTTTATTTACACGTGTTAGTAAAAGCATTTTTGAATTTTATTAAATAACAAAAGTACTAAAATCAAAATAAACAACACATCTCGTGAAAACTAAAGAACTTTTTGAAATGACCGGAACATAATAAAATTGAATAATTGAAATAAAATCGTGACCATCCTTAATAATAATTTCTGTTTTGGATTCGTCCTTATAGTTTGTTATTTAATCTAGGAATAGAAACTCTTTTAGTGGTAATAAATTGTTGATATTAAAGGAAAAAGGATTGTAATATTTACAAAAAATAAATTCATAAAAACTACGAAACTAAATAAAATGCTTCCGTAACCTACTACTTTTTAGAATCTTTCGGTTTTGAGCCATTAGTAAAAAATATTAATTCTTAATTTAAATGTAATACAAAAGTAGAAAATTTATTATTTACAGTCTTGCTCTTTCTGATTGTTTCATGTTTATATATATATATAATTGTAACCTGTTTTTTTCACTGTAGGGCATGATTATGAGAACAATATAGCCACGAAACCTCGCCAAAATAAGTTGTTTTTTATTGACTGAACCTCAAGAATCTTATTAAATATCTGAAAGTAGCAGTCGAGAAATATACATATACATTTTTTTACCTCGATTATGGACCAGTTTTAGTTAATACAATTTTATTTTTAAACCGAGGTGTCCGTATTGAAAATCGTGAATTAATTCTTCGTTACCTATACTAGTATCGAGAATCGAAAAAAATTGGTACCGAGACATCGTCCTTTTTGCCAACCGACTGGTCGAACTGGTCATCTCTTATTATTTTTTCTTTCTTCTTCTTTCGAGTTCGGCCATCTGTGGATCACGTTTAACAATTCTTGCTCCTTGCTCTTCCGTTCTTTCAAATATTCCTCATCACCTCTGCCTGATGTTTTCTCCTTTCATCTGACCACTGTATACTAATTTGTTTTTTAACCAATCCGGAAATTTGATCCTGTTGACTGCTGTCCGAAATTTGTTTCTGTCCCACATTGAATTCCACTGTATATTTTCCATCATCATTTCTTCTTTTACCACTATTTTTTTTATTTTTTTTTTTTTATGATTATTTAAATCTTTTATTGAGATAATATCACAATCTGCCTCAAGAAGGGCAATAACTAATATGTGTGACTTAATGGATCCATTCACACAATATATACAATGAGAAAAAATAAAATGAAAAGAACAAAAAATTTAAATTAAATAAATTAGTAACCTCATTATACACACAATAAATAAAGTGAAAAAATAAATAAAATAAGTCTCATTATCAATATTTAAAATTAGTTAGAATATGCAAGTATACAATTAAAATAATATGTTCATAATACATAGATAACTTGATTTATCATAGAAAACAAAAGGTTTAAAAAAGAAATGATGTTCATATCAGTTTTTTCGATCATAACATCCATGACAAAGCCGAAAATCGGAAGGGGCGGTGGAAGTTTGATTCATACTCCAGCTAGAGACTCGACAATAACTCATATTTAAGTCCTGGGAGCACGTATTTTGTTTTTTATGGCATTTTCTTTTACTTTCAGATCCCCTCAGCGACTGGGGGGCATAAATAATAGGAAGATTCCTTGATCGGGAGGAGCCTGGGGGTGGATCAACCAGAATTACCTGACTATTAAATTATAAGTTGATTTAAAGATAAGGGTGAGTGTTCCTGACGGTTCTAAGATATTGGGGGAGGAAGAAAAAGAATGGAGGGGGGTCTTTGTCCCCAGCCCCAGCCATAAAGCCAAAAGGGAAATTGTGGCTGTGACACTGAGCCCGAGCCGGAGTCTTTATTTAACTCTTTTGGCCACTTTAGATCTCCGAGGGGGATTTGAATTCTTTCCAGCAAGTTTATTTGCTTTACTTTATTTACTCTTCTTCTACCATTACTCGGCCTCATCCAACTACCGCAGCTAAATCCTAATGCCCCTGGCATAAATGAATGCTCCTTCTTTTTTACGATCGCTAATTTGAATATATACGACTCGAGGTTCCCGAAGCGTAGTGACAGGAGGCAACGTTCCTTCCCCTTTCCCTGTGAGCATTAATGTTAGTACGAAGGCTTTGATACAGCTAACAAACCGATCTATTGATCTAGCGACAATAAATAGTTACTCATTATTCTATTGTTTCATGAACAGTAGAGACGGAATAAACTGTGCATTATTACTTTTTTAGATATGTATAAACAAGAGAAATTCCACAAGGGTGATTGTTTATTTAAATTAAAATTAATTATATGAAGCAGGCCTGTACTATTTCGTTTGTATTTATTTATTTATTAATTTCCCCAGCCAATTCATAGGATTTTAGTTTCTTCATTATTATTCACTTACCTTGACTATCGTTGTCTGGTTTACGGTGACCTCTCGACGGTTCTCTATGACAGATTGAAGCGAATCATGAACTGCTTTGCCAGGCTTGTCTTTCATATCCCGAGGCGCTCCCATGTTTCCCACATGTATTCCCAATTAAACTGGCTTTATCCCACTTTTTGTAGACAAAATTTCCTTGGTACATTTCTTTTCCAAATTATAACTACCTTTCATGTACTCAGATGGAAATGGTTATTTAAAGTATGACGTTGAGCGTCTATAACATTGTTCAGCGGACGAGAAACTAAAATATGAAACAAATTTCTTGAAATCGTGTTATGTTGAATTTTAGAGGGGGAACAGCTTCAGTAGTGGCTTGAAAAAACGTACGAAAAAAACACGCATCCAGTAAATTTGACAATAACTTACATAATAGCACGACAATTTCTTGTGGAGCAACTACCCATTAAATATTCTAATATGAAGGTTGTCAGGAATAGAATGGAAAGGGTTTACTAAGAAAAGATTGGTTTCTACTTTGGGCCAAATCAGCAGCATATGGAATATTAAGGTCTTTATGGATATGTTTGTTTGTGACATAATAAGGAGCATTGAGGATTTTACGAAGGATTTTGGGTTGGAACGATTGGATACGAGATGAATTGGACGGTTTAGTGGAGCCCCAAAGCTTAACCTTTAATAACAATTTTTTTTTTTTTTTATAAAAGTACTTAGAACTGTCCTATTCCACAAGAGTGATTACTTATATAAATTCAAATTAGTTATATGAAACAGGCCTGTTCAATTTCATTATTTATTTATTTCCCGAGCCAATCCATAGGATTTTAGTTTCTTCATTATTATTCCCTTACCTTGACTATGGTTGTCTGGTTTATGGTGGCCTCTCGATGGTTCTCTAGGAAAGATTGAAGCGAATCATGAACTGCAGTAGACTGGTTTGTCTTCGATATCCTGTATGTCGAATTAAACTGGCTTTATCCCATTTTCTGTAGACAAAATTTCCTTGGAACATTTCTTTACCAAATTAAAAATACCTTTCATCCTATATTTACAATACGCTTCGATTCAGATCTGCAGTCAATTGACACACAGGATCCCGTCGTTTTGATCTGTATACCCCATCCAACAGAAACATTCCAACCCACCTTCCTCTTCCGTTCAACCACCTTCTGGAATTCTATTCCTCCTGATATCAGACAAGCAAAATCCCTGAAAACATTTAAATACCTCTATTTCCAGTAATTTCTTATCCAAGCTGACGCTTGCTATCTACCTACTCAGCTTGCATTTCTGGAATCAGAGCGAGGTTCAGTTATTGCATAATTAAGTTTCCTCGTAATATAAATTTTATTTTCTCTGAATATAGCATTTAGGTACTCGTATTGTACGTACAACTCTGAGCGTTAAACCTAAAGATATATATATTTTTTTATTTTATCTCATTTTTAGTGTTCTCTTATTTTCCTTTCTGTATATTTAACATTATCTATGTATATGTTATCATTATTTATTTATTTCTGTACTTATTTGTTATTCTTAAGGGACTTTTGGTAAGGTTTTTTTTTGTTTAATTTTATAATATTTAATCTATTAATAAAAAGGTTCGTGATGACGTGATGACGATACACAAATATTTACCGATGGAGCATCAGGAAAGTTTTCATTTAGTGGATATATTCTGCCGTAGCGGGATATTTTTTTTTTATACATAGCTAACTGGCCGAACGGCCGCGCTGTTATTGTTTCGAGGAAAGCCTTTTTATTCTATTAATTTTTCAAACGGACCCGACGACAAAAGAGAGTTGAAAAAGCAAAAACTAAACTGGCAGACAAAATAAACTGGGAAAGCTTAAATTATACATTGTCTATAATAAAGAGAGATAGAGCACAACGTCCTAGGGATTCTCCTCGCACACCTGTTGCATCCCATTCACTCCCGCTCGTCACAAACATACCACCCAATTAGGTATTATACCATCCCCTTCCTTCGTAATATAATTACTATAAATAATATCCCTTTATCCTCTAACTAACTTATCACATTCAGTAATTCCTTCTCACAAAATAATATCAAAATCCTTTAAACGTTAAGCATACTTAAAACATAATTTATGATTTTAGGGGAATCGATAAATGATTGGCCACTTAGATTTTTTTTTATAAGAAAATTATTTTTAAATGTTATAAACACATTTATATTAAACCATACAGTGGCTCACAGTGAAGTTGATACACCCTGTAAAAAGAAAGAAAATGTTTTACAGTTGGACGTAAATTAATTTTCACTATCTCTATATTATTTGATTTTTATCTTTTAGGTTAACAAGTAACTCGAATGAAACCTCCCAGCATAAAAAATCAAAAAGATAGGATGCAATTTGCTAATGAATATTTATAGTCCAATCAATGAGTGCTGAAATGAGGGGTGTAGAGTCCATGAAATATGCGCTTATTTTTTACCACAAGGCTTCTAGGAGCAGTTAGAAGGTAAACATACTAAAAGTCCCCGCCTCTTGGGGTGAGCTTAAGGTGGGGAGAGGTCCCATTTTTGGGTTTTTCGATTTTATCTCGTAAACGGTGGACTCTAGAAAAAATGTTTCATATCAAAATTGAAGCTAATTAAATTTATGATAAAATTGATTCTATACATATTTGTGGAACGTCCAACGGTTTTCGAGATATACGTTATTAAAAATCGATAATTTTCGAAAACTATCATTTTTACCTCACTTTTTGTCAAATATTTGCTTCAAGTGCCAGAAAATTTAAGCCAACTATAAAACATTTGTTTTCTCTTTACAGGGTATATCAACTTCACTGTGAGCCACTTTATGTTTTTATGTAAATGAATATACAACTTTTAAAAATAATTTTCTTATAAAATAAATCAAAGTGGCCAATTATTTCTTGATTCCGCTATAATCATAAATTGGGTGTAAGTATGCTTTATGTTTAGAGGAGTTTGATGTTATTATTTTGTGAGAAGAAATAAATGAGTTTTCTTTTTCTTGAACTTCTAAGAAATGACGTGAGGATCCCAGTATTTTTGGATCTAATCTCCTAATCTTTGTACGACAATCCTTCGTGTGGAGTCTGAAAAGAAGATTGTTATGAGACCTGATGTATACTCAAAACCGCCTATGAATGTTTAACAGTTCTTACCTCAGGCTTCACGGTACAGCGGATTACTTAATGTATCGGATTAAATAATGTTCTACTACCAAATAGTCTTAATATTTTTTTTTTCTTAAAATCATATTGAATGTTTTAAAATAATATTTTTTTATTCTTGTACGTTTTTAATCGATTACATATTCAACATTATGAGTATCGTTAAATAATCCTTTATCAGCAGCTAAATTAATCCGAATTATTGTTGTTAATCTGAGGACGGGTTTTGTAAAGATAACATCATGGCCTTGTTGTAACTCCACTACAATAAGTTGCCTAGTTCTGCATACCCTTATCAACAAAACTTCGCTGTCGGGAGTTTCCGCTATGATGGATAGAGGTTGCTCCCATTACGTTCAATGGTTTATTGATTAAATTTTTTTTTCACCATTAATACATAGTCTAAAACTGAATCTGAATGCAATGAAAAACAATTATAGCGAGTAAAAACCATCTTAATCAGCTACAATTATATACAGGATGAGTACCTCTAATTGGGTAAAACTAGATCAAAAATTATTAAGTATTTAAAATTTAAATCTTAATTTTTTTTAATAGAATTTTAAAAAAATTTCAGATCCACAAACATATTTTCAAAATATCAAACATTTAAACATTTTCGAAAACTTCTCGTGAGATATTTTTTTTAAATAATGATTTTTTTATTAATACGCATTTCAACTGGGCATTAATTAAATTCATCCTTAAATTACATATATAATACAATTCAGAAGATGTAGATTAATTTTTCAAAATTTTAATATTCCAAAAAATTCTCAGATGCAAGCTTAATATGAATATTTTTTTTTCCTTTAAATAAACATCGATACCGCGCAGTGTTTACTAATTTCTCTACCGAATCGGACCCATCTAAGATTTTCGAACCGTCTCTCAGGGAAAAGAAAAGGGGGTCGGGAAATTGTCCCCTCTTCCACTCCCTATTCAACCGTAAAAGCATTTATGCCTCTGAAAATCCATCGGCTTTTCTTTTTTTTTTTTTTTTTTTTTTTTTTTTTTTTTAAATGCACTCTGAAACCACTTATTCGCCGAGTTTAAAATCTCCGTGCCTGCGGCGAATCCACCGAAAAACTTTACCCATAAATCTGTACGCCGTTCTCAAACTGAATTAAAACCATAAAACAAATTATTTTTTAAATAATAAAAATTATTAGAATTATTATTGAAGGATATTTGTTAAACACATATAGCTCTTAGCATTATTATTTCTTTATTAATCCATTAAACAACATGAAAAAACAGGTCCCATCTTATGGAACATCTAAAACATTTCTATTTCTATTATATGACAGTTCTATATAGAGTTTATTATGTACTAATTTGCATAACTTTATATTTACCTCTAGTCACTAGTCAATAAAATGTAGAAACAATGACAATGTAATTATAAATTTTATCAACATCTTTATCCTGCCATGTTCCATCTAACAATGAAGTATCTTTTATACAGGGTGTTCATGCATAAGACTGCAGTAACTTCAGGAGTCGATTCTAGGCATAATTTGCAACAAAAACATTCCATATAATCTATAGAGCTCGATTTTCATCCGTTTTATACATATTTTTAATTTTATGTTTGTTTTTTTTTAAATTACTGCTTTTTGACAAAGAATTGTTCTTTCCATATTTCCCGAACTACTAAAGCTAGAACAATTTACATAAGACATACAATGTTACATACATTAGAACAATATATATTGTAAGAAAGAAGAGTAAATTTCCTTTAAAAAAAGCTTATTTAGACATAAAGATAGCCACATCCAGTAACTGTGGTTCAATCGTAAGAAATAGTAAGTTTCAAATTTTGTTCCAAAACATTGACTATATTTTTCTTAAAAATATTACATATGTTAGAAACGTACACTAATAAACAAAAATTTACAAACAAACACGGGAAATATAAATAATCTATTTGTCAGAAAGTAGTAATTTAAAAAAAATAAAAATAATAATATTTAAAAAAATTATAAAACTGATGAGAATGGAGCCATAGTTCATCTGGGATTTTTAAACACCCCGTATATTTTTTACAATTATAAAGGTCATACACTATTATAACGTAGTAATAATTATGTTATATAGTAATAGAAATATTTTAGACGTTGTTCCTGAATATGGGAAATGTTATTCCCGAAACATGTAGAATTAATTTTTTCAGTAAATCAATAATGGGAGAATAATGCGAAGTGCTATATTTTAAAAGTTATTGTATCATTCATTAACAATATTCACTGGTTAAAAAGATCATATGATGGCGTCAAAAATAGATCTAATTAAAAGTGCTCTTGAAAAAATCAAATCATTAGAAGCTGCTAAAAATAAAAAAGACCGATCTTGCATTATTCAAGAAACAGTAACAATTCTAGAAGAATTACAAATCACTACGGAAAATGAGGCAGCCTCGAATAAAGATTTTAGGAAGAGTGAAACAAACACTAACCTAACCTATTCTGCTGCAGTGAAAAACGTAAGTAAGCCTATAATTACTTCTCCTTCACATGTTCTAATGGTCTCATTGAAGAATGACAATTCTAATTCTGAAGTTACTAAAAAGGCATTTAAATCCAAAATTAATCCAGTCTCTTTAGGACTGGGTATCAAAAACATTAAAAATATACGTGATGGGAAGATTTTGGTTGAAACTACAGATAGTAGAGACGTCGAAAAGATAGAAGAAGTTCTCAGAGGTGATGAAAGTCTCAAAGCTGACATCCCAAAAAAATACAACCCCAAAATAATAATTAGAAGGCTTCCTGAAGAGGTTAGTAAAGATAATTTGATTCGTACTCTAATTACTCAAAATAGTGAGCTTCAAATCGCAGAAGAAAACCTCAAATTACTCACAATTATTGGTGGAAAAACATCAACGAGCCCCCGACATGCTCTGTTGGAAATAACCCCAAATTTGCGTGACCTTCTGTTGAATAATCGTCTCAAATTATTCCATACCATTTGTTCAGCAGCGGACTACATATCGGTGAGACAGTGTAAAAAATGCTGCAAGTTTAATCATCCTGAGAAGCATTGTAAGAGCAAGCTGACGTGCGCCATCTGTAGCGGGGAACATCACACCCAGGATTGCCCCAAGAAAGAAGAAGAAGAACAACAACAATGTATCAATTGTGTCAATTATAACAGACATTGCAAGCCACACTTTAGGGTAAATTCAAAACATCTAGCAACAAGTAAGTGTTGTCCATCTTATATAAATGCCATCCACCGTCTAATTAAAAATACAAACTACAGCGGTTCAACTAAATTACAATTACCACAATGGCAGTAAATACAAATATACAAACATTAAACATTCTACAGTTAAACACACAACATTCTTACAAATCAAAAATACTATTACAGGAATACATACAAAAACATAAAATACAAATTGCTTTAATACAAGAACCATATTTAGGAGAAAAAATTCGCTCAAGTTCAAGATATCGAGAGTTTTCTGTAAACCTAACCCATTGCAGATCTCTTATCATTGTTAATTGTAAACAAATAGATGCTATGTTGCTGGGTGATCTTTCTAATCCAGATGTTACAGTGGTACAGGTTATGATTGATAAGACTCCGATTATTTTCATCTCCGCCTACTTTGATATCAATAGAGATGTTGTAGAAGACACTGATAACCTAAAACGCGTAATCGATAGATTTTCAGATCGAGGAATTGTAATCGGTGCGGATACAAACTGTCGATCTAGATTGTGGCATGATCTATTGACTAATAATCGTGGTAGGACTCTAGAAAATTTCATTATTGACAATAATATAAATATATGTAATGTCAATAATGGCCTTCCTACTTTTTTCAGCAGGCGAGGACAAAGTAATATCGATTTAACCATTACAAACGTTCATTTAATTAATAATATTAACAGTTGGAGAATTGAAGATGAAGAAAATTTATCGGATCACAATTGTATTAGATTCTCTATAAAATTCGATCATTGGGCCAGCATAAGAAAGGAAGGAAAATTATACAAAACTAAGAATGTTGATTGGACTAAATTTATAAACAATCTTCAAAATATATTTTCAAAAGGTTTCAATATCAATAGTACTATCAATTTAGATGAACAATTAACCTCAAAACTAAATAGAACTCCTTTCGATCAATTCGTACACAGGTTTCATAAATTTTTAATCAAAACCTGCAATAAATCTTTCAAAATTATGAATATCAGTACTTCAAAAAAATATTCAGGCCAAAAATTAAACCCGTGGTGGGATGAAAAATTGGAAAATCTGCGGAAATCAACTAACCGAGCCCGCAGATTATACCAAAAAAAACCAAATTAAATGATTTATTAAGGACAAATAGGCATCATCATTACTTAAATCTTAAACGGGAATATTCGCGATGTATTAAAGGCAAAAAAATGGAATCTTGGAAAGAATACTGCCAGAGTATTCCTACCAGAAATCCATGGAAATGGCCATACAAATATGCAGCTGGGAAAATACCACAACCATTCATTTTACAAAATTTAAGAAAATCAGATGGTACCTACACGACCTCAATTAATGATACCTATGATTACATTGTTAATAACTTAATTAAATTGGACGATCCTACCACAGATTCAGACATACATGTCACCATGAGACAGTCTGCAAACAGTTTACCCGAAACAGTTGACGATCTCCCGGTTACGCAATTAGAGTTATCAGATATTATTAACAATCTCAATGATAACAAAACACCAGGCATAGATGGAGTAAACTCTTTAATATACAAAAAAGTATACGAAACATTTCCACAAACTATATATAATATATATTCTAAATGCTTCAGCCTTGGACGTTTTCCAGATTTTTGGAAAAAGTCTAAATTGGTGCTAATTAATAAACCGGGGAAAAAACCTGAAGATATTTCATCTATCAGACCTATATGTATTATTCCAACAGGTGGGAAAATATTGGAAAAGTTAATACATAACAGGTTGTCGTATTATCTTTACAGTAATAAGCTCCTCAGTGAAAACCAATTTGGATTTACGCCACAAAAAAGCACGGTTCATGCGGTAATGAAAGCCATAAATATTATCCAAAATGCCTTGAATAATAACCAGCATACCGCTATTATATCGCTTGATATCACTGGAGCGTTTGACAATGCTTGGTGACCGTCAATTTTTAGTACTCTAATTACATATCAATGTCCACGTAACATTTACAGGATTATTAAAGATTATCTTAGCAATAGGTCTGTATCTTTAGTGACAAACAACGTTGCATTACATAAAAATCAGTCTATTGGGACACCACAAGGCTCGTGCTGCTCTCCTCTTTTATGGAACCTAATTGTTGACTCACTGTTAAAAGAACGATTACCACTGTTAAACGCGACGATTTTGGCCTTTGCAGATGACATATTAGCAATTATAACATCAAAATATTTTAAACATTTACAGACAGTAGTCGATATAGTATTAGACAAAATAAATTCTTGGGCTTACTTAAACAAACTGACATTCAATACACAAAAATCTAATTATATGGTGATCACTAAAAAACGACTAAGTCCGGACTTAAATGTGAAAATACAAAATAAAAACCTGAATCGAATACGTACTTTGAAATATTTAGGCATAACCATTGACGAAAAATTAAAGTGGAACAGACATATTGACATACTACAAAACAAACTTTTAAAATTAATAAATTCACTTTCAATAGCAGCAGCACGAGCGACATGGGGTTTGAGAACGGAGGCTCTGGAGGTTTTGTATAAAGGCGCAATTTTGCCTATTCTTACTTATGGCATTGAAATATGGCATCCAGGACTTCAGATCAAATACAACAAGGCAAAGCTGGAAAGGGTCCAGAGGCTAATGGCACTCAAAATTGCCAAAGGATTCCGAACACTCTCTGATGAAGCTGCCTTTGTCTTGGCCAAAATGATCCCCATCAGTATATTAGCTACCAGTTACATAGGAAAATTCCATTTGTTATACATGAACACTGACTACGAAAATTTCAAATCTAACAACTTTGAACATACTACCGACTACAAGGATTGGTTACACCCAGCAGAATTTCCTTGTATTACTGAATGTTTAACTGACCCCACAGACTATGAGATATATACTGACGGAAGCAAGAATGGCGAATATGTAGGCTGTGCTAGTCTCATTTTTAAAAACAAAATTTTAGAAGATGTAATAAAGTATAAATTAGGCCCAGAATGTAGCAATAATCAAGCAGAACAATTCGCCATCCTTAAATCTCTAGAATACTTTCAAAATTTGAGGACAAAAGATAAAACTATTACAATACTAACGGACAGTCAGTGTACTCTATACATGATAAAAAACAGACATTGTCACAATCCCATCATTGAAAAAATAAGATCATTTCTAAGACATCTACAAACTGACGATAACATTCAAATTTCCTTCAAGTGGGTAAAAGGGCATTCCGACATAGCGGAAAACGAACTGGCTGACAAGGCTGCAAAAGAGGCTTCAAAGGATACTACCCTTCCTATATCATATAATATGATATCCAAACAACACTTAAAACACATGCTAAAAACACAAGCAGTAGACCAGTGGCAGACACGTTGGAACACTACACACAAGGGAAGACATCTACATAACTTCATTCCAGACTTACGGACCTACATTAAATCAAACTCATGGACTAACTTTTACATCACACAAGGAGTCACAGGACATGCGGCAGTAAACAGTTATTTCTATCGATTTAAAATAAGAGATTCTTTCCTATGTCCTTGTGATTTCACTCAAGAACAAAATATACACCACCTCATATATGAATGCAGACTACTCACTGACTACAGAACTATTCTACAGACAAAAACAGTACAGAAACTAGGACATTGGCCGGTGGATGGTCAATGTTTGATGAACAAATCATTTGAAAATTTCCAAATATTTCTAAAAAATTCAATCATTAAAATAGAGGATATAAATATGAAATATCTCTAAACCTCTAAATATTCATAAACTTTTAAATCTACATAACTTTGTTGCTGTTTTTATTGAATTTTAAATTATCTATGCTATATAACTTCTTATTCTTTGTTTTATTTTATTTTATTTTTCTTGTTTATTTTTATATTTATACCTTTCAACACATGTAAAATTATAATCAAATCGCAAATAATATTTACATGTACATTGTATACTTTGTACAAGTATGGTGTGTACAGAAAATAATAAAATCCCTTCCAACAGGGTTACTGCTGGAAGGAAAACACTAAAAAAAATATTCACTGGTTTAAACATTTTAAATTTGAATAAACATCACTTAATATATTTATTGAAAATATCAATAAAACATAAATAAACTTATTTGAACTCTATGTTAACCGAACACTAAACCTCTATTAATGACGTAATTTCCAATGTATATTGTAACACGAGAGACCTGTATGCATTTAAAGTATCACCATATTGATTTCAAACTTAAAACATAAAAAAGTAATTAATAATAATAATTGTTTTTGTTTTTATTATTTTTAAAATAATAATTATTTTTCTCTTTCAGGTGAGTTACGGATGGAATGCTGACATTTAGCGTCTGAACTGAAAATACGGTAACAATACCATGAGACCTAAAGAGTTATTAATTTTTTTCATTAAATATAGAATTTTTTTTATCTTTTCCGCCGTAGAGTTGTTTTTTTTTATAAATCTGAGGTTAGGATAGTAGTTTCATAAATTAAAAAAAAAGTACTACACATTTTCGTAGAGTTCATCCAAATTATGTGATAATCATAATTCTTCTATAATGTTTTAAAATTAAAAATAAAATTATCGGTCAATTAAGCATTATAAATCGAGATACGGTGTTAACAGAATTTTTACGTTAAAATTTCGTATTCTATCAGTAAATATAAAATAAAGTGGTGAAAAACCTTTTTATAATTATATAGATTGACTGATTGTTTATAAATAAATATGGTTAGGGTGCAGTTAGCTGACTTATAATATGTAATTAATTTACCGTGCCGAAGTTTCGGCTTGTTTTGCAAGCCTTCTTTAGGGCTAAACAAATAAATTAATAGCATATGACTAATTAAAAAGAATTAAAAATAAATAAATTAGTATTTAAATAAGCGGGTAGTGCATTACAAATTTAAGAACGAGATATAGAAAAAACAAATATACGTTGATAACATTCATCAACTTTTGTTTTGCTAAACCCTTATTTTTAGTTTAATATTCTGTATCCCATCCTTGTATTTTTAAAAATATTTTAGCTAAAGATTTTTATTTTTAAATTCTATTTATAGTTGTTTCTTTTTTCTGTCTTTTGTAACCCTGATAAATGAGTATAAAGAAAATAAAAACTTCTACACAATGAAACAATTTTAGTTGCGTAAAACGTCTTATATTGTTATTATATTATTTATAAATATTTCAGAAAAAACAAAATCTGTACAATAATAAACAATTTTCGAACTAAGGGCATAATAATCATCATTGGAAAACAGTTTTTTATTTTTTTTTTTTTTGTATTTAGACAAATAATTTAAATGTTAGATCCTTCTTTATTGTCAGTTATTCGCGAAATATAAACTTTTAAATGTTTAATTTCTCTATTTTTATTATAAAGGAAATATACTAATAATAAGTAATAATAGATATCACTGTTCATTTCATTGTATCATTTAATTTTCACCTTATTTTCTATAAAGTTAATAATTTCTATATGAATATGTAACATCTCTTCTTCTATATACTGTCATATGTAAATAAGGAGATTATTCATATTACCAAGGATTTCAGTCACAATATGTAAAAAAAAAAATTAATAATGTTTTTTAATATTATTTTTAATTCGTGGTGTAGAGACAATAGAGTCACTTTGGTTTAAAAAAAAAAAAAAAAAAAAAAAAAAAAAAAACCGATCAAAAAACAGGCCATTTATAGCAATTTTTTTTTCAAATTTTGTTTTAATTTGAATATTAAAATTTCTTAAAACACATAAAATAAGTAGCAACTAGTTAATTTGGACAAATTTATGGATACTAATGTAGGTAAATAAACAAAGCCTATAAGGGAAAATAAATATAAAATTAAAAAAAAAAAAATTTGAAATATGATTTTAGCTATGGACTAGTTACGAGCCTATTTATTTACATCAATATATCCAAAATTTAAAAATAATATCCATCCATAGAGTTTATTTGTTCGTAAAAAAAATTACCAAAGAGATTTCCACTAAAAATAATAAAGAATGGACAGATGTTAAATGTTTTATGCTAGAATGATTGCTTAACTAACAAGGAGAGAACACACTCTCTCGCGGTTCATGTTAGCAATTTATTTCGAGGTTCCTGGTAAAAAAATATTAGACACGTATTTTGCCGTTCCGACTAATGGGCCCTAGAAGCCGAGAAAAATAAAATGAAATAGCATTAACTAATTTATTTTATATCTCGAGTTTAAAAATGACCATGTCGATAACTCTTGCGCCAACTTTTTTATTTTTGAGTGCATATTTAAGGTACGCTTCGTATATTTTGGTTTAGTTTAATTAAAGTCTAAACAAATGGTCAAATCTTCAAGAAAACTTCTTTTATAGATCTTTTCGCACAAACAAATGACGTCAGATTCTAATTCAGAACCCTCAAAAACATTGAAAAACGTTTATTCAATAAAAACAGAAAATATCATATTTTTTTCACCCTCTTCAAGGAGGATGAACATTTGGTAACTTTAGATTAAATCGCCACTTCTTTATTACACTCAAGGGGAAGAAAAACCTACTTGAAAAGTTGAAAAATCCGAAATGCGTTTTGATTTTTAACTTGAGCATGAAACCAGACATTTCAGGCGTATTACCACCCTATGTTTTAGGTAAAAATATAAAATTCATACGTTTAACCGTCTTTGTTAATCGAATTTTGCATTTAAATAACCAAAAGAAAGCTGAGACTCTCCTCTTTCCAGGGATACCAATCAAGTTGAATTACGTAGCAAAGTAATGGCGATTTAAAACCAATAGTCGGTTTAAAATTGTCATCTTCCTTGAAGAAGGTGAAAAAATAATATTTTTTATTTTTATTGAATAAAAGTTTTTCCATGTTTTGTAGGGTTCTGAATTAGAATCTTACGTCATTGTTTGTGTAAAAACATCTATAAAGGTAGTTTGCTTGAAGATCTAAAATTATGGTGCAAGAACCATGCCGATATCATTTTTTAAACTCGAGATATAAAATAAATTAATGCTGTTTCAATTTTTTTTTTCGGTTTCTAGGGCACATTATTCGGAACGGAAAAATAAGTGTCTGATATTTTTTGACATTTCCAACAAGATCCGTGAGAGACTCAGTCATCCCTTGTGAGTATTTTAAACTGGCCGTTATACCTATTTATATGAATTTAATTTTCTATTTTCTATAAAATGTCTAGGATCGTAAAAATTAATCTCATTGATTAAATATGCCATCCTTCCGTGATTTTATGTCCTAGTCCAAAGCATTAAGGAAACCTGGGCGAAATTCTAAATTTAAACTCCTTTCATATAGTAGTAATTTATTTTGAATTATTATTTTATTTTATTTTTTTTAACTTTCACTTTTATCTACCGAAAACTGAGGTAATATGAATATCCTCATCCCAAGTCATTTTCGCAAAGTCCAACTGCATTCTGTGTGTATGTTTACTTTGTATTTTTTCAGGATCTACATACGTCGGTGAAGGTAAGATTAAATTTTAGGGGGGTTTGTTGGGGGGGACCCGCCGAAATGGCAGATTCCCCCCTCCCCCCCTGTCTAGCGGGGATCTCCTCCTGACAGAATCATTCTTAGCTTGTATCACACCGCTCTGGTCTAGCTGAATCATACTTTCTTAAATCTGTTCCTTAATCCAAATTCCTAACATAAGTGAAAACACTTTCAATTGGCTGTTCGAGTAATTTAGAGTATTCCGAAAGGTACAAAATCAAAGTAAACACGTAAAACGAACATAATTATTAATACTTCTGCATCCATCCCACTGACACCGAAAAAAATTTTTTCTTGTCGTCATGGCAACTAGCCCATCAGATTTCGATGTTGTAGTAACGAATACTTTCAATAAAAGTACTGCCCCAAAAAATCGTGTATGAATCTTACCAATATATAACTTTATTGAATGTAGGTATGAATATTTATCATTATATCCAAAAAAACGTTAAGTCCAAACCGTATGATGTCAACCAATTAAGTCAATCTATAGACTAACTCAAGTAACTGGAATATTATTCTCGTTAGCAACTTTATATTAAAATGAAATACTTACTGAAAAATATTTATTACTAAATGATAACTGCGACATAATTTTAGTTTCTTGGATCCTTAGACATAGCTAAAACCCGAATGGTTATAATGATATAAGTTTGAAAACATTATTAGATAAATTCCATTTCATAAAAAAATTTATCTATATACTAATATAACGTAAATAAACGACCGTAAATTTATAGTCTACATATTATATTCATGTTTCTATGTATTATAAAACTTTAAGATTAAAAAAAGACAGGAAGATTAATTTAAAAAAAAAATAATCAAAATTCTTTATCTTAATTAATTTAACTGTTAATTAAATATTAAATAAATAGAGTCATATTTTAATGTATCTCTAATAGAAATAGTTACAATTGGAATTTCTAGTTTTACAATATAATACTTCTGGCCATTGTTAGGAATAACATAAAGTTTGGGTGTGTTTACTTGACGCACTTACTTGTAACCATAAAATAAACCTTAATATAAAATAATTTATTTTTGGCCATTTTGTCTTGATATAAATACATTACGTGGTATCAGAAAAATAAGCAGTATACAAAAGGTAACTTTTTATAAAAAAAAAATTCACTTCCTGCGTTGTTTAATTTCTCTTAAAATACATAAAAAATGTATTTATTAAATTGAAACCTTTAAATTTAAATCAAGGAATTAATAGTATTGAATGAAATAACATATACATAAATTGAATAATCACATGTTGATACGCCATAAATGGGTTAGTGGATCCACGACCTTGATAAATAAAAAATTGTTTTGAATATAAATGTAATGATAAAAATTATAGTTGAAACCGATCCTTTATACAAATAATAACATAATAAATATAAAAAATAATAAATTTATAATAGAGGCTTTTAAAACCCCCTTAGAATTCACTTTGTTTTAACGAAACATCTCCTCTCACAGATGCATGACAAAATTTCCTATATCTATAGTCACTATTTTATTTATAATTAAGTATATTTCAAATATTTATATGCAGTAATGAATCGTAGCTTAATAACATAAGTTGTTCTTTGTTGTTTCAATTAGTTTAGGGTAGTATTATATTTTGAGAACCTGTTTGAAAATCTCCTATAGTTATAAACAATATAGATAATTCTAAGATTTAATTCTAATTTTCAATTACTAAAAAAATAATTTTCTGCTTATACTCGTCATTACAGACAAAAACAAATTAATAAAAATATTGAACAATCTGTTAATAAATGCCGAGCATTATTTAGGTTACAAATAAAATTTAAAGAATAAAATGAACTAATTGTAAGTATGTACATTGATACAGTGTGTCCAAATAACAAAACATATTCCAGTCTTTTCTAACAGAATTGAGATTAGGTGAAAATTAAATTAAATTTTTCCATGAAATAATCTATTTATTGTTTTGAAAAATTACTTTAAATATAGATAATTCGGGTGAAAGTTTTTCAAAATATTAATATTAATATACAAATATATATCAGTAATTAAACGTTTTTCTTGCTCTTTTGGGTGAATTCATGGTTTTGTAAACAAAAAAATTATTTTTAACAAGCCCCACCTCAATGTTCTCCGATCTGCCATATATCAAAAATCGATATATATATATATATATTTTAGGATTGTTCAAATATTGATTGAAATTTACAATTATACAATATACATCAAGTAAATCTGCTGAATTACCAAAAGTATGATATTATATGTAATGTAATAAGCTTTTAAAGGGACAACCCTTGGTTGTACGCATTTCTTAACTAAGAATAACTATTTTTCTAAAATTTGTGTGAAAAGATTTTTACAATAAAAATTATTAACTGTATCATAATATACGCGATATCATAAAAAAAAAACAAAAAAAAAACAAACAGAGAAAACCAAGTTAAAAATATAGTTCCAGCCTATAAAAAAGTGTATTCATCCATATTTATATCAATTTTTTATGTTGGATTATTAAATAAATCAAATGTAAAATAAAAAACTTAATGGGGTCTACAATATGATATTTTTATCTAATATTAATTCTTTCAGAAAAAGTTGGTTTTTCTTTTTTTTCGATACTCGGGCATAAAATCTACATCGACAGAAAATCAAATACATAAATATAGAAAGCGCTTTATCATTTTGTATTTATTGAAAATGGAGAATGATTTTGATGTTGTTATTTAATTATTCTGTTAATATATAGTAAATATATAGTGGTTAATTTATTATTACTTGAATTTAAATAAACTTTTTAAAATAAGTAAACTGTAATTAAATTAAATATTAATTACTAAAAATGTTAAATAAATAAACCATAGTATAATTCATTTACCATTAATAGCCCAAAAATTTAACTTTTTTTTATTACATTTTTTCTATAGGAGTTTTTCATTAGTTTTCTCTATTTTTTTTTTTAACTTTAATATCTAATCATATGCGAAGAAAGTTAATGTTTCAAAACTTGATCGTCTGGGAAATTTTTTAATTCATTATATAAATTTACATATTTTTTTATAAATGCATAACTGAAATAATGAACCATTTTATATTCCTATAATTCGTAAATTCAGCTCTTTCTTTTTCGACACAGGTTTTGAAACAAACAATTCATTAAAACATCTAACACTGCAGCATTTTGCTTTTTTTTGTTTTTAATTAGTTGAACAAATATTTTTAAACAATCTAAAAGTTTGAGCAATGGTGCTTTTTTGGATGTTATAACTTGTAATTAGTCTGTAAGGAAATTCATCTAGGCTGTTCTTTTCATCTTGTTAGTAATCGATGTAAAAGGATTTATCTATTTGTTAAGTTCAGTTATAAGATCGGTTTCCTAGAAAATTATTAAGTTTAAAAAAAATGTTTCCGTGAAAGAAAAAGAAATTGCTAAACATAATTTTTGAAGCCTCGAGAAAATCATAATTCAAATTCGAAAATCTTTGTCGAACCTGAAATCAAATATATGGTTAAATATTTTTAAAATTTAAATTAATAAAAGCTGAATCTCTATATTAGTATGTAGATTACGACTTAAACATCGTGAATTGTTTCTTCTGTAATTCAAAAAAATATTTGATGATTTTAAAAAAAAATTGGTCCCCTTGAATAAATCGGCTAAAGAAAGAATGACATGGAACATGTTTTAGGTGTTCTCAATGCTCATAAGTATTCCTTTTTTTTATTTTTGTTTTTCCCTTACCTGTGATTCAGTTTTCTTTTCGAGATAAGTTAATCCTGCTGAACATCTATATCCTTATGTTCTTTATTTTCTTCCGCTAACCTGTATGATTGTATTGTTTATTTCCGAAGGAATAAATATTGCATACACAAAACAGCTATAAAACGAAATAAAATTTTGTTATCGTATCATATCAGAAGGTCAATTCAATTCTTCATTTTCTTTCAGTTAAATGATAGTAATTTCATTTGAGATTTTTCCCTTTTTGCTTTATTGTTTATTCTGAGATTTTATGCTAATTAAAATAATGATAATCGTTAGTTTCTAGTATTTGCAAATACAAAATGGGTTTATATCAATATTTAAAATCGAATTTTAATTACAGTATCGAATTATTTGAGGCATTTATAGACCACTTTATTCACACAAACGTTTTTAAAGTTCAGCATCTAACTATTTTTCCGAGAAACCAAAACTAGAAAAAGAAGGAACGAGCAAGGGTCAAATCTAGGTTAAAATTTTTTATTCCATATTAAGAGAAAAAAATTCAAAAGGATCTCACTCATTAGAACCTATTATTTATTTATTATAACGAGAGTTGAGCTCTTAACTGATCCTATTCTCCTAATAGGAAACTATCAACGCGTAAAACCCTCGCGTTACCCAAAAACTTATCGATTTTGACCAACTATAGTTCAGTCAATAAGTGCTGAAATGAGGGGTGTAGAGTAGAGTGCATGAAATATGCAATTATTGTTTACTTCAGGGGTTCGTTAGGAGTATTTAGAAGATAAACATACTAAAAGGCCTTGCCCCTGGGGGGGTGAGCTAACGGTGGAAGGATGGAAGAAGGTCCCTTTTTGGGGTTTTTCGATTATATCTCGTAAACGATAGACTCTAGGAAAATATATTACGGATCAAAATTAAAGCTAAATAAATATCCTATAAAATTGTCGAACTTTCAACGGTTTTCGAGATATGCGTTATTAAATATCGATAATTAAAAAAAAAAAAAAACCCTCACTTTTTCACAAGCATTTGCTTCAAGTGTCAGAAAAATGTGTATGAAATCAAAGTAAATTTAATGCTTTACAACTTTTATTCTGACATTTTTTTCTGAGAAACGTAAGAAGCAAATATTTAACAAAAAGTTAGGTAAACATTTTTTTTTTTTTAAGAAAGTATATCTTGAAAACCGTTGAACCTTTGACAAATATGTAAAGAATCATATAGGAAATTTAATTAGCTTTAATTTTTATCTGAAATATATTTTTATAGAGTCTATCGTTTTCGAGATATAATCGAAAAATCCAAAAATGGGACCTTCTCTTCTTTCCCCTACCGTTAGCTTACCCCCAGGGGTGGGGACTTGTAGTATGTTTATCTTCTAACTACTCCTAACGAACCCCTGAGGTAAAACATAATCGCATATCTGCACTCTACACCCCTCATTTCAGCACTCATTGACTGGACTAGGTCACCGGTAAAACATGTTCCATATTAAAAAAAATATATGTATTGAATCGAAACATTCCAATATATGCCCCCTTTTTTTTTTTTTTTTGTAATTAAAACTTCCTTTTAAAAACTTCAAAAGCTATTCATTGAATCATCACACTTATCTTCATCATGGACGATATTTTTCTGGATTATAATTATATATTCCTGTCATTTTCGATCCTATGCAACTGAACACCATTCAATTAGAGATCCTCTGTCATTTTTTTAAAATATAAAAATAAGATATATAAAAGAACAGCCAAGATGTAGGGTTGATGGAGTACTTATTGTGGGCCGTGGGGTCTAGGTCACAGCGGTGTGAACCAGCTAGGCGGTGTCTTTGTCAGTGGGCGACCCCTGCCCGACTCGACCAGGCAGAAGATCGTCGAGCTGGCCCACTCAGGAGCCAGGCCTTGCGACATCTCCAGGATACTCCAGGTCTCCAACGGATGCGTCTCCAAGATCCTTGGCAGGTAACCATCTTCTTTCAACTAGCACTCCTTTGATATTATTAAACATATTAGCAGTGTGAAGTTAGCCTAATCCATAGTTTCATACAACAAATTTTAAAAAAACAGGTAAAATATGCATCACAATACTTATTTTCCTGTGCTGATGTTTTATATTAAATAAAAAAAACCCTGCAATTTTCTTAATGATTCAGTCACTTCACCGAATAGAATTAGTATCCACCCATTCCTTGTCAAAACATTTCTGTTTCCTTTCACGAGAAAAAGATCTGACATGAATCTTTATCGAAGATTGTACAATACAATGTTTGGTATTATCGTGATTTTAATTTCATTCAAGACAAGAAACCATGTGACTACTCTAACATTTACTAGAGATGCGTTCAAAGTTCCCAATTAATTACTTATTCTTTCTCTATATCTTTCGTGCCTTTCAGCGTAGAGCTTGACGCGCCTTGGTCCACCTTTTCCATTCCTCTCGATCCATAGCCATCCTTTTTAACTGGTTCATGGTCCCTCTGCGTTCTTTCCCCAGCTTTTCAATATATTCACAATATGTGGCCTGCCAACGGGTCGTCTTTCTTCTGGTCTAGCCTCCATATACCATTTTGTAGCTGTCGTTCCTCCATCCTAGTCTTTATAGATGGCACCTTCAGATCCTCTCAAATGAGCAATTCTTTCTTGTCTCTCCAGCCACTCTCATAAGGAATCTCATTTCTGAAGTGGTGCGTCTTCTAATATACCTATCAATCGCGATCCAATGCTCTGATCCATACATGAGCACGGGTAGGAACCCTGTCTTGAAGACAACTAATTTTGTGTTAATCAATTAATCAACTAATTAATTACAAAAGATGCTTTACATGACTGTTATGTGACCCATTTAGACATGTGGAGTTGAACTTTAGGGTTCAACGCAAACTTCCAACGCTTCTCGTATCCAAAATCCTACGGAAAATCCTCAATCCTCCTTATTATGCAGTAAATAAACTTCATAACGATCTAAATTCCCCATATGTTTCATATCTGAACCAAACAAGATACCTATCGTTCCTTCCTATATGTTGCATATCTATATAAACAAGCTACCTATCCTTCCATGAAAAACTACATTTCCTTTCCTCAAACCCACCAATCTTCTTACTAGCTTCTCACTCGATTCCGGATAACCCTCAGATGCGTCTGAAAAGAAGAACGGCCTAGGGACTTTCTGATGTAGAATATTTATTGAAGTGCTGCAACTAATAGGTGGTTTTTTACAAGTTATTGTAATAATTTTACCACACATTTATATATTGTATATTGTATATTGTTTACAGATATAAATATCAATAAAGTAGATAAAAAAAATAATAAAATAAAAATTTTAATTTGAGAAAAGAACAAAAGAGAAAGAATTGAAAATGGCACGTGGTCCTCTGCAGGTCCATTCGAAAAAAAGAAATATATTTCAATTTTATATATTTTAATGACGAAACATTTAGGTTACAAAATATATTAAATCCTCTTTAAAGCTTTGAGACATGTCTCTAACTCACGAATCCTTGTCCTGCAGATTTTTTAAATAATATTCCACCCCTGTTGGACAGTTCTGCTTCCAAGAACACCGTTTGGACAATCGTACTACGGTAGACACGTCTTCAGAAAGCGAGAAGATTTACTATTCATTTCGTACCAAATCTTTATTAGGAGAAAAAAAAATTCAACAAATTTTAAAAAATTGCCGAGGTGCTAAAGAAAGTGTTGCATAAATGTTTTTAGAACGGTGTTATAGTTCAACTTTCGTAAAATGGTAATAGCGTACCGACTAACCGACTGGCCTTCTCAAGCTGTGCCTTCTCTACTTTGTGTCCTCAAACAAAATTGAAATGACTAAAAACTGCTTTTCGTTAGGAAATCATTTACCAAGCTAATACTCCAAGTTTCCAACTAATTACAAAAAACTTTTATATAAATGTAATCAGAACTATCTTTCCATGCGCAGTTGAGTTCCACAAAATCATCCAATTTTTACAATATAAAACCCTTCGTAAAAATCTCAACTCGAATAAAATTGACCCAATGTTGTTGATTTTACCAGATCAATTTTCATAATGAAATCCACTTCACCATTAGGTTTTTCAACTTTTCGAATCCTGATTTTCTGTTTCTTCCAATGAAGAATTTTTATTGTAGTGCCTAGTTTTCTTTAGAAGTAATGACCTTATCAGATTCAAATTCTTCTCTTTTACCTAATGCATTTTTGTTTGTAGAATAGTAACTGCAAAAGGATGAGTTTCATATATATCTAGACTTTTGTTTCACTTTGGGCTGTTTGTGGATTAAAAATTTGTTGTCTAAATTTGGGGTAGTATAAATTCATTTCCAACTGAGGGTGGAAGAATATTCAAATCTGGAAATCGGGAGCTTCTTCCAAGTTTACAACGGTTTGCAAATCTGGTAGTGACCCATTGACAAGGTTACGCCTGGCGGGAGGAGACGAACTGATGAGGACCCTAGACAAGGGGACAGTGTATAATAGCATTATCCGCTAAGCCGTCCCAGGTACTAAAGGGATTAGCTACAAGTCAGCCTCCGCCAGTCTCCTATTCAAACAAGATTAATAGCACTTAATACCCCCCTCCTCCTCCCACGCCTACAATATCGCCAATAATTATCGAATTCTCCCTTGTTGAAAGGGCGCCTTTGTTGTATTGTATTCATATAATACGCATACGTATAAATCATAAAAACATTGGTTTAAATGTTTTCATCCAAAGTAGTACGATCAATCTATCATTTAAAAATTGACATTTTTTGAGACGTATTAACCAATTATTTTCTTGAATAATGCTTGGAAGATCCACAGCAATGGGGATTAAACCTATAAATTTATTTTTAAATATTATAATTTTGAGGCCTATCAAACATCTAGTTAATAATTTATTATTGCTCAAACAATATTGAATTTCCTACATAAGAGACAAGAATAAACATCAATTCTTTGCAAAGTTATAGCCCAACTAATGCTGCAGTGATAGTGTACATAATATAAAAAAATAAAATTTGCTATTTTTTTTTTTTTTATTGCAACATCTTTATAAAAAAAAAATCAATAAAAAAGTAAGCAATGGTCTTAGAGGATTTTTTGTATTTTTAGATGACATTATTTTTTTAATGTACTCTAAAAGCTCAAAATATCATTTGATCATTTATAATTAGATCTTTTAGTTATAAAATCAACATCTTTCGAAAGGAAATCTTTATCAGATCTAGTACCCAAAAAAAAAAAAGCCAAAAACCTTTTTCTTGGATTTTTTTTTTTTTTTTTTTTTTTTTTTTAATACTTTGTTCGAAGCAAATATATAATATAATTGAGAAAAATTACATTAACACACCTAACAACTGTATCAACAAAAAATTTAATAAGACAACTTGTAGGAAATTAAATGTAGTTTATTTCTTTATAAGGTTGCTTATTTATAACAATTCAATTTTTTACCAATATTTTTTTTTTTATTGCTCCAGTAATTAGTGGTAACAATATTAATTAAAATTCAACACTCCCAAAAGACTAATAAAATAATAAGAAATAAACGTTTTTCCTGGATTTAATAATTTTTGTTTTAAACAAAAAAACTGACCCTCGTTACAGACTACTTTAACATTTACTAGACAAACGTTCAAAGTTCCCAATCAATTACAAATGACTTATTTACATGACTGCGATTAGACCTATTTAAATGTTCGGAGTTAAACTATGGGGCCCCACTAAACCATCCAATTCAGCTCCTATCCAATCTTTACAATCCAAAATCCGTCGAAAATCCTAAACGCTCCTTCCTTTGTCAACAATAAACTTATCCATAAAGATGTTAATGTTCCATATGTTGCTGATTTAGCCCAAACCAGATATCTACCCTTTTATAGTAAGCTCCATAACCACTCAAATCCTTTAATTTCTCAACTTGCTTCCCACACCATTCCCAATAATCCTCCGAGGTGTCTGAAAAGAAGATGACCCATACACATTCTAGTGTAGAATTTTTATTGAAGTGCTACTAATAAATAGATATTGATTGTAACAGTTATCAACACATTTACTTGATGTATATATTTTGTACATTAGTAAATTTCGATAAATATTAAAAAAAAAATTATTTTAGATTGTAAGGATTGGATATGAGAAGAATTGAAAGGTTTAGTCTTTTGTAATTTATTGGGAGCTTTGAGCGCTTGTCTATGTTGGAGTGGTCGGAAATGATTAGCACTTTCAGTCTTATAAGACTTGTATGTGGTTTCCAAGTCAGTCGTTTGTCCAGAGAGTGTTCAACGGGGATCGGTGGGATATTATCAAAGGATACTGCAGGGCAGGAAGTCGTAGGTTTACGAGTAAATGATTATTTTTAATTAATCGGCATCTCAGAGCTTTTGTCGAGTAATACCTATATCGTAAAATAACATACTAATAAACAAACAAAAAACTTTTTTTTTTCTTATTTAAAATGAATCAATTGCTAGAGGTAAGTGCAAACCGATTCATACAAAAAATGACCAACATACCCAATGAAATTTAGGTTACAAGGATAAACTCAATTCTGCTGCCTTGGGGTTTGAAAAGGTTTAATGGAAAAATATATATTAGTAAACCTACTTAGCTATATCGGTATCGAACCTCCTGGTACGCTGTACCCCATTATAGCCATTAGCACAAAGTTTTATTTAGTACATTACAAAATTATGTAAAATAAAGGAACATTTTGAAAAACAAAACAAATAAAAATTAGAAACTTCCAATGACTTCTGGCAGCCGCCAATATTGGCAATACGCGTTTATGTCATTTGACGCTTTCCTACGCGAAGATAACGCGATTTGAGGGGATCTGTTTAATTGTGGGCCGTGACTAACCGCTACAAGCCGGCCTTTGAGACGCCGCGTAAGTCCATTAAATCAAATTGATGTTATATCGAGCGTGCTCCGAGGGCGAGCCTTGTTAGGCGAAGACTACGCTTCAACTGACTTCAGCTTGCTTCGTCACGACTCCCTCCAACATCCCAGTCGTAATTTTATAACTCAATTGGTCATGTTTTCTAATATTTTTATTTCGAATTGAACAGACAATCGTAGAAATTCCTTTTTATAACGATTCAAACTTTTTCGCAATGGAGCTTTATTATTTATTTTACGGATGAAAGAAAAATACTCTTCCTTTACTTATCCATTAGGTCAAAAAATATAATTTTCTTTTTTTTTGAATTTTCAATTTATTGATCATAAAGTTGTTATTTTTAGATTTATTCCAGAATCATTTTCAAACGTATGAATTCATTTAAGTTATTTGTAAAACACATTTTTGAATAACCCTCTATAATACTAATAATAATAAAAAAACATCTGTGTTTCTTAATATTCATTAAAATTAGGAATATGTTGATTTTAAATTTCGATTCTTTTTTTTTTTTTAGTGTTTTCCTTCCAGCAGTAACCCTGTTGGAAGGGATTTTATTCTTTTCTGTACACACCATACTTGTACAAAGTATACAGTGTACATGTAAATATTATTTTTGATTTGATTATAATTTTAGATGTGTTGAAAGTTATAAAAACTATAAAAATAAACAATTCTTGTTTCGATGATACATAATACATGATGATCGATGATACCAAGTCGAAACGATCGTAATTATGTAATATGTAGCCTAATTATGTAATTATTATACATGAATTTTTCCTAATAATTATTTTTAAAAAAATGTTAAAAATTATATTTGATTTATATTTTATAATAAGTCATAGGACCACAATCCAGAGATAGGACTACAATCCCAAGTTGTTGAAGATCAACTATTTTTCATTTCATTGCATGTCCATACTGGTTAGAGCTCTGCGTCATATTACCCTACTCTTCCATATATCCATAGTTTCAAGTAGACTTTTTATACATTCAACTTTATTATAAATTACTCCTTCCATCTTTTCAAAAATTTATTTATTACATGCTCAGATTGCTTGTCAGGGGTATGTTATGGTTATTTAAATATAGTGTTTCATAACAATGGTTAGATAAAGTTTCAATGAAAAAACAATTAACCATTGTGATATTGATAGTTTGATATGTCCAATTTCTAGGTACTACGAGACTGGATCCATCCGTCCGCGCGCCATCGGCGGCTCCAAGCCGCGAGTGGCCACTGCAGAAGTTGTCAGCAGGATATCCCAGTACAAGAGGGAGTGTCCGTCCATCTTCGCCTGGGAGATCAGGGACAGGCTCCTAGCAGAAGGAGTGTGCTCCAACGACAACATCCCAAGCGTGAGTAAACATGTTTATATTCTTGTCTGGATAAATAGATTATTTACCTTCAGGTACACAAACAAGAGCAAATTAGTATACGATAGTGTCCTAGTCAACTTCGGCAATAGTGTAGGCGGGCAGTGTTGAGCTTCATGGTTGTTAACTCTGCCTAGAAGTTGTCATAGCCAATTAAATTGGACAAGTATCTAAATCGTAAATAAATATTGGCTGATCTAGCTAGGAATCTAAGTAATACTACTTGTTTTTGTATAATCCTCCTAGTGCGGGTACTATACCAATAACTGTGTCGGTTTATTTAAATATATATTTTTGTATATTTAACTGCTTAGAAAACTTCGAGATTAGCATTGCTCATCCTTCTAATAAATCGTTCCTTAACCTCAACTCATCCGTTAGCCGTCACTGTGTTATGAAATATTCCCTTTTTTTTTTTAATTAAATAAATTAAAGAATATGATAAAAATAATGGAGCTTTATTACTAAAAAAAAAACAAAAACTACATAACTAATTGAATTCACCAGTTTCCCAACTTGTTTCTTACTCGACTCCCGATATCCCTCTGGGGCGTCTGAACAGAAGAGGACAGTTCTTCACAAGTTATTGACATATTGTAATTATTTTACCGTACATTTACTTATTTTATGTTTTGAATAAAATTGTAAATATCAATAAAGTGTAAATATTAAAAAAAATAAATAAATAAATGAACTATCGACTACCTTTTCATCATATAAAAGTCACTTATTTGGTCCGTTGTTTATTCAGATAGTTTTATTTTTTTTTCAGACATTCTAGTATAGACAATGTCTTTCAATTCAATGTACCTCTAACTTTTCGCTAAAGTTTCGTAACACACATTATGTATGGACATAGCTACGACATTGTGTAACAAAATTTGTATTTAACGTTATTAATTAGGGATTTGTCGATTCCACTGAATCTTGAGAACAGAATCTGTATCGTGAATCCAAAGTCAATTCTTGGGAACCGCTTACGTTGGCTATAGTTTTATGATAGCTAATATGTAAATATTGTACATGAATTTGCTCCCTGACGATTGAAATAAAACGATATTTTTTCATCTTTATTCTGAGAACAATTTTTCAAGTCCTCGATCAATTCTGCTTGGGACAATATTTATAAATAATTTTATAGTAAGGACATAAGGAGATGAGCTTTGGGGCTCCACTAAACCTTTCAGACCTTCTAGTATCCAATCATTAATCTAATATTTAATGTATAGGGTAAATGACTATTTATGGTCACCTCACTAGTTATGAGCAGATACAATTATCGCAATAAGAAGGGTCTAATCCATTTACTTGTGATATCACAAGAAGAAATATTTCTAAAAAGGGTTTAGGATTTATTGCTTATGAAATCCTCCCTCCTATACCTTTCCAGTTATGTTTAAAGAATATTTTCCTGAAATAGTGTCCCGAAATACATTTTTTTTTTTTTTTAGTAAGAACTTTTTTAAAGTGAGGATTCTTAATGAATTATTGTAAAATTGTTTCATTAATTTTTAGTTTTGGGGTTATTTAGCTTTTCATTAGAGTTCAGGCTTCCATAAAAGCTACATTATGTTTGACTATCTCATTTTAATTAACTATAATTTTGAACTGACCATAACCGGTTTATAAAAATACGAGATATGATTTATGGTGCCCCTATCCGTTTCCATTTACTTTGGTGTTACAAATAGTCTTCCTGCTAAAAAATAAAAAATAGAATTTTCTTCATTTGATAATGTAATTTTTTTTTTTTTTTTTTTTTTCTCGTTTATTGATATTTACAACCGTACAAAAACATATACATCAAGTAAATGTGTTGATAGAGAATACAATGGCATGTATATAACTTGTGAAGAACAACTCAGTAGTAGCACTTCAATAAAAATCTACACTATAAGGTCTCTAGGCCATCTTCTTTTCAGACGCCTCGGAGGATTATCGGGAATGGAGTGGGAAGCAAGTTGGGAGACTAGTGGATTGGAGTGGTTATGGAGCTTACTATGGAAGGATAGGTATCTCCTGCGGGCTATATCAGCAACATAAGGAACATTAAGATCTTTATGGATAAGTTTATTGGTCACAAAGTAAGGAGCATTGAGGATTTTTCGAAGGATTTTGGATTGTAAGGATTGGATACGAGATGAATTGGATGGTTTAGTAGAGCCCCAAAGCTCAACTCCGTACGTCCAAATAGGTCTAATCACAGTCATGTAAATGAGTCTTTTGTAATTAATTGGGAGCTTTGATCGTTTGTCTAGTAAATGTTGAAGTAGTCTGTAACGACGAGCAGTTTCTTGTCGTTTTAGTCTTGTATGTGGATTCCAAGTAAGACGTTTGTCCAAGTGGAGTCCAAGGTAGCGGATCTGTTCAACAGGGATTAATGGAATATCATTAAAGGATATTGTTGGACAGGAAGTCGTAGGTTTACGACGAAGGGTAAAGGTTATTTGTTGGGATTTATTTGGATTTATTTTTATTCTCCAATTTCGACACCATTCTTTAATGTTAGTAATATGAGATTGTAGTGATTGGGATCCAATGAAAGGATCATTATTTACTGATAACACGCATGTGTCATCAGCATAAGTGGTGAGGACTGTGGTAGGGTGAGTCGGGATATCAGCTGTATACACTGTGTAGAGGATCGGACCAAGGATACTACCTTGAGGAACGCCAGCGGATTGGGTGAAGAGAGACGAATTGGAAAATTTATGATTCACTTTGAAGGTTCTATCAGTCAGATAGGATCGAATAATAAGGAAATATGTAGAAGGTAGGAATTTACGGAGTTTGTAAAGCAGTCCCGGGTGCCAAACTCGGTCAAACGCCTGTTCCACATCGAGAAAGGCTCCGGTGCAGTACATTCCGCGCTCCAATGCAGAGGAGACAACGTCCACCACACGATGGCATTGCTGGATTGTGGGGTGTGATGTTCGGAATCCAAACTGATGATCTGGGATTACATGATGGGAATCTAGGATAGGATACAACCGTTTTAAAATTAGTTTTTCAAGGAGTTTACCCATGATCGGGAGAAGGGAAATAGGACGGTATGAGGATGGGATCTCAGGTGGCTTTTTGGGTTTTGGAATCATTTTAACTATAGATAATTTCCAGGAGTCAGGAAAATGTGTAGTACGCAGCACAGCATTATATATATATATATGTTAGGAATAGGATGGCTTTTCGAGGAAGAATTTTTAGGATATGGGATGTGATTAGGTCGTGTCCTGGGGCTTTGTTTGAAGGTAATCGTTGGATTATGTTTGATATCTCAGAAGGATGAAATGCTTTAGGAGGAGGAGACAGTTGGAGTGGAATATCTAGTTCTGCTTCCATACATTCAAGGTGATTAGGATTGAAGATGTCAGGGTGTGGGCTAAATGATTTAAAGAGGTGTTGTCCGAAAATTTGGGATTTTAATGTAATTTTAAAACTTAAAAACTACATCCTTTCCTAGAACCTTACGTTTCTGAAGTGACCATTACTAGTCAATATACTGTACTCTGCGGATGGCTATTGCTGTTCTGGAATGTATCGAAAGGAGGTAATTAACTAATAAAATACATTCCGATTTCTTTTAATTCATTATTTTTTTAATGGGAAGGCTTACCATATTGTATGCCGTTACTGCTTATGTAGAAAAATAAACGAGAAATCCGGCTTTAAATTATACTCTGATAAATTGTTGTTTTAATTAATTTTCAACTATCATTTCATGACAGTCTTCTAAACTAATAAGGAGCTACAACGTTTGTGAATGAGTGCATCGAGTGATTGTGTTTTTCAATACATATTTAATTTTTTGCTAAACCGCATTTTATAAGTGTTTAAAATATTGTTGTAGTTCTAGTTGTTCATTAAACAAAAGTAATTTTTAAATTATAAAAAAAAAATTATGTAAAGATTATTTTGTCACATGACCATAATTAGTCTTGGCTATGACCATAACTGGTATTTTTAGATCTTTGTAAAAAAATATAAAAATTTATTTGAAAGGAAGCCTTAGCGTTTGTGTGAATTTTACATTTAATTGAATAACCTTTTTGAGAATCTAAAGATGCCATTTTACAGACTTTATCAACGAAATTCCCTTTTAAAAAGACAAGTTCCCTTAACTATGACCTAAATCACTAGTTAATTTACCCTATTTTTTATATTTTAGCTCTCTTGTGGATTACTTTTTTGTGATAGCATTTATTTATTTTTAAACTAATCGGTACCAAAGAGCGAGAATCGATTTTTGGGATCGACATTTCACTATTATTGCGAGGGGTATACATTTGTATTTGATTTTTACATCCCTTTCCCAATACGATTCTTATAGGTTCGACAGTCTCGCTTGGGCAGTAATGTTTATTTTTACTGCCTCCCTAGGTCTATCGATGTCCAAGGACGTCCTTGGCCACTGTTTGCTCAGCGGACGCGGGCACGGTTCGACATAGAAGCTGATGCCGACTATTATCCTATAATAACTGAGCTCGGAGAGGATGTTTGGCCGAGAATGGCAATATTTGCCCAGTGCCCCTTACCAGTGGACCGTTAAAAAGTCCAATTTCTTCGGGCTGGTGAGCAGGCTCCCTGCCCTTATTGGGAATATGCACGCTGCTATGGCAACATCCCAGCTCCGTGCTTCTTTAATTACCCTTTGGGATGGCAAAAAGTGATAACACCTCTTCGCATAATCGTTACCCTACCATTATTTTTTTCGGTGATTATCATCTCTCCCCCTTCTAGGCGTTTATTTATGCTGGCTTAATGATCGTATTCGTGCAAAGGTTTTTAAGAAGGATCATCTTGATTCGATATTTGGAGGATTCGTTGCATTGAAAATAAAAAAATAAATAAGAAAAATTTATATTTCAAAATAGTTTCCTTAAGAATGAAAACTAAAATTTAAAATCTTCAAATCCTGAAATATTTAAAAATAGTATCCTTAAGGACTAAACCTAATTCTTCCCTATCGAATCATTACAATCCTAAAACCTTCCTGAAATCTTCAATGCTTAATGTAACAAACATATCCATAAAGATCTTAATGTTATGTTGCTGATTTGGGCCATACCAGGATAACTATCCTTTCATAAGTAAACTCCATAACCACTAGAACCCAACTTGCCTCGCACTTAATTCCAGATAATTCTCCGAGGCGTCTGAATATAAGATGGCCGAGAGACCTTTTAATGTAGATATTTTATTGAAGTGAGCAGTTATTTACATGTTATTATAATAGTTTTCCTCAAATTTACTTGTTGTATATAATGCATACAGTTGTAAATATCAATAAATAGTTTTTAATAAAACAACATAAAATAGTCATTGTGACTATAATTGAGACGTACTGGCATTTGGATTTGAGCTTTGGGGCTCAACTAAACCTTCAAATTCTTCCCGTGATCCTTGCAATCCAAAATCCTTCGAAAAATCCTTAATGCTCTATAGTTTGTTACCAATAAACTTATCCATAAAGATCTTAATGTCCTATATGTTGCTGATTTAGCCCAAACCAGATACCTATCCCTTCATAGTAAACTCCATAACCACACTAATCCTCTAGTGGATCAACTTGCTACCCTTTCCATTCTCGATAATCCACCGAGGCGTCTAAAAAGAAGATGGCCTAGAGACCTTCTAGTGTAGAATTTTTATTGAAGTGCAACTGATGAGTTGCACTTTTCAAGTTTTACATGTTATTGTAATTGTTATAAACACATTTACTAGATGTATATATATTTTACAGTTGTAAACTTCAATAAAAGAAAAAATAAAATTATGTTTATTGATCAATTAGTCACATTTAACTTCTTAAATTGTAATAATAAATTATAAAATTATTATATAATAGGTGTAGTTGAATTCAGTTGGAGAATATAGGGAGTGGGGGGGGGGGGGGGGAGAAAGAGGAGTGGTAATACTATGTATGATTAAGGGTGTGGGTAAAATAAGCCGAAGCGATCCCGGTGTTTGGGAAGCCCCCACACCCACACTTAGCCAACTCCCCCCTCGGAAATGGCTTTTTTATAACTGCTCCTCGCCGAGCCTTGCACCCCCTCCATCGATCATTTAATCAACTATATAAAATGCTAGCGCCGTTAGAGTCAGTTATAAGGAAGGAAGTGATTTACATTTAGATCAGATTTCTTTCAAGTCCCGCCTAACGTGTAGGAGTTGTTGGACGCCTTCAAGACGGCGTCGACTGTAATGATGTTCTCAAATATCTTGAATTATGAATTGCGAAGTGATAGCTATGATGGCTAATACTGAAATCGTGGAACTTTTTATTTCATTTTACGATCTCATAGCATCGTCGGATCTAGCCGATCGCTGTAACTATTCCTGATAGATTTGTATGCAAAAACAAACATTAGAATATGGCATAACAAGTAATACAAAATTTACGTCTGTACAAATTATATTCATCAAGTAAATGTGTTGATAACGATTACAATAACAGGTCAAAACTTGAAAAGAACTACTCATCAGTAGCACTTCAATAAAAATTCTACACTAGAAGATCTCTAGGCCATCTTCTTTTCAGATTCCTCAGAGGATTATCGGGAATGGAGTTGGAAGCAAGTTGAGAAACTAACGGATTTGAGTGGTTATGGAGCTTAATATGAAAGGATAGATATCTGGTTTGGGCTAACTCAGCAACATATGGAACATTAAGACCTTTATGGATAAGTTTATTGGTGACAATGTAAGGAGCATTGAGGATTTTTCGAAGGATTTTTGATTGTAAGAAATGGATACGAGATGACTTGGATGGTTTAGTGGAGGCCCAAAGCTTACCGTACGTCCAAATAGCTCTAATCATAGTCATATAAATGAGTCTTTAGTAATTAATTGGGAGCTTTGAACGACTGTCTAGTAAAAGTTGAAGTAGTCTGTTACCACGAGCAGTTTCTTATCGTTTTAGTCTTGTAATTATTTAAGTTATAATTTTTTTAAACTATTTATTCTTGTTTACAACGGTATACATTATATACAATAAGTAAAATTAAGAAACATGCTTACACTGACACATCAATAACATGTAAAAAACTGCTCACCAGTAGCACTTCAATAGTTTTACATTAGAAAATCTCTTGTCCATCAGCTTTTAAGACGCCTCATAGGATTATCGGGAATTGAGTGTAAGACAAGTTAGGAGACTAGTGAATTCGAGGGGTTATGAAATTCATTGTGAAAGGGTAGGTATCTGGTTTGGGCCAAATCAGCAACATATGGAACATTAAGACCTTAAAATATACATTTGTGTTTGACATTATAAGGAGCATCGAGGATTTTGGATGGTAAGGATGGGATATGAGGATAATTTGAAGGTGTAGTCGAGCTCTATAGCTCAATTTTGTATGTCTAAATGCGTCTAATTGCTATTGTGTAAATACGTTTTATGTAATTTATTGGATTTGAACGCTAGAAAGTATAGAAAATTTTGGGGTTGTCCGAAACGACAAGCAGTGTCTTTTGTTTTAAGTCTGGTTTTGGGTAAAATATTGAACTACTTAATAAGAATAGAAAATTGTATTTAAAATAAATGGCGATATTTGTTGGTTCGTGCTACAAGTGCACGATTCTGATTGTATCTGTCAACAACCGAATCAAACTATGTTTCTGGTTGCGTTTCATCGCTATAAGTTATTTTCCGAGAAATACTTCATCAGTACTTTTCTATTCGAAACGTTTCCTCGTACATTCGGTTTAGGCCAATATACGGCTATTTTTGTTTTATTCAAGGAAGAAAAATAATTATACCTTATCATATATATTCGTATATTAATTAACAAGTTGACTGCCAACTACGAGTTATCTCGCCCTGTGTTTACTTGCCATTTTGTGCAGCTACGATTAAACTCGAAATATATCAGTGCTAATATCGATAGGTGGCTTCTGGAAAAATAACAAAAACATTTTTTTTTTTTTATTAGAAAACTTATAATTATAAAAATTCGTAAGACCTTTTTTTAAAAAAAGCACCACATTTTTATACTTTTTGATGATAAATATGCACTAGACATGTTAATATAAGATTTAAATTAAAGTTAATTATAGTCTCGTTCCCTCCATATCCTCCAGGATATTCCACTTTACTTCCATTCCTTCTCTTATAATCTCATTTCGGATTCGTTTAATCCTTGAGATTCTAGCTGATCTCAAAAAATCCCTATCCACAACCAGAAATCTTTTGCCTTGCAATTTTTTTTTATTTCTTTTTTAATGATGAAAAAAGAAAATAAGGATTTCTTCATATCAACTCAGTCACCCTCGAATACGAAAAACAATAGAAATCAGCGTAATATTGTAGAAGCAGTGAAATATGAAAAAAAAAATTAAAGGTGTATAGAGCCGTGTTTTATTTCTACAGTTTTCTGGGCCTAAGAGAAACATTCTAGTAGAAGTTAAGAGATTTTTTAAGATATATAGGTAGAATTATTAATAGTAAGAATTGTAAATGTGTAACACACTGGGTATATAGAGATGCCAACTTACGCCACACTCAATACACCTTACCAGTTATCTGCAACCTGCATCGTAGAAAAAAGGGGTATCCTGTGCCATATCTCCGGTTACTCCTATTAAAAAATTTTATTATACTTTTTTTTCCGATAGCCGGCGAGGTGTTGGCAATAAGTGAAGATGTAAACAGAGGAGAGGGGCTGACCGTGGACGCAAGGAAAAAGCTGTTTGTTATTCAGGATGGCTGGTCAGGAGCTGCTCGTTAGCGGACCCTTCCGACCCTATCATTCCCCTGTTTCCTGTTTGACCCCCTGTAATAGATTTATTTATAAACTACATATATTAACTCCCTTCCGCGGGAGGAGGCTCAGCGAGTCCTGCGGTGTGGCGGAAAATTTCCACACACCCCTAAGTTTATCCACTAGCGCAATAAAAAAAAATGTGTCGCCTGACACCTGAACAGAATGTCATCCCAAAATTATAGCGGTTTAAAGCATAGACTCTGAACTACAAAACTATATTTACTTTATAACGACTCAGGTTACTTTATTCCTTAAATGGACAACATTCTAAATTAAACTTTAGACATAAACGCAATACCTACACTTACTAAACCTATATGGTCACATACCTCATAAAATGGAACTGCCCCAAATCAACGCCTTTACAGAAACTGCAAAGAATTCTGGTAAATACTTTTAAGGGAATCAAAAATGTACCTTGGTTCGTAAGTAGGGTAGATGGGTCTTCAGTAAGCGAGGTGTAGTACTCATTTCGTACTAAATCTTTATTAGGAGAAAAAAATTAAGCAAATTTGATGAGGTGTTACAGAAAGCGTTACATAAATGTTTTTTGAACGGCGTTTCAGGGCAACTTTTGTAAAATTGTAGTAGAGTCGCCTTCACAAGCTAATCACTTGTAAAAATGATGAGATTACAAAAAAAAAAAAAAAAAAAAAAAAAAAAAAAAAAAAAAAAAAAAAAAAAAAAAAAAAAAAAAAAAAAAAAAAAAAAAAAAAAAAAAAAAAATACTCCTCATCATGCCTATCTTGCCAGAACCTTAATATTTTTAAAAATTTATATTCGCTGATTACTTTGGAACCCAAATCCTAGATTATCAGTAGGGATAACTAGTTCGGCCAGTGGACTTGATTTGTTTGTCCATTCTACATACAATGGCGGTTGCCACCCTTTTTTTTAAGGCTGGATACTTCAATATTCCCGTAACCGCCATGAAAGAAATTGAACCGTTAGAATTGAGACCTCCTAACAGTCAATATCTTAAACTTCAAACCTCCTCGCAGGTTAAATAGGCAGTGGACTCGAGAATTCGGTGGAATGTTAAATTTGGCCTGCTTTCCTCTCATATTCAATATGATCGCTGCTTAAGAGTTCTCAATCCATTTCCACTGAATAACGAACAAAGAATGGACGAGGAAGAAATACCAAAATATCTTGGGATCCTTTTCAATCCCAGAACTGAAAATTATTTAGGGTTTTGTGAAGAAATGACCTGAGCATCATCTTCACAAATTGTACCTCTATGGAAGTTGTCCAAATTTCTGAACAGATGAAAACTGGTTGGAGATAAGTTTGTCGAAATAGGTGTGTGTTGAAGTTGTTTTGTACGAGTACTAGTCCCTTCCGATTAACCAATGTAGATTGTTTTTTTCTATGTTTTTGATACATTATATAAATATAAAAAGGAGAAATGAATTATTCTTAACATTGGCAATCACTTAGAAACTAATATTTTTTTGGATCCAAAATTTGCGTGTGTGATGTAGTTAAAACACCCTTGAACGCCGTACCGTGGTAATGTTTCTTGCAGCTTGGGCTGCCGAGTATGAACTCGAAAAAAAAATCCTCGATAATCTCCAATGTGCGATCAATAGGAGTGATATTATCAAAAAATAAAGAATTCATAACAGTTCATTATAATTTTTAAATATGAGCGTTGCTAACAATCTACTGATTCCGTATTGAATTTCTGAAACATTAAAAGCACGTATTTCATAAAACGGGTATTTATCACTTTACCAAATACAGGGTGGGTCAATCTTATCTTATTGTTACTGTAAAAAAAAAAAAAAAAAAAAAAAAAAAAAAAAAAAAATTGGGTAAAGCTAGATCAAAAATGCCGCTGACCTCACCTTTCTATTCCAATCCGTTGCAGATATACGATAATTAAAAGACTGTTTTGATAAAACCACGTTTTGTTCGTAATAAAAGCTGTAATATCTCCACTTTGTTTAAACATTTTCGGATTTAGCATTGAATTTCCTATAAGAGCAGAGTACATGTAAACTTGTATTTAAAACAAACTTGGAGCCTAAGCAACAGCTTGATCTTCACCTTATTTAGAGAAGGTACAATGTCTTATAATACTTCAACGCTCACCGTTTTTCGAGAAAACTGTCCACAAAATTGCAACTCTCACAAAAATATGCAAATTTGACCAGTTTTTATATAGTATGATCAAGTTAATGATTTCTTATCGATTTCATCACATTAAGCGATTATCATAATATCTTATTTACACAACTAATTTGTATGCCAAATGAAAACACCATGTTTTTCCAGTTTTAAATTTCTCCATGTAATCGATACGGAATCATTAATTTGATACCATTTGAAAGCTGGTTAACTTTGCAAGTTTTTGTGAGATTTGCAGTTTTGTGAATAGTTTTCTCGAAAAACGGTGAGCTTTGAGTTATAATGTGAAGCTCAAGCTGTGCTTTAGGTCCGAAGTTAGTAAAATTTAAAATTACATCAACTTTAATGCTAAATCTAAAAATGTGGTCAAAATTTGAAAAATATTTCAATATTTTCAATATTTCAATCAAATATAAGGTGGCACAGTAGAAATCATATCGATAATTTTATTTTAAAAAAGCGAAATGCGGCTCTCGTTAACTTCATGGCTCAGATTTATTCTTCTTCCATCCTGTTTAAACTCTTTAACACGGGACAGAACTTGGAAAAATCGGGAAAAACACAAAAGAAGACAGGGAACAAATATTGGAGAGAAGGCTGGCCGGATACGGTAGTTTTTCCCTCAAGCGACAATAGAATAAGCGGGAGGAAATATATTCGGTCGCCTAGGAGACACCCCAGCCCCCCCCCCCCCCCCAGGCCGGACCCGCAGATCCCACAAAGATTAATGCACTTCTTCTCACTTACTCTAGCTGATATTTATTAGGGCCATAACTGCCTCTGGATTAGTGCCGCCAGAATCATTATCACGCTTTAGATTATTTACTCCAACACTCTCCCTTACAGGCTTTCCCTTGTTTCAACAATTCGTTTACAAATGCCACTTCGCAAAATATTCTGAGAAACCAAGCGAGAATGGAACGCTTAGAACATTTGAAAAAAGAACATATGTAAAAAAGAAATAGGTAAAATATTGCAACATGTTAATATGAGTATTAACAGAGGAACCTCTTTCCTAATTTTTCATAACTCCAAAGGAATTAATACAAAAATAAACGGTACCTGTATCGACGAGGCGCTCCATCCCCTGTCTAACCTTGGTCCGATTTATTTCGGTTTTTTAGTCGCTACGTTTCGAGGGGGGAGATTATTCTCCTTCATTTTCACAGAAACTCTAAATCCATGTTCAAACTTCTGCTATACCTTATCCTATTAAATAAGAAAATAATTATGTGGAAATAAGAAAATGTAAAATACTAAATCAATGTTGAATTAATATTATACTAAATCAGAATAAATATAGGACTAGATAACAAGTAACGTTAACTTATGATAAACTTTCTCACGTTAGGGAAATGGAAATAACAAATTATAAATACATAAAACACAAATTCCATGTAGAAAGTTATTTTTCTTTCTAACTTTACAAGAATATTTGAGTACGGGATTAAACTTAAACAGTTATACACTCTGCTATGACATATACGCCTTGAAACTAAATATTTTGATCGGAGAATTACTGCAGTTTCCATTATGGTGGATAATGAGTGGGTTTAAGAATGTTGACCCCAGATACATAACACTTCATCCAAAAACTTTCGTAAAATCCTTTAAAATTATTTAAAAAGAAGATGGCCTGGTGACCTTCTAATGTTGAACATTTATTGTTGTGTTACTAATGGGTAGTTCTTAACAAGTTATTGACTTATCGTAATCATTACACAGCACATTTACTTATTGTATATATAGTATATAGTTGTCGATACCAATAAACCATAAATAAAAAAAATAAACAAATATCTTAAATATCAGGTTACTAGTGGGGCTATTTTATTGTTAAAACGTTGTTATGTTAGAATTATCGATTAACTTTAAATTTTTTAAAGTAATATTCTAACTTATACTTTTGACCCCGCCTTCTGAAATATGACCTACGAAGGATCAGGTACAAATAAAAAATAATAATAAAAAGTCCAAAATATGGTATTTATAAACGCTTTAGAGCGATCAAAGGTTACGTTTTTTAACAATGGCACAATTAGATTCTGAGCATATTTCTTACTGTACATGATTCGAAAATAATCTATTTAACCTAAATAGCGCAATGAAGTCTATATATTTGTCTTTTACTTTTATTTTCTGTTCCTTCCATTTTTAGGGTGACTAAATTCACCAAAAGGGGTGGGGGGGTGTGGCTCACTGTGGCGATCATCCAAGATATTATGTTGCGGGGGAAGTTCCCTGGAAAAGATGGAAAACAATGGACGGTTTTTTTCCGCCTCTGTGGGGGCTCTAATCGGTGAGGATGAGCGGTGGTATGTAGGTTTATCAGGCAACCATTTATCATTCAGGTCCGAACAAATGGTGCACCAGCTGGAGGTTGTCTCTTCTGATTGACAACCCTTTCACCCGCTATTGTTCCTGCCTTTATTCACAGCTATCAAACCCAATATACCTACAGCCTTACCTTATTCGCTTCTCAATAAAGAACGTTTTTTTAGAAACCATAACAGTATAATTGTAATTTGTGATACAATACACACTAGGTTCTGAACTTTCTGCCCGTTTAAATCCTGATTCTCTGATCGAATAGGATGCTTTGGCATCTGAGTCGAGAAGTAGTGGTATAAAAGTAATAATGTAAATTAAAATTTATTTTAGCTTCGTTTTTAATATCGCCTACGAACGGAAGATTCAGCCAACTATATCTATACTATGCAAGACTTAACAACAGTCAATAGATAGCAAGCTTTTTATTTACAAGACTATTCTAAAGCATATATGGACTTGATCTTTGGGGAACTGCAAAATATTCGAAGATCAAACTTAGATCCTTCCAATCGTAATTCCTAAAAACCATAACTAACGCCCTTACTATGTCTCCAAAAAAACTTTACATAATGTCCTTAATATACCTTTTGTCCTAGAATCCACACATGTCAAATTTTCAAAATCCACTAGCGCAATCCCTATGCAGTTCCACCCATCCCTATAGATTAAAAGGTCAGTGGCCTCGTGATCCATTATAAAATTCGACATGGGGTCCTAGCAATGGTCAGCTTCTCTACTCATGCCCTGATTGGCAGTAGTTCAGCGCTCTAACAGCCTCCACTGGGTTTTGTTTTTTGCACTAGGAACGAGAGAACAAATCTTTTTAGACCTGCCTTGTTCCTCTACATAAGGTTGTGGGATCAGTATAGGATGATTGTATACTGTAAATATTGCATGGCTGTATTTTTAACTTTTAATTTTATCTTATTTTTGTTTTTACTATTATTATTGTTTTTATTTTTTAATGTAATATTTTTTTAAGACAGGAATGATAGGGAAAAAAATTAGTAAGGGTAGGGGAAAATTTCCCTCGCTCTTTCCGATATTTCCATATTTTTATTTATTTTCTGTTTACTTCACCTTGCCGCTTTGTATTATTAATGATTTATGGATATGGTTTTTTTTTCTATAGCCTTTATTGTATATAGTTTTTATCCATGTCATTCTGTATTCCATTTCTCAACTGTTTATCGGTCTGTTATTTTTGTCACATCTAGTATTTTGTTCATTGTAGCCCTGAAGAAGACCTGCAAGGCAGGTCTAAACGTTGGCACGCATTAAAGGATTTCTGCTTAGACGTGCTTTTTCGCTCTGATTGCATCCCTGATTATCTTCTTCTCCATTACTTTATTTATGTATTATATATTACGATGTTCTTGTTTTCTCTTCTTTCCATTTATTTCTTGTTTCTCTTATTGTTTCTGTTATAAGCCCTCATAAACTAATTGCCCTCATTGAGGCAGATTATAATTCTTTCTTAATGAAAGATTTTATTATTAATATTAACAGAGAGCTAAAAGCAATATTTATTTGTTTTTATTGTGACTTGAGTCCAATCGACAGTGATTCCACGACAAAAAAAAGAATCACTGCTGTGCTTGTAACAAGTAAGCTTTTATAGATTTTTAAAAAAAGTAAAGGAACACCAGATCTATAAATAGGTTCTTCTTCCTAGAACTGATTGCCTTCCTGCGATGCTGTAATGCATTCGATATGAAGAGCATCCGCCCTATACAAATCCGAGCTCTCAAACGACTACGATCTAATGGGGAGCTGGCGGCCCAGATGTGCCTAATAACACAGTGGCCGAGTAAAGAGAAATGCCAGAGAAAGATATGTTCTAAATGAAAGTTGCTGGAGTCCATCAGTTGGTACACCTGACTCGTCACCTGTTGACCACATGTCAACTTGTTCCATTTCCTCCTTTCAGTGCCTTTATTGTATCCCAGGATCCTTTGTACTCTTCTCTTCTCTTGGTCAATCTGGCTCATACGTCCATTTCTTGGATTTTATCTAATACGTTCTTGTAAACGGAGAGGTCAAGATATTAAACCTGCTGAAGAAGATCATAGCTGATGATCTGACGATCGTCTGAGAAGTTCTAATTTCACATTTCAAACTTTTAAAACACTTTTCGATACAAAATATAATCAAAATATACTAACAGGCGAAAAATTCCACCCAATTGATTTTTTCAGTTTCTTGGCTAAAAGTTCCTTTCTGGCGTTTACGTTTCCCAAGTATTTTAATAAGAGTATGTGAAACGTATTAGGATTATTAAAAATATTAATTAAACAAAAGCAATCAGAACCTAAAAAAATTAACTTTAAACAATATTTTAAATTAAAAAGGTCTATTACAGTTTTGCATCCCTCAAGAATTTAGTCGAAATCACATTATCACTCGAGGTACGCATGATGGTATAGAAGGAGCAATATAATTAGGATTGATGAATTAATTGCCACTTCTATTGGGATTATTTTATTAGAATACTAGTTTCGAATGCTGAACATTCATTTTCAGTTTTAAAACATACAAAATTTTCAACACATCAGCACTATGTTACATGAATTATATATACTAATGTTTTCAAAAATGTAAGACAATAAATCGAACATTAGTATTCACCTGAGGAGATCTAACAGCTATCTGAAATATATCCAACGTAGAAAAGGGTAGGAGGCTGTTAGGTTAAATTGTTGGGGTTTACTATGGTAATTCCCTTATGACTCAATGGATTTTTCCCTTCCTATTGGAAACAAATTCAAAATGGGGCTATTGGAAATGTTTATCTACAAAAATCTGGATCGTTTTTAAACGATTTTATTTTTTGTAATAATTGTGTTATTTTTACTTCCGAGTATTTATTAAATTTATGGTTTTTTCATTTAAATGGATAGCGAAACTGGAATTTTGGTTCTTATTATTTTATGCCCTTATATGTTCTTGTACTCATTGATTTACCGATCGTCCAGTTTTTTCGTTGTATTTAGCTTCACAGTTATTACATTTTAGTTCGTATACACGACAAAATAGACCCTTTCCAAAAAAAGCGATGTATACGAACAAAAATGTAATGACTGTGAAGGTAAATACACAGGAAAAACTGGACGATCGTTAAATCAAAGAGTAAAAGAACACATAAGAGCATACAATAATAAGACCCAAAATACTTCAATCCAAATTGAAATCACATTATGTCAATATTTCGAATGCAAGATGTAGTGAACCCGTGGGACGGATATAAACCTTATTAGTTCTAATATATTTTATTGAAATAAGTGTACAATCTGCCTCAGTAAAGGGCAATAGGTACAGAGATAAATGTATTCATTCATACCGTATTTACAAATGCACACACACACACACACACACACGCGCGCACACACACGCACACACACACACACACACACACACACACACACACACACACACACACACACACACACACACACACACACACACACACACACAACTAATAATAATAAAAAATAAAATAAAATAAAAAATATCTTCATAAAATAAAACTAATAATTATTTTAAATAATCAAAAATAAAACAAAATTGAATTAAAATTAAAACACACAAATTATTATTCATTCATACTTTATATACAATACAAACACACTCAGCCCGGGGAACCCCGAATCGAACCTATTCCCCACTTATTGGGAGTCAAGGCTAGACGCGTAGAGATCCCAGCGCTGCTCTCTCGGCTGCATCACTGGTAATATCCAGTGGAGGCTGAGTGGGAGCGCTATGGCCACAGATACTCAGGACTTGAGTAGAGAAGCGGGTCATTACCAGAACTCCAACATAACTTTATACATTACAAAAGGTCTCGGGGCCATTGCCGTTTTAACCTTCTTGGAGGGTTATAAGGTTGGTTATGACTGGATAGGGATTGAGCCAGAGGATTGGGATGATTAGATAGGTTTTGATGAAATTTCGAGAATTTTGAAGGAATGAGATCAAGGACAAAAGGTATTTTTAGGTCATTATGAGCCTTATTAATTTAAAACTCCTTAGTAATATTTTTAAATACTTTGTTTGTTGAGAGACACCTAAAGACATAAAACATTTTTATGTAATGTATTTTAAGAAAGCTATACATATACATTACGAAGCTATTTAAAATAGCCAGTTTTTGGATTCAAGGGAATATTGCTTAGGAACCAGATCACAATCTTCAGATGAGTAGCATATGATAGATATATCGTTGTTGACAGTATCACAACGTTTTCACAATAGTTTTAATCCTATTAAAAAATATATATTATATTGTTTTTTAAACATTTATCCAGTAAGTATTACAACCTGTCACAAATGTGGGCAATAAGTAATACGGATGGCTTTATGAATCCATTCACACAGTATGTACAATAAGAATAAATAAAAAAAAACCACGTAAAGTAATTATATATATATATATATATATATATATATATATATATATATATATATATATATAAATTATAATCAAATCATTATTATTATATATATATATATATATATATATATATATATATATATATATATATATATATATATATATATATATATAATAAAAAATAATAGTTAAGATAAAAACCAACCCCCATCCCTCCACTTTTGGAGGAACAAGCCAGGTCCAAAGAAATCCCAGCGTTTCTCTCCCAGCTGCGTCACTGGAGTAAGGCTCTGTTAGAGTCCTATAGTATATAATAATTGAAAGATAAATTCGATGTAGTTTTTTATTAAATAAAATGTTCATGCTGTACATTATAAAACTATTGTATGTATGTATTTTTTATACAGAAACCTAGGATTGTCTGGTCATATCCATATTTCAAAGTTCATAAAAGTGACATTGACAGTCCATCTCCAGATTCAACGCCTTGCCCCTCCCCCCATTTCAACCCCAAACCCATGGATAACAGATGGTTCCTACCTAGGCAGTAGTCACTATTGATCTGAATCTGAATTTCAGACGTAACACTGAAATTTCAGTAATACTTACTTATGGACAAGCCAGGTAAACTGACGTTGGTTTAGAATCTAGCGCAAATAAAATCAATTTACCTTTAACGGATTAATGATTTTTTCTCTGTAGAAAACCAAGACACGCTTTTTTTGTGCTCAAAGAGCTCCACCAAGTGCTATGGTGTCTTTAGTTCGTTCACAGGAAAAAATTCATTACGCCCTTAAAGGAAAAAAGAGGCAAAGAATATTTTGTAAATATATTCTTGAATACTCACTTTTTGAATCTATGGAGGTATTTTTCATTTCCATGCACTTTATAAGATAAAAATAAATATATTAGTAATGGTGTTTTGACACCATACAAAAAAAAAAAAAAAAAAAAATCATAAATCCGTTAAAGTCAAACATTTTCTTGAATATATGAAGGAACTTTCCAGTTGCGATTAATTTATACTTTATTTTTTTAAATTATTGTTATTTTTTTATATGTATTTTTTTTTTTTTTTTTTTTTGTGAAACGACTTTTTTGGATACAGAAGACATTTTTGAAATTGCTTTAATGAAATTAATAATTCTAACTTACCATTAGAAATATATACCAATATCGACAACGCGAGAATAAATGTTAATGAATATAAAATCAGATATCAATATTATTCGCACATAAAGACTTTTAGCGTAATGACTGGTTTAAGACCATATTAGAATAAGATAAGCCCCAAATTAAAAGTAAAAAAAGGATTAAATGCTGATTTCCAGGCCATATAAACTAATCAGGCGTCTTTAGATTTTCTCAAATATTATTGTATTTACAGAAGCTTGGAATAATTTTCCTAATAAGTCTTTCTAATACAAAATATAATATAAAAGATAGATTTGTCAATAAGGTTTGTTCTTTCCCAAGAAAATGATTTTTTTCGAGCTAGATTGATATTCTGAAACACTGCGTGACTGGTACAAATTTAATTTTTTAAAGGGGTTTGGTTTGAACAGGAAGATTAGAGACTGTTAAAAAGATTCGTGTCTCAGAAAGATATTTATATTATACTTTCGAACCTTTTTTTTTTTTTTTTTTTTTTTTTTGATCGGTAGGTTACACTTCAGAGGTAAAGATTTTATTGAAATCAACTCAGGGAAAACATCACTGTTATATAACCTTCCAAGATGAATATATTACTCCATGGTGAATAAATCTGAATTACATACGTTATTGTTTACTTTGCAGTTTAAGTTTGAACATGTAGATTTAATCTTGTTTTTGTTTTGTTTTTTCTAAAAATTAACTTATTTTTTCATTTTTTTTTATTATTATTAAAACATTATTATCAACTTATACAGATTATCCAAATCGGTATGGATTGTGACACGGCAAGTGTAAAGGGGAGGGGATTCCTTGTTAACATTCCAATTTCGGAACCCCAAGATGCGACAGAAATCTAACTAGGGTTGAAGAGTGGGGGTGAGAATTATCAGCGCTAATCCAATTGCACGCTCGGAAAGCTCTGCTTTAATTAATTAAGGGATGAGAATAAAACCTTGAATCCGAACTAAGGCTGAGTAACAAGCCAATCATTTTCTCCAAATTTGTTACTTATCGAGTTTGCCCAACACGGGGGGGTTCTATTGCCCGCTCGTGCGTTTCGCCACCCTTTATTAATAATTTTACAATAAGATCAGATTTGTATTTCTTGGATAAAACCTGAATATATTGTAAAAAAATTATTAATATATGATGTGACTCATATAAAAGGACAAGCCATTTTTCGTTTGTGATCACTAACTACGACAACTACTTAACCAATCTATACCAAATTTTAGCTACATCAACACCATAGTTCAAGGAATAATTCTAGGAATTATTAAATTGACACATTTTTAATTATATTATCATAAAAAATGGATAAATATGTGGTGCACAGTGAACTTTGATAATAGACCGATAGTTGGCGAGCACCATTCAAGAGAGGTTACAAAGGCATTTTGTTATATACAGCTAGAAATATATAAAAAAAAATTACTTATTTTATTATTAAATAAGATATAAATAACTGCATCAAGTAGATGGACCGAATGAAATAGTCTATCGGGAAAAGGAATCAATTACGGACACAATGCGAAAAAGGAGAATTGACTTTTTCGGCCACATATCAAGACAACCAGAGACCAGACTACTGAAACAATTATTAAATTTCTTTTAGAAAAGTAAAACCAAGAACAACTGATTCATTTAGGTCCAGAATGATTTAAAAGAGCTTAATATAACAATGAATCGAATTGCAGAAAGAAAAGAACAGAGGATTCTGAGAAGTACAGATACAAGACTAAAATTAAAAACAGTCAAACGAAAACAATACACCAGTACGGATAAGGAGAGGGCTGCCAGGACAGAAAGAATGAAGAAGTTCTGGGAAAAGAAGAGGAGATTGAGAAAACATCACAGCTAATATCGTAAAGGCTGTAGTGAATATGGATTGAATTAAGTGCTCCAATGTGGGCGTAAAAAAAAAAAAAAAAAAAAAAAAAAAAAAAAAAAAAAAAAAAAAAAAAAAAAAAAAAAAAAAAAAAAAAAAAAAAAAAAAAAAAAAAAAAAAAAAAAAAAAAAAAAAAAATGCAACATGGTAAAACTATCGGACCAAATGTTATCTATATCATCTTCATAGTGCAAGGTTTACCAATACTGAAATTTGCAATCAAAAATTAAATTTACAATTTTAATTGGCAGAAACGAAGTTATAAATTAATTTCCAACCATATGAAATCTGTAAAATTATTTCTGACAGGTTAAAAAATATTGCCTAATCAAAATATCGTTCCCATATTTTTTGATGTGTGTAAAAATATGATTCACGGATCTTTAGTTGTAAGCACTGATGCAGTCCATTATCCGCAAGTTCCATAATAGTCTCTGTCCATCTGGAATACCAACTCATACATTGAAATTAAAAATAGGATGTCTTATTACGCTTTGACGTAATATTCAAACACCATATCAGTGTAATTTAAACCAGGTTAAAAATTACTGTTATGAGTGAAAATATCATTGAAGAAATAATCCTCAATCGTGTACTTCAATCTAAAATCTGAACATTGGAGGCTTTATGTTGATATATTTTTTCCTAAATCGCGTTTTACATTTATTTTTCGCGTTTAAAAAATATTGACATAATTCTTGCGCCAAAATTTTTATTTTTGATTGAAAATTCTAGGAAAAATATAGCTGTTTCATATATTTTGGTTTAGGCTAATTCAAGTTTTAAAAAATGATTATATCTTCACCGAAAATACCATTATAGATTTTTTTTACACAAAAATTCACAGATTCTAATTCAGCAGCCTTCTTAAAAACATTTAAAAACGTATATTCAATAAAAAAAAAAAAATCATTTTTTTCACCCACTTCAAGAGGAATGAAAAACTCTTCTTTAAATCGCCATTGCTTTGTTTACCTCAGCGCAAAATTTAAAGAGGAGAACATCAGCAAAACAAACGAAAAACCTATTTGAAAAGTTAGAAAACCCAAAATACATTTTGATTTTTAGCTTGCGTTTGATACCAGTTAGGGAGATAAAATCAAATATATTTCAAGCTTATTATCACCCTATATTTTGGGTAAAAATATGAAATTGATAAGTTTAACCGTTGTTCAAGTTTTTGTCAATTAAAAAAAAATTGCTTACCATTTGGTTAGGCAAATTTTGAAGGTTACGAATTTTTTTTATTCTATTTAGATAAAATTTCGTATTTAAGAGTTCTTTTGAAAACTAAATTCGAATCCGATGTTGGTTTTTGTGTAAAATAATCTATAAAGGTAGTTTGCTTTTAAGATCTAATCATTTTTTTAGAATTTAAGTAACCTAAACCAATAAAACAGCAGTATTTTCCCCGAAATTTGCACTCAAAAATGAAAATTTTGGCGTACGATTCATGTCGATATGATTTTCTAAACTCGAGATATAAAATAAATTAGTTTAATGCTGTTTCATTTTTTTTTCTCGGCTTTATGTCTCATTAGTCGGAATGGCAAAACGCGTGTATAATATTTTTGGACCAGAAACTTAAAAAAATTACGAACAAGATCCGTGAGAGGCTTAGTGTGCCCTCCTCTAGTAAGCAACACAATAGTGTAACTGTAATAAGATTTTTAAGTTTAAACATTATTATTAATTTAAATCATAATATTTATTGACAGGCATTGCTGATAGGTCGGTTGTAGGTTTGACGCCTATAAACATACAAACCAACCAACAAAACGTAAACGATAGACCGGTATGTAGTCTTGAAGATTACATTAAATTTGTGAATTTGTATTTTGAAGGGATTTTGTTGAAGTTCAAATGGAGGATTTTAGAAATAAATATTAATTTCATCTAGTAAGTAAACGGAATGGTAATATTTGGATAATATTGAAATCTACAGGCTTACTCCCCAACCTCTTCGTTTACAGCGAAGCCCTCTCTGGCTAAAGAGCGTAAGGAAGAGAGATAGAGTGCGAAAGAGGGAGGTATATAATTTTTCCTATTGGCGGGGGCGGTGAGGGTGTTATGGAGATTGGAGGGGGGAGAGGGGGGGAGGGGGCAGCTCATACATTATGGAACCAGGGCCCCTGTCCCCAGCCACCACCGTCTCAGAAAAATTAGCACTTGCAAATACAGGTAGCGTTTAGTCATCCACGCCTGATTTTCAGGGCCACACAAACATGGAAGAACAAACACTGAAGGTGCGGAGGACATGAAATTCGAAATCAAATAAGTATATCTCTGAAACAGTTCGTCCCCGTTGTAATCTTCATGTGATTTAACACTTTCCGAGAAACCAAACCTGAATTATACACGGGAGCCCACACAAATAGATGGATTTATATACAATAATGGCAGGTAGTACAGGGAAACTATACGGAAAAATGCCCAAACCTCGAACTCTAATAATAAAAAGGTCTGGCTGCTGGAAATTGTCCACCTCCCGTAGCTCTAAACGGTACGGTAAAAAGTATTCCTCGAAATAGCGTCGGGTTTGGGCGGGTGAGGAGGGGAAAGGTTTGAAAATCTTATGTTCTTAGCTGTTTGATCAAATAACTCGGAAACCGTTACTTTTACCACATTTTGTATTAAATGAAATATCAAAAAAATTTGGTTCTATTAATTTTTTTTCTCAGATAGTTTTAGTATATGCGGTTTTTGTATATTGTTTTTTTATCTATGCCATTCTGTATTCCATTTGTCATCTGTTTATCGGTCTGTTCTTTTTGCCACATCTGATTTTTTGTCACTTCTGGTATTTTGTTCATTATAGCCCTGAATAAGACCTGCAACGCAGGTCGAAACGTTGGCACGTATTAAAGAATTCTTCTTTGACGTGGTGTTACTTTCATTGCATCCCTGACTATCTTCTTCTCCAAAAATAATTATACCTTTTCATATATTAAATAATATAAGATTCAAATTATGGTTAGGTAAACCTAAAATAAACGTTAACATTATTTCAGTATTTATCTACATAAAAGTACTATGTATTTGCCCCATAAATTAATTGAATAGTTTAAAATATGCAAAATATATTCCTTGGAATCCTAACCATGCGCTATGGTAAAATTTAACCAAAATAATTCAGAAAAAGTCGTTTCCTATAGACACCACACAACAGAAATTTGGAAAGGTTATGTTTGGTTACTCCTTTCACACTTTACACGATTTCACTAACAAATTAGCATACCTACTTTTTCCATTCCATTCAGCCGAATACGTTAAGGATAAACATCCTTGTTCGGTGGATGGAGATGTTAACCCCTGAGGACATTTGCCATGGGGTCGCGCCGATTTCACGGATTGTGGTTCCCAGGATTATGGTAACTATTGGCACCTGGAGTTGTCCGTCACCAGATGTCCTTATTGTCGTCGACAAATACTTCTTTTAACCGTGTCGTGTAGTATTAGCCTTGTCCGACACCTCAAAGATCCTGTCTCCATTCCAGGGGAAGGTTTTTGAATTTTACCTCCGTTTTGGAATGTTTTCCCCGGAATGTTTCCCAAAAGTAATAAGTGAAATTAGTGTATGTAAGTGAATAAATACAATGTATGTATTAATAATTATATAGTTTAACAAACATTTCCATAATTTTAAATTATATATATCGTCAACTACCGGTAAAAAGAGATCAGAGAAAAATTTTAAGTCAACGAGAGATCAAATATAATCGTGTACAATATTATCTTCATTTTCTAATATACAAATTAATACACAAGTATTGAACATATTAATACACGCTGGGCAATAAAAGTCTGGAAATTATGTTTATGTTTTGCACTTATGCTCCTCTAGTTATTTGTTTCCAATATTTGTTATTCGCTTTTCGATACACTTTTTGAAGGCCATCTAAGCCCAAAATGTTAAATTGACTTTCGTCCGAAAAAACAACAGATTCTCAGAGTGTTGGAGATTTTTTTACAAACTCTTCAACAATTTCCGCGAGACAAGTTTGTAGCAATTTTCGTAGCGCTAGAGCACGGTTTGTCAGGAACAGTTTTTAAAATTTCCCGCTTGATTAATTTATTTATTTTTGGTAGACCCCCATTCCGTGATCTGCTGGATGCACAGACTAAAATGATTTCTAATCATAAGACGATATTCTGACCTTTGTCCTTAAAGCCCATAGCGACTATAATCAGTAGTTATTGTTGAAATGTTTTGTTTTCTTTCATTACATAAGTGTTTCCAAACTTTCTTTGCTATAAAGGTATTTTTTTTAACTTCATAGTTTTCTGTTGACTGCTCTTTGTATGCATTCAATGATATATTATGTTAAAATTAAAGATAAATGTTTGTTGTGTAAAATAATAGTAGTTTCAATATGGGAAATTGCCTATTTTAGACAGGAGGAGCATAAGCGTAAGATTTTAGCAAGAGTTTCCAGACTTTTTATGCCCAGTGTATTTAACCAATAAAAACTATGTATAATATTCAAAGGTTCATTTTGAAAAAAGATAAATATTTTTCCTTTTGAAAGAGGTACTTCTATCTCTCCAGCAAAGACTGGTGTTGTTCGGATCGAAAATTTGACAATTTTTTCCTGATCAGAAAATTAATGGAGAATATTTTATGTTATATAACATTTGCCATGACCTACCGTTTAGGAATTTTATTGGTTTAAATGAAAAAAGTAACGTGTTGGGATTTTTTGAAACGCGCTAGCTCTGTTAGTGTTGCTCGAATAGTTGCCGACAGTTCTTTTATCAGAAGCAGCAAGGTATAAAATCAGCAGATTATAGATATATATATCCATGACCTATTGTTTTTACCAGTTAAGAAGGAATTAAGTTGTTTTATTTCTATTTATCGAGTGTATTTCAAAGTATAAAAAAAAAAAATTATCGAGAAACTGTATAAACTGTTAACTCTATATTTGATTCAACAAAATGTTTTTTATAATTTTGGTATTGATATTTGCAACTGCATACAATATATACATGAAGTAAATATTTGGAAAGTGATTACAATGGCATGACAATACCTCACTGTATTATAAGTCAATATAAAAATTCTGAATTAAAAGGTCTCAAGGACATCTTTTCACTATTTCATTCGCATCGGAGGGTAAGCAGAAATGGATTGCAAGGCAAGTTGAGAGACTTAGGGATTTGTGTAGTTATGGAGTTTACTATGAAAGGATAGGTATCTATAATCAGTAGTTTATTGGTGACAAAGTAAGGAGCATTGAGGATTTTATGAAGGATTTTGGATTGTAAGGATTGGACACGAGATGAATTGGATGGTTTAATGGAGCCCATCTAACTAAGGCCATCCTCATCGGTTCAAAACCCATCCTCAACACCCTTCCTTAATATTCATTGCTTTACCTCAATAACCTTCCTATTCAGTTCCAAAACTCTATTAAAAATTCAGGAGTTACCTTTGATCATTACCTATCCTGGAATAACCATATCGCCCAAATTTCCAAAAAATCCATCATAATCCTTAAACAACTGTATAGATCTCGAGATTCCTTTTCCCAGAGTACCCATCAACTTCTAGTGTCCTCTCTTGTTTTCCCTTGCTTTGATTACTGTTGCTTGGTTATTGGGGGGGGGGGACTGTCTGGAGATCTCGAGATGAAGCTGAGGAGACTGATGAACTGTTTCATTAGATTTATCTTCGGGATCCCCAGGCGGTCACACGTTACTTGCCGATTTTCTGAGCTTGGGTGTCTATTTCCTAAATTCCGACGGCAATACTTTCTGGGTACTTCCCTATACCAATGTCTAAAAACCAAAAACCCTTCCTATATTCTTGATTTATTAACTCTTCGTTCTTCTATCCACCTCCTTAACACTAGATCCCAACCTTTTAACCTGTATATCCCCTCACATAAAACCGCTTCCTTTGACAAATCCTTTATCATTCGTGCTACCTCCTTTTGGAATTCCCTGCCCACCTCTATTCGTAAAGCAGCTTCCATAACTTCCTTTAAAAATAATTTATTCCTGTACCTTTTAGACAATCAATTTTCCGCAAATATGTCAATAATCAAATGAATACTTAGAATTACTTTTTTTTTCCTCTTTCTTTCTTTTATATGTTCATATATATACGATTGTATTTTATGTTATAATTATTATTTCATATATTTATTTATTTTTATTTTTTTAATTAAATTAAATTTTCTTTTTTTGTAAAAAATGTATGCTCTAATAACTCAAGTATCAAATTTGTATTCTTCTTAGGTGACAGTAAGCCCCAGAATAAAGTTTATTTTTGCTTTCTTTCTTTCTTCTTTCAAATAGTATAATTTCAATAGTTTTACATAAAAATTAATGTTGTTATTACTAATTGTTTTTCTATATATATTGATTATCTACTTCAAATCTTTCTTTGAAATTTTCTAAAACCAGGCGTAAACTCGACTCTCTAACGCTTGCCCCTTTTCTGTTTTGAAACTTCCAAAAGTTAATTTTTTGGATTTAAGATATACCTTGCAAATAGCTAAGGGGTATCACACATTCGTATATCTTCCGACAGTCTTGCGCGGAGGGTATCAGATGGGGTAAGAGGAGATGATTAGAAGTGGAATGGTGAAATAAAGGAACAAAGGATAAAGCGGACAATGGGACCTCCTAGGCGCTGTTTTACAGCATTTTTAGAAAAACAAGAACAATGCAAAAGAATGAGACAAAAGCACCCCATGCCCATCTCATCTTCGTTCTGGAACCCTTTCTTTGCCCTTATGGTACATTTGGGAAAAGTTCACTTCGTGAAAGATAGCCATAGAAGACTCTATGGAACTCGATATTAAGACGTTTCCTTCCCGGAACTTTAAGAATAATTTTAAAATTTAGCGTTTGGAGAAAGGTGATGTTATATTGAAATGAAAAATAATCTACAATAAAATTCCTTATGGTTTTGTTAACACCTCTAAGGGCCAAAACACAAATGGACAATAAAATATAGTTAGAATATAGCTGAATATTTTTTTTAAATAATTAAATAATTTATGCATATAATTTTATTTGTATATAACAAGTAAATCGCTTGTGGTATACGTTCATTACATCTGAACATAATATCTAATGCATTTGTGAATATTTATTTATGGATGTACCTTGCGGTTTTCTATATGCACAAGTAATTTAATAGTAATAAAAAAAAATAAATAAAAAAATATTTGTACCACTAAAATCCATGAAGGGTCTGGGATTCAGTACTTACAATTAGGTAAGGAAATATTGTTTTGAGACCAACGGTTATACAAGGAGTTGATGTAGTCAGCATTCATGCTCAACCGCCAGGTTTTCCCCGAACTAAGGGTACCCACTTTATAAAGGCTAAGTGTGCCCCAGGGAGGTCTTCTCAACAGCAATAATATTAAACAGATATCCGCTTTATTCGAATCGAAAATTTTTTCTTATTATTCGAAAGTTTTCTGCGCCTTTTTTAATTTTAGACCAGACGTTTCCAAGCCAGTCTTCAATAAACCCAAACAATAGTTGACACACCAATGAATTTTTTCATAAATTTTCAGTGAATTGAAATAAAAAAACTTAAATTAAAAGTTTGGTTGATTTCCGAGTGCCAAAGTTTGTCAAGCAGTTTCCTGGTGATGCCTATCTGTAAGATTACCTATTTCCAAATTTTTGTTTATACTAACATGATGTAGTTACGTTTGTTTCCTCAGATCTATTTCTAAGCCCCGCATACTACAGGGATTCTTCTCCATGGATTTTAACCTCTCTTAAATTATACCATTCCCCTTGAACGTGTGTATTATCCTTCAATAGAATTTAATATTAAATCAAAAAGTGCTAGTATTTTAAAGCGATTAAATATATATTCAGAAACCATGAAGATATCATTCTATAAGTAATAAACAGATCTGGCTATTAAATGCTAAGTACCTCCAGTGAAGAGCATATGCCTGCACAATACGACTTGAGAGGGGGCGCAGTTCTATTGTCACTTGAATTCGGGCTTCTGTTTATTATAAAACTATAAGTAGGTTCCATTTTTTAGTTATTTAACCAACCTTTATTGTTTTTATATATAAACTGATACGGTCAAAATAGTATCAGTTTCTGATTGTCACTCTCTCTGAACCCTGATGAAGACTTGCAATGCAAGTCGAAACGTCGGCATTATAAATTAAAATATTATTTTTAATTGCTGTGTATCTATGTCTGCATACCCCAACAATCTGCATCTTTAAGCAATTTAAACATTAGATTGAACAATCTACTTTTCTATAAAACTGTTATGGAATTACCCTTAATATCTTGCTTTATATTGCACTAATTATTTTTTTTTTTTTTGCAGGTTTCCTCGATAAACCGAGTACTAAGGAACTTGGCTGCCCAAAAGGAGAGCGGAGGTGGCGTGGCGCACCAAACCCCACCCGATTCGTCCTCGGTCTACGACAAGATCCGCCTACTCAACGGGCAGGCAGCCTGGACCCACAGGCCTCCTCCCTGGTAATTGTTTATAATTATTATAATAATTATAATGAAATCATTATAGAAAATAACAATATTTACTTGAATTCATAAATCGATTCACTTAAAATTCCTAGTATACCCTGACCAGGTAATCAAGAACTTTCTAAAACTATATAATCTTGAATAGTATATAAAAAATACACAGGTATGTTATAAAATAAAAAATAAGATTACTGGGTTTTAAATGGCAGCTCCCCTTTACAAATTGGGGTTTAAATAACAAGCATGACAAATACGAGTAGCAACAAATCATTTATATTATACTTATATTCATTGATTTATTTTTATGATTATTCATTTAAAGATTTTCAATTTAATATTATTATTATTAATATCCAGGCTAGAATAGGTTGGTAACCCGTCCTTTCTGCCCCAATTGGAGTACATAAGGACGTTATGCCCCCCCCCCCCCCCCACAAAAAAAAAAAAAAAAACATTTTTATGTAACTTACCTTACAATTGATTGGTCTAGCACATAAAATTCTATACCTCTGTATAAAGGGGAAAATGGTGAATAAGAATACCTCCGAGGCACAGATATACGAAAAGTGCCGGTTAAGAGAACGCCGGATGATGTATAGTTTACTGTAATTCTTTCAAAACTATTTTACAGGTTTTGGGTTCCCTTGATTCAAAAAAATATCTAATTGTCATTGTGTTTTCTCCTACCTACGTCTTATGTTTGTCTCCTCGTTCTTCTATCAAAGAGATGTCATCATCGGTACGTTTCGTCGCAAAGAAACATAAAAATTATTGAAAAATAAAATTGGGATCCAATAAACAAAAAGATCATAAGTAGCAATTTTGTTTTCATATTTAGCCCTTCTATGAAAAGTAAATAAAGGTACTAAACATTCCTTCACGATTTTTCCCTGAATACTCATTCAATAATTCCCCCGAATGAATAGAAATAAAATAATTGAAATTAGTTTTTTTTTCAATTGTCATCTCATTAACATTTTTTTTTCTTTTTCCAAAACAACTGAACTGAATTTGATTCAAATCATTAAGTGATAATACGTAACAAAATGAATGAAATTTTCTGTTTGTTTAGATGATTTTAAGATATTTATAAAGGATTAAATTTCCTAATCTGCTAACATTAAAAATAATGAATACGTTTCAGTGTGCTTCGTAAATAATAATATTTAGTTATACTGTTTAGCGATATTTATGTATAAATTATTGAAGTAACTGCCGTAAATTACGTCCCACCAGAGGGAAAAAAATCGAATGGGTTTTTCGTTTTTTTTATCAAGGGAAGTAAATAAAAGATTACAAATTATCAACAGCAACACCTTCCTGTAAAAGGGAAGAGTGAAAAGAAATGAATGAAACGCTTCAGCTAACGCCAGAGAATATTTTGATTTTTATTCGATTTTTTTCCCCAACATTTCAATTTTTCACATTTGGCTGGTTTGCTTTGTGGCCGTCAGCTAAAAACTCCAGTAAGATGGGAAAAGAGGGCCGCTAAAGATATAGAAGAAAGAGATAGGGATACAGAGATATAGAGTGAGTGAGAGAGAAAGAGAGAGAGAGAGGGGGGAGAGAGTGAGAGGGAACGGGTGGGCGGGGGGACAGCAAAGGGGGAAGACGCGGATGCTGGCGGTGACGTGGCCTCGGGCGCCACTTTGTACCAGCGCACGATACAATGTTGCAAATGACAAGCCCCTTGCTTTTGCCACGTTATCAATTATCAACAGTATTGCGTACCCCCCCCCCCTTTGTGGTTTAATTCTTTTTTATATTTAATTCGAGAACCCCCCCCCCCCACTCCTCCGCCCCCCCCCACGGTTGCCTACCTCCGCTCCTGGCGTATCTACTCAAACTGATTCTTTAACAGGCTGCCCACTTAGTGGTGCTATTATACCAACCCCCTCAGTGTAATCGCCTGGTTAAAGTAATATGAGTCCCTCTTGCAAGCTGAAAATTGATCCTACAACGCCTCCATTATCTGACCGCGTTAATATCGCTTATGAGACATAGGCGTGTGTTTAGTAGATCTTTTCTCGGAACTATATTTAAACGTCAATTGAGCGTCCGTCAACATCTACAATAACAGTTAGATAAAAAATAGAAAAACTTAATTTAGCTTTAAAATTGATGAATTGACACTTCAACTGGAATTTTTTATTTGAAGACTAGTTTCGAACGTTAAATATTCATCATCAGTTCTAAAAGCATACATAAATTCAAAACATTAGCAATTTCCAACACAGGTTATATACACATTAAATTTTAAAAATGGAAGACAGGAATTCAAACATGTCAATAAGGAGGTAAAGGAGGTAACCTAAGGAGGTAAAATGGAAGGGTTTCTAAAAGATACCAGCACCTAAAGTTGACTGAGTGCATAGAGACGAAAGGAGGAGTTGGGTAGTTAGATAAATGGGCAGTCCCTTATGTTTTCCCTATTCCTGGCCGGTTTTTCTGTTCCTATTGGAAACAAATTTAAAATGGGACTATTTGTTTCTCCCTCTCTTAATGTACGGATGTCCGATTTGGGTAAAAGTAGACAAGCACATAAGTCGAATTAACGCAGTTGAAATACCTTGAAATTGAAAATAGACTATGGTAGAATATCACTAGGCCTTCCAAGGATGTCGTATCTGGAATGTGATAATCGTTTATGCAGAAAGAAGGGAAGGAATCCTAGTCAAGCCAGAAACCTGGCAAGTGAAAGAGAGCAATGGCAGTCATGGCTGGACGCACCTCTACGCTAAAAGGCACTACAGGTTGATGCATAAGAAGAAGAAATACCTTCGCTAGTAAAACAAATAGAGTCTAAGATAAGAATGTAAGAATAAGGGAATACCTGGGAATACCAACGTAGGTGGTTCGGAAACGTTTGCAGAATGAATCAAGATCCAGACCCTCGGATGGTGTTCGATGCGAGACCTACAAGCACAAGACCGCGAGAAAAACCCCGAACCACGTTTAAAGAATATAATCGCAAGCTAGGAGAGAAAAGACGTCATTAAAATGAGTATTTTAATTAATAATAGCGTTCGCACCAGTCTTTTATTACAACAAATTACTACTGAATCCGTGAATAAGTCAAATATAAGTCTAATTAAAAAAAAAAAAAAATATTTAAACGATGAAACGTATGATGCAATTGACACGGGACCACCAGAACTGCCACAGACGGATAGAAGTTTCTCCACAATGAAAAGTATACGGGAGTGAAAGGAGGAGTGAATGAAGAAAAGGAAAATGATCAGTTACAAAGTGATCAGAATGAAATAGAAATTAGATACAGAATAAATACTTAGAATTAGATATATCAAGGATTCTTAAAAGAAAGTGAAATTAATATTTGAACTATGAAATGCCGGTTGAAACTATTCAAATTTTTAGTTTGATATTATTATTAAACATATAAACCGATTATTAAACCTATGCCGATTCGAGTATGGTGATACTCGCTAATCCGAACTGAGGAGGTTCGAATCAGCAGGAAATACGGATTATAGAATGAGAGAAATTAGTAAAAAAAACATAGCATAGTTACAAAGTGATCAGAATAAAAAATAAAAGTATTTAAATCTAGAATATTTAAAGGAGAGTGAATAAATATTACAAATAAGAGAAAAAAAGAAAATGAATAATTTAATAAATCAGTTTTTTTTTTAGAATGTAGGTAGTTGGGGTACGCAAATAGATAAACAGCAATTCAAAATATTTTTTTTTTTTTTTTTTTGCATTGCAAGGTTTTCAGGAAGAGAGATGGACTGAAACGTTGGCATATTAAATTTAAAAAAATATTTTTAAATACTGTTTATCAATGACTGCATACCTCAACTAGCTACATCCTAAAATACTTCTCAGTCAAGTAATACCCAATCAATAATAAATTAGTTGTCGTGGTTTAAAAAATACTTCGTGTGGGGCCTTCGTGCAAGATTCTAACAAAAAGAATATGAATATGAAAAAGCAGCTTCATGAAACTGTTATTAACTTTTAGTTTGATACTGTTTTAAAATGTATAAACCTTAAAAAAGTTATAGACCTACTAAATAAAAACCAACGGTTGTTCAAATCAACGTAAGAATAGGATCACAGATTGGTGAAAATCGATAGAAAATTAATTAAATGGGGGGGAACAAATGTTTGGGTATTTTTTCAAAATTTACACCACATTTTTTTTTTTTTTTTTTAATAGCGTGATGAGTATTTGCATTTTACTAAAAAAAAAAAAAAAAAAAAATTAAAATTAAAATAAATAAATCATTCAACAACGAAAATCAATTTGTTGTAAAAAAGAAAAAAAGTATTAATATTAACCGATAATGAAATTAAGAAATGAATACATAGGTATTTTAGTTCAATTTCAAGTAAGATTTTAAAATACATAAAGTTTAACGAGATTAAGATACCAACTGACCCCTGCAATTCAATTCTATTCAACACAGCTTCCAATGCCATGGTTTCTAAAAATTTCCCCTTATCATGCATAATAATTAGGCTTACTAATTTTTAGTACTGAATACTGTAATATGTGATATCTTACATATATACGACATTATTAAAAACCGTAAATTAACAATATAAATTAAATATCCGTAACAAAAGGTAATAAAATATGAAGGGGCCCGGATTTTTTGGCCCGACGCCTAATACGGGGCAGCTTGAAAGAATTTTAGAATTATTATTAATTGCTTCTAAAAACTTTCCCTTGTTCCTCTCCTCTCGTCCCGCGTAAAAGTAACTTCTCGAGTTACTTTATAGTGTAACGAATAAAGTTCCTTAATCTTTATTCCGCTACTTAGCTTCTGTAGTATTCATCTATTTTAACACATAATTAGTGAGTATTTTAATTAATAATAGCGTTCGCACCAGTCTTTTATTACAACAAATTACTACTGAATCCGTGAATAAGTCAAATATAAGTCTAATTTAAAAAAAAAAAAATATTTAAAAAATATAATTTACTAGCTTATGTGACATGCATAAGTGATTACCTATTCATATATAATATTTTTAATTAAGTACTATTAATTATTATTAATATTATCAATTAGCAAAATTTGTAAAGTATTATAAATAAATTAAAGTTTTATACAAAATAAAATAAAATAAATAAAAAGATTAAGGTAATATGAAAAATGAGTTCTTCTATATGCTCAGGTTCAGTTATTAAAACCCTATCTTAAAAATTAGAAAAAAGAGTATTTAGCCAAAAAAAAAAAAAATCAATCATAAAATTCCTTTTAAATTCTACCACACAACTGTGTAAACGTACTTTCAATTCTGTATTTGAAAAGATATCCATACGGTGTCAATAACTGATTTTACATTACGTATTGTCACTATCTAGTAAAATACACTCCAGGAATAATGTTCTTGTTTAGCTCAAAGTACGTAATTAAGGAAATATACAGCAAATTCCAACTTTATTGGACAATTCTTTCTATAATTTTAGTATGAATATTTCCTTAAGGGTGCCAATAACTGTCTGGTTAACCCTACATTGTTCAAAAAGTAGGTACGTATAGGTCTTCCTAAATTTTATAAATAGGATTATTTAAAATTGTTTGGGACTTTTTTTAAAAATTATAAATCAAACAGAACGATTCGCCATCCTTAAATCTCTATAATACTTTCAAAATATGAAGACAAAAGATAAAACTATTACAATACTAACGGACAGACAATGTACTCTATAAAAGATTAAAAAAAACAGGCACTGTCACAATCCCATAATTGAAAAATCACAAAATATTTCTTAAAAATGCCATACTAAAAATAGAGGATATAAATATGAAATATCTTTAAATCATTAAATATTCATAAATTTTTATCTTTTTATATTTCTGATGATAAAATAACTTTAGTTGCTTGATTTTGTTGAATTTTGGTTTATTTATATATAATAATATAACTTTTTGTTCTTTATTTTATTTTATTTTTCTTGATTATTTTTTATAATGACCTTTCGACACATGTACTATGTATATGTAAAATAATAATCAAAACAAAAATTAAAAATTACATGTACATTGTATACTTTTAAGTATTGTGTGTACAGAAATAAATAAAATCCTAATTAGGATTGATGAATTAATTGCCACTTCTATTGAGATTATTTTATTAGAAAACTAGTTTCGAATGCTAAACATTCATCTTCAGTTCTAAAACATACAAAAATTTTTCAACACATCAGTACCATGTTACATATATTATATATACTAAAGTTTTTAAAAAAGTTAAGACAAGAAATTAAACATAGGTACTCACCTTCGAGGTAACTAAAACAGAAATGGACTTCTCACTGAATTCGTGAGAAGTAAAAGGGAGCAGGTAGGTTAAATTTTTGATTTACAATGGGGTTTGTTATGACTCATTGGATTTTTCCGTTCCTATGTGAAACAAATTTAATATTGGATTTGTTAATCTGATCATTTAAACAAAAATCTGGATCGGTTTTAAACGATTTTATTATTTCAAGTGATTCAAAAGTATTAAATTTTAGGCTATTTTCTACTTGATGTAATATTTTTATTAAATTCGTGGTTATTTTCATTTAGATGGATAGCGAAATTGGAATTTTGGGTCTTATTAGTGTATGCTCTTATATGCTCTTTTACTCTTTGATTTACCGATCGTCCAGTTTTTCCCGTGTATTTTGCTTCACAGTCATTACATTTTAATTCGTATACGCCGCTTTTTTGGAAAGGGTCTATTTTGTCTTTCGGTGAAGGGAAGTATGATGACAATGGTTTATCTATTTTAAATGCAGGGTTTAAAACTAATTTTTTTTAATTCTTTCCCGACTTTAGGGGATATTGGCCATCATTCGTACCTCAGGTAAATAAAATCCCTTCCAACATGGTTACTGCTGGAAGGAAAACACTAAATGGGTCTTTTACATCTAAATTTATAGATGCACCTTTGATTGAACTGCATCGCAATTAATCACATATCACATGTACAGAAAATACTGCACTTAACTTGCTAAAGATGTAGATTTATTTTTAATTATAACTTCTAAGAATGAGAATGGGAGCAGGGTACCTCAGTGTGTAAGACACCGATACTCCAAGCTTCCGGGCCCGAGTTCGAGTCCGCCTGAAGGAAAAAAATTATTTTCTGAAATTTCGGCTATGGATAGACTTCGAAGTCGGCTGACAGTTTATATGATTCATGTTTGAATTAATATAAATTCCACAAATCTATCGCCTTTAGGTCACAGCTACTAAACCTTATTTTTATTCATTGATAATCTATAAAGAAACAGAAATTTTTTTTCATATAAATATATAATTTTTAAAACGAATTTTATTTTATTTTTCTCTAATTTAAAATTACAGGTATCCAGGAAGCGGTAGCCCATTCCAGCCAAGCCCTCCGTCCCACCTTGCCGATCTCGTCACCGACATAACGACAAAGAAAGGTAATTAATTAAATTAATTAATATATTTTTTATCAATTAAATATCTCATAAAAATGTACTTATAGTATTGTTCTTACGTATTCAATTTTCAATACTAAATAATTTAAAATTTGTTTAATATACTAAAGATATGTTTGATGTAATTAAATGCATTCAATTTACTTTTCAAGTTATAACAAAAACCTAAATGAAAAATATACAAAATATTCACAAATTAAATTGTGTCGATTCTAAAAATTCCGATATTAAAATTCAGTAGTACAACATAATAAATGTTGTAATCACATTACTTTGTTAATAAGCAGCATTTCGAGTTTTTTCAGAGCATAATGGAAAGATTGAATAAAAGCCCATTATGGTCTGGTAATTTAATATTTGTTTATTCTTCTATTTAATACAATTATTAATTAATTAATTTAAGTATAGAAAAAATTGAGGTTAATATTTTAATTATCTTTAAAGTTTGAAATTTACATAAGCGTTACCGTCACAAATCCGTTCCTCAAGTCGTAGATTCATTTTTGTAGCTGATTTAAGTTATTTACAGCCATATACAAGTACATTTTTGCCATTTTTATACAAAACATTTGAAACAAATTATTATCAACAACAGAAATTTACTGACTATTTTATTAGAAAAAATTAATTTTAATATTTTATTTAAAAAGAAGTCTTAATTTTATGAGAATAATTGTATTTTTTTGTCAAAACACATTGATAGGATAAAAGAAGTATTTTTTTTACGGATAACTGAGTTTAAAAAAATTATATTTTTCTTAATTCAGGATCGTCATAAAACTTCCTTATACCAACTTTATGGTTTTAAATATACCTTTAAAATATGAAATATTTTATTCGAACGCTATTGAGGATGAAAAGAGGTCTGTTTATGAATTTATTACTGGTATTAAAAGTTATGGTTCGAAAAAAATCATTGAGAAGGCCCATGTCTTTTTGTTCTTTCAACTTCCACTATCGAAATAATTTAGTTTTGTTTATTTAATGGTTAGTTTGAAAAAAAAAAAATATGTTTTTTTAATTCAGGAAACATTTTGAATAGTTTGAATTAGCAACACCAAAGCATCACTCCAATTTTTTTCACTTTTTTTTGTTGTAATTGCAAAAATTATAATTGTTATGGAAGTTACGTATTACAACTTTATAGTCCAACGATATTGACGATGAAAAAGGTCTTAATATGAATTTATTACTTGTATTAGAAGTTATGATTCGAAAAAAATCATTGAAAAAGTCTTTATCTTCTTGTTTTTTCTTCAATTCCCAACAATGGCATTATTTATTTTTGCTAATTTTTTCGTAGTTAGGTATTAAAAAAGAAATGTCTGAATCTAGGAAGCACTTCGCATTGTTTAAATTAGCTATCCCCTAACACCATTCCAATTTTCAAAAAATTTTTTGTTGTCATTGTAATAGCCCCATAAAGCCCTGCTAATATGGGGGAAAAGAGTCCTTCGAAAGATATATGGCCCAATCAAACAGCAAAAAAGGTGACGAATCAGAAGCAATGTAGAGAAACACTCTAGTTGGTCCCAATTGGTTCGGATTTTCGACGCTCTACTGCATATACATATATATACGATTGTATTTAATGTTATTTTTATTATTTCACATTTTCTAAAATTTAATTTAATTTTTTTGTTCCTGTCAAAAATGTATGTTGTAATAACTGAAGCATTTAATTTGTAAATAATACGGCCAGACAATTGTATTTGTAACTATGCATTATCATTATTCTTAGAGGAATGTAAGTCCCAAAATAAGTTTATTTTTTCATTTCATTTCCTCTCGAAAAGTAATGACTAAAACACCGAAAAATTTGGGAACAAGGTTAGAATCGATAAAAGGTATTCTGGGCGCGCGTAGGGACTGGAGACACTCTTATGTAACGGTACCAATGTATTCTCTGTAGAACTGTTAGATGCTTAAACTGTACGGGCGATATATTATAGAATATAAAAACTTTCCAGACAAATGCAGATCCGCTAAACGATAAAGTACACGGGATAGCCGCAGATAGTTCCAAACTGTTAATAATTGGTGAACAAAATTCAAAGTTAATAACGTTAAAACTTTAAGGGAGCGAGCTGGGAGGGGAGGCCGTATCTGGCACAAAGATCTTTTAATATTTCTCGGTGGAGGGGGTAGGATGGCTCCACCCTTCAAAAGGGGATATTAAATTTGTGGAATTTGGCGGTGGAGTGGGGGGACCTAACCGCTTTAAAACTAGCGCACAACTACCCGCCCCTTATATTAAAAACGACCCTCTCCCCTTTCGTTTTCGTAGATAGGAGCATCCCTCCCTTTTCCCTTAAACAAGGCATATTACATCCATATTATTTCTAATAACTCGGCAAAACCTCGCCTGTCCAGCTCTTGCGCATCCCAGCTGAAAATAATCTGTCATCTCGACACCTAAGCCTCGTTATTTAATCTCTAATTAGAGAAAACGTATAGATCTTCGATTATATATGTGTCTTTTTTCACATTAAGGCTACCAGTTACTTGCTAGTTCTCAGCTGTGAGTCAATATAGAGAAATTATCACGTAAAATTGTAGTTTTGTAAGCTATCTCTTTAGCACAACCAAAACCCGTTGTCCGGAAATTAATGCAGGATTTCATGTTTAAACCAAAACCTGATATTATTATCAAAGATAATATTTATCAGGTTTTGGTTGTGGTAAAGAGATAGCATACTAAACTACAATTTTTCGTGAAAAAAATTTTTCTCTATCACTGAGAGCTGATAACTGGTAAATAACTGGCAGCCTTAATGTGAAAAGACCCTTTTTTTTTAAATTGTAGTTAATTATAAATTATTGATCGGATATTATTAAGTACATATGTATGTCAGTAATAAAATACTGTATTACTGTTTTATTTATTGCAGTATTTATTACAAAACCATCAATTTTGTATAACTCGTAAATAATACATAAAAATTATTGAGAAAGAAATTTGTAATCTGATAAACAAAAATGATCATAATTAGTTGTTTTTTTTTTTTTTATTTTTGTGTTTGTGTGTGTGTGTGTGTGTGTGTGTGTGTGTGTGTGTGTGTGTGTGTGTGTGTGTGTGTGTGTGTGTGTGTGTGTGTGTGTGTGTGTGTGTGTGTGTGTGTGTGTGTGTGTGTGTGTGTGTGTGTGTAATTAAGTTTTTCTTTGAAAAGTATATACATATACTAAAAACTCCTTGAAGATTTTTCCCTGAATACTCATTCAATAGTTCCACCGGATAGGGGAAGAATCATGGAAATATGTGTTTTCTAATTATTGTCATCATTATCTGATCAACATTTTTTTTATTTTTTTTTTTTTTCTAAATCCACTGAACTGAATTTGATTAAAATCATTAAGTGATAATGCATAACATAATGAATTCAGTTTTACAATTTAAAGATTATTATTATTTGTTTAGAGAAGAGTTTTGATGTGAAAAATCTGTTTAGATGTATTTATAAAGGATTTTTTTTTTGGATGCTATAAATCAGGTTTTGCACTATTATAGATTCCTACTACCCACACAAAAATCGCCATTCAAATCTGTGAAAAGTCACAGCTGAGAACTGGCAGTCTTAATGTGAAAAATTGAGCAGTATTTCTTCAATATTTCCATACATAGAAGTAATTTTTAACTTGGTTAAAATGGAAGAGATTGAGTGGTTGAAGATTTTAATGTATGACTTGGTAATCCAGATAGGGGTTATTTAGAAACGACCGCGGATGATGGGATCAGTGCTTACAACCAACGGGCCATGAATTATACTTTTACACACAATATCAAAGGTCAAAGGATCATTAATTAATTATTAATAATAATTATTGTTTGGCAGAAATATTGATTTCATCTGGTTAAATTATCAATTGATGATTATTCAAAGTAAACAAATTTGAAGGAAAATAGCGTATCAACCGCTAAAGCCAGGTCAAAATGTTAATACAAAAAATTACAACGCGACTTTTTTTCATTTAAACTAATATAGCTCCCAAACGGTTGGTCCTAGGAGCAAATGTTATATAACAAAAAATATACTTCATTACATTTCTGAAAAGGAAAATTGGTTAAATTTTCTATCCGAGCAACACCAACACAGCTAGAGCGTTAGTTAAATTCCTCATTTACATAATTTTCCCGAAATCACAATCATATTGAATCCTTTGTTCATTATACTGTTGTTGACGCCTCAGCTATAAGCGTAGCGAACTAAAGAACATGGTCACAGGTAAATTAATAGGTAATAAGTACCTTTTAGGCTAAGCGCTAACTAATCAACGACAAAGGCACAATATAAAAATGATATTAAGGGCTTAGAGGCGCAGGGGCGAGGGAAAGGAGCGCACATATTGGATTCCACCTGATCGCTCTCCGCCCTAATCGAATTGAAATGCCATTACACCGTTCTATTGTTTGCCGCCCTCACCATTTAATTCACTTTGGTGTTCTTTATGTCAAGTGCTAGCCTGATCTGCCTGTCCTCCAAGTCCTTCAACCAGTGCCATCTATATCACTTACTCGCGCATTCGATGGAAACTTTTTCAGTATTTTTTTTTTAGCTGGTAAAAAGTATAACTAAATAGCTGCCTCATAAGGATTAAATACAACTAGGATTGAATTATTGGTATTGCGAAGAGGTGGCTTGCTCATTTTAACTGTTACTTTAAGATAACCAGTTCTTTATAGTATAGTATGTAGTGGGTATAGTAAAGAACTATACATTAGTAGCACTTCAATAATAATTATATAATAAAAAGTTTTATTCAAATGAAATTTAACAGTTTATAATTGTAACATATTATATATTATTACATGTTTTGGTAATAAAACAATTTACACTAGATAGTGAGCTTAGCTATAATGGATATAATTTGGAATGCATTTTTTAACAGTAGGAAAAATAAGAAAACAAAATTGATAAAAAACAATGACACGATAGAATTTACCATTTACCATACTAAAAATACATAATTTATTAACTTCTTGTACGTTAAAGTTAATTACATTTTCGGATAATTAACTTATATATGATTTTCTTTCAATAAATTTAATTTCAAGCTGAAGCAATAACTTTTTGGAAGTCTTATTAGTTAAATATTATTCTAGTAGTATGTGGTTTGTACTTTTGTGTATGTATCTTCTGTTGAAAAAGTTCCGGGTATATGTGTGAATAAATTGTTTAATTGTTTGAAAACCAAATTTGAGAGCACGTCAATACATTCTAAAGTTCTACTTTAGAAAATCTCTAAGCCGTATTCTTTTCATACTTGGAGGGTTTATCGGGAATCAAGTGTGAAGCCAGTTGATTTGATAGTGTATTATGATAGCTGGTTTGGTCTAAATAAGACCATCTATATGGATAATGTTTTTGTGACATTATAAGGAGCACTGAGATTTTACGAAGGATTTCGAATTGGAAGGCTTCGAAAGTTTAATGGAGCCCTAAAGCACAACTCCATATCGCTGATTTGCTGCAACATTGACATAACTCGAAAACAAGCTTTTGAGTTATGCCGAGCTGTATAATGAACCATTCACTTATGAAGTTTATATTTTCTACTAGAACGTTATATAATTCACTAAGAGAGAGCTGAATACTTCACCATTTTATGTCTACAGATCGTCCTGTACTTTATTCACAAGACTATTTCTGGCATTGTCCTAGACCAAACCCTTTCCTAGAAAGACAATATTTCCCTTATAGCCCGACGAACAATTCGACTCCTAAACCGATCCCGTCATCCAGTCAATCCGCTAACTGTTAATTTTTCCCTCGTATCCCCCCATTTTGATTATGGTAGTGTGGTGTATGGAGGTCTCTCGGAATCTCAGGATGCAAGATTAAAGAAGATAATGAACTGTTGCCTGAGATCCGTTCTGGGGATACCACGCATAACATAATAACATATTTCTCACCACTACACCAAATTAAAATGTTTATTTCCCTCCTTCCGACGACAGTACTTCCTTGGTTCGCTCCTTTACAAATCTCTTTCCTCTCAGTCACCTCTCTACATTCTGAAATCATTGAAGTCATCAGTGAGTTCCCGCAAAACTAGATCCCGTCCTTCTGAGCTTTACCTAACTCCCTTCCACACGGTTCTTCATAGGCAGTGCGTCTGATTTCTGGAACTCCCTACCATCCAGGTTACGCCATTCCTCCACTCTCGATACCTTTAAATCCCGACTCTTCCTTTACTTAGGTATTCAGTCAAATAATCAAATAGAAGAAGAATATATTCAACAAAGAAATAGGAATATTCAGTATATAAGTTCAATGTAATCTTGTTTTTGTTTTTATTTTTGTCATTAATTAGATTATTAACCCAGGTTACATTTATTATTTTTTTTTTATTTTATGCTGATAAGATGTATTTTAACCCTGTTTACGGCATTTTTTATTTTTATCTGTTTTTATTTGCTTACCTTATTTAAATTTAGGATCATTTTTTTTTTCTTTTGTTATTTGTAATGAGGAATTAATACTATTTTTTCTATCATAATTTTAATTTTAATATTGTTAAATAGCTAAAAAGTTGGTCCTTAATATTATCCGGCTGCTAGACCGCCATTATATTCTTCATTATAATTCATTCATTCACTTCACCATTTTGAGTTTTAAAGAAATCCAGAATTTTCTGAAACTTGGAATTCCTCCTGAATATAGTGCTGGTGGTTCACAATTTTTATATTTTTTACTTCCTAAATTAATGCCAAATCCAGGGTCGTTTGGATATGATTTTAATCAATTTAATTCGAGAATTAGCTTATTATTTCTTTAAAACATTGAAGACTCGGTGTACTTGAAGTGTGGTGGGGTGCTGGGGGGGGGGGGGGGGGGGTGGCTCCCTTTAGTTCAGAAAAAGCTAATTTGTTCAAGGGTTAGAGTGGGAGCGGATGAAAGAGCTGCTGCGTGAGGCGCTGTTTGCACATTGGATCAGAAGCCTCTTTTGTTGAGGACTTGTTTGTTTGTTCACTTACCGATGTTGACTCAAACCGTTCTTGGCCTCATTAGCTTCAAGTCTCTTTTATGTCAGCAAAAAAAAAAAAAAAAAAAAAAAAAAAAAAAAAAAAAAAAAAAAAAAAAAAAAAAAAAAAAAAAAAAAAAAAAAAAAAAAAAAAAAAAAAAAAAAAAAAAAAAAAAAAAAAAAAAAAAAAAAAAAAAAAAAAAAAAAAAAAAAAAAAAAAAAAAAAAAAAAAAAAAAAAAAAAAAAAAAAAAAAAAAAAAAAACAAATGGTGTTAATTCATCGACTGTATGATTTTTTTTTTTCGGTTTTCCTTTAATTAAGTATTTAAATTATTATCAAGACTAAAGCGACAAGAAACTGCTCGTAGTTACAACTGCTTCAAAATTTACTAGACAAACGATCAAAGCTCCTAATTCATTACAAAAGACATATTTGCATGTCTATTATTAGACCTATTTGGGCGTACGGAGTTGAGCTTTAGGAAACTACTAAACCATCCAATTCATCCGATTGTCACCAATAAACTTATCCATAAAGACCTTAATGTTCCATATGTTGCTGAGTTAGCCCAAACCAGACACCTATCCTTTCATAGTAAGCTCCATAACCACTAATATATATGATAAGGTATAATTATATTTCTTTTATGAATAAAAAAAATAGCCGTATTTTTGGCTAAACCGAATTTACTGAAACTTTTTTATTTCGAATGGAAAATTACTGCTTAAGTATTTCTCGGGAAATAACGTATAGCGATATAACATAACCAGAAACATAGATTGATTTGGTTGTTCACAGATGCAATCAGAATCATGCACTTACTGTGTAGTACGAACCAACAAACGATTCACTTCTACGGAAATAAATTTTGAAATTAATTAGTTGTCAATTATAATCTTGCGTTGAAAATTAGATGTTGGTGCTTCTGATGACTGAAAAGAAAATGGCCAAGAGAACTTCTAAAGTAGAACTATTGAAGTGCTACTAGTGAGCAGTTCTTTACATGTTATTGACGTGTCATTGTAATCATGTTCCTCAATTGTACTTGTTGTATATAATGTATACCGTTGAAAATGAGAATAAATAATTTTTAAAAAATATTTAACTTAAATAATTACATGACTAAAATGACAATAAACTGCTCGTCGTTACAGACTACTTCAACATTTACCAGACAAACGTCCACAGTTCCCAATTGATTACAAAAGACTCATATACATGACTTTGATTAGACTTATTTGGACGTACTCAGTTGAGCTTTGGGGCCCCACTAAACCATCTTAAAGTTATCTTTTATCCAATCTTACAATCCAAAATCGTACAAAAAATCCTCAATGCTCCTTACATGGTCATCAATAAACTTATCCATAAAGCCCTTAATGTTCCATATGTTGCTGAGTTAGCCCATACCAGATACCTATCCTTTCATAGTAAGCTCCATAACCACTCAAATCCATTAGTTTCTAAACTTGCTTCCCACTCCATTCCCGATAATCCTCCAAGGTGTCTGAAAAGAAGATAGCCTTGAGATCTTCTAGTGTAGACTTTTTATTGAAGTGCTACTGATGAGTAGTTCTTTTCAAGTTTTGACATTTACTTAATGTATATATTTGTACAGTTGTAAATTCCAACAAATTGATATAAAAAAAAAAAAAATTATTACTATTTACGAATATTATTATACCAGTTATCAATTAATCAATTTGATTTGCTATATCAGTGAAATTATCGTAACAAATAATATTTATGGTTATATATGATTTGCAAGTCAGATACAGAATTTTTCCAACGATATTCAAAAATTGTCAGGGTTAATTTCGTAATTTCCTAACAATTTCAGAATTGTTCTAATTAAATTCAGAACTCTCCATTTCAAATTCAGAATTCTTTATAAAAAAAAATTATTTTTTATTTTTTATCACTGTTATACACGAAGCTGGCAATTATCTAAAGAATTGTACCATTATTTCTAATAATTAGTTATAATTTATATGTTCAAATACGTCTGATAATTGTCATTTAAATGAGCCTTTTGTAATTAATCGGGAGCTGTGGACGATTGTCTGGTAAATGTTAAAGTAGTCTGTAACGACGAGCAGTTTCTTGTCATTTTAGTCTTGTAATTATTTAAGTTAAATATTTTTAAAAACTATTTATTCTTATTTTCAACGGTATACATTATATACAACAAGTACAATTGAGGAACATGATTACAATGACACGTCAATAACATGTAAAGAACTGCTCACCAGTAGCACTTCAAATTTGTCTAGTAAATGTTGGAGAAGTCAACAACGACGAGCAGTTTTCTGTTGTCAGTTTTAGTGTTGTTGATACTTTTATCTCTATAAAGTAAATTGGGAAAAGGAATAGATCATAGATAGACCTATCAATGAAATATTGTTTTCCCTGTTAGAGAGAAATTGAGTTTTTTAAAATATTGTTTTGTTTTTATACAGTCGTAATTTTCAATAGAGTGATAAATAAATAAACTATTAAATTGTGATGAAATGCTTTGTCAACAAAAATCAATTTTAAGCTGAGTTTATTTGACCTTCGACATTGTAAACAACCGCTTCATTTGGACAAACTCAGTCGGATAATCACCTCTTGAGTTATTTACAACGCGGATAAGCTTAATCGACTCCTGGTTACAGTTTATCTAACTGACCCTAGGAGATGATGAGTTAGGATTTGTCCCAGCTTCGGGTTCGGGAAGGGTCCTACTAATAAGTTGTCAGATGGCCTGTCGTGCCTTAAAGCAAATTACTTACAGCCAAATGATTCTATTTCAATAGGGTGGCAAGAAGGGGAGTCTGGTTTTTCCCCTCCCGGCATTCTCTCCCTTTTTGCTACATTTTGCCGGGGAGATTACCATTTTCGTACACGTATGAACATATCATACAAGCACTAATAGCAGGAGGTACATTTGTATGGTTAGGCATGACTTAGCGCAAAGGAAATACAATTGCCAAAGTTTTTAAGATGGGATCCTTCAAATTCACAGTAGCAAATCACAACGGAATCCGATATTCTCACCAATGATGCTGTTTGAGAAACCGATGGATAAATTAAATAAATTACAGAAGTTAAAGTAGCAAAATACCTATTATTCCGGGAAGTAAGAGAAGTTATGATTTAATTAAGTATATTAATATCCCGATTTGTCCGAGATACATTTTACATAACAAACATTATTAATTTTACGATGTAATATTACAACGGATTTAGTCCCTTAATAAATATAAAGGAAGCCATAGATATAGAATAGAATAGAAAAATAAATTTATTCTGGGACAAAGACCCTTAAGAAAATCAAGTAAGTACGGAAATAAGTACAAATAAATCTGTTCTGAGACATATCAACATACAAAAAAAAAATTAAATAAATTAAAATAATATTATTAAAGATAATATATACATATACTATCGAAAGATAAAAATATGAGAACACTCCACAAATGAGAAAAACAAAAAAATTCCTATGGTACAATGCTTAGCGTAGTGCAAAAGGTACATTAAAGTATCTAAATGTTATACCCACAAAAATAAAAATTAGTATTAAGTGGAATCTAAATAATGCATAAATAAATAAAATAAAATAAAATATATTTTTTTCATCTATAATATCAAAGCAGTTCTTCATGTACTAAATCAATTCCGAATATCACTTCTCTTCAGGAATCAACCATTCCTCCTGCAAGCCAAAAAAAATTGTAGAAGATTGGAGAACGGAGAAATAGGATGATAATTTTAAAATTTGTTTCTTGAAAAATTACTAGGGCTGTGATTTATATGCAATAAGAACTGAAAAATATGCACATATATGTGAAAATATATTGGGTAAAATATGCAATTAAAAGCCGAAAACATCCAACTATCTACATTATTAAAAACATCATTACATTATTAAAAACAAACATGACAAGACTAATATAAGAAATATTGTAAAACTTTTAACACAGTATAAAACTTAAAGTAGCTTAATATATGTAAGGGTGTTAGCTCGAGCTGAAGTACTACATAAATTGATATGGAAACAGACTTTTCTGACCCAGCGGCCGAACAATAGTTTCTTCAAATTCTGACTTTTTACCTTTTTTTTTTATTTGTGCTTTGCTGTTTTTATGAGGTGTGTTACTAAAAAACCTTGCAGTAGCTGATATAACTTTATAAAACAAAAACGATATAAAATGTCTCCATCACCCTTGGAAGTATTATACGAGACTCACATACATACTTTCCAACAAGATGTTTTTGTGTCTTAGTGGACACCGCTTGAGGGACTGGATAAAATAATGATGGTAGAAAGAAGGGAAAAATGAAAAGTCGAGTAATATTCCAAGTATTTAAGCGGGGTAACAACAGAAATTATTCCAATTAAACAATTCCAAATGTTCGCGCCAAAGGAAAAATCAGCACCTTGACAAACACGAGTTCATTATTTTCGTCATTAGGGCGCATATGAAGGTAAATATGCTATTACATGTGAATGAATGAATGAAATTATTTTATTAAATAAGCGTAACGCTTGTTACGATAGAGCTTGGCCAATCTAGTTACATTTACACAGCAAAATACACATGTATAGGTACATATTTACAAGAAAATAAAATAAGATCCATTTGATTTTAGAAACATGAAACAAAATTTCTTAATTAACAATATTTTTTGATATAACATAATTTCTTACTTAATTAAGTGGTTTTATTATGTACAAGTAAACGATTTAAATTAAACCAACAAATCAAAACTAAAAAAAAAACAAAAAATTAAATCTTGTTTTTGTTTTTTATCCTCTTGGGTGTTATGTCATTATTCGTTCAGAAGGAATGTTCTAAGCTTAATAACATTTGTAACGAAATTATATACTATGTAAATTATTTGCTCATCTTCAATTGTTACAATCGTGGCTATATTATGGGGGATGTTTAAGGAAGAATCAGCACCTTCACAAACACGAACTCATTATTTTTGTCATTGTGCGTTAATTAAGTAATAGAAGGAGTTCTCATTGCTATTTTTCGGTTTTTATTTATATAGTTATTTACATAAAAATATTCAAATGTTAAATGCTGATATGGCGGATATGAAGGTAAGTATGCTATTACATGTCAAAATATGCAAAGTAAAAATTGTTTAAATTGATTCCAAATGAGAAATATGCAAACCTGTATATTTCACAGCCCTAATAATCACCGTTTCAAACGCTCAAAAGGATTATTTTTTGATATAGCAATCTATATTACAACATTTCACTGATACATATATATATATATATATATATATATATATATATATATATATATATATATATATATATATATATATATATATATATATATACATTGAAATCTTACCAGATACAACTTGAGACATCTTCCGTACCAATTCTATTCACGCTGAGTCAGCTGACTGTTCACTGCATAGGATTCCCCAAAGCCGTACCAGAAGTGATGCAGCATCAGTTGTTCGGACAAGCGAATACACGATACCATCTTCAACCAATGCGCAGACGGATTCTTCCGGCAGAGTTTAGTTTTAATTAAAGTGACGCAGGGATTTGATTAAAAATCCGACTATTGGGGAGGAGTTTTCTGCCTGGTGGCCAATTAGAGGATGCAGATGAAGGGAGAGTTCCGTGTGAAGCGAAGCCCAACCGGCGGGTCAATACAAAAATCATATTAAACGAGGGCTGCGGCTGGTTGTCCTTCTCAAAGAACAAATTGCATTCCTTCGCACACGCGCCGATAAACGCAATTCATACGCGTTGTGTCCTGTAAGCGCTCCCTTTTTCCATAGGGCGATCCGTTTTAACAAGCAAGCCCGAAGCCTTTACCGCTGAAGATTATCAGGCTCGCCAACAAACAATGGAGATGTTATACAAATAAAAATATTGTTAGAGAAACGTAAAATGAAAGATCCTCCAATGATTTAATAATATATGCCTAACGGTTAGGATGAGTTTCTCATCTCGTTATCAGTGCAAAGCGGAATACAGCAACTGCATTTTTTATTTTTATTTTTTTATTTTTTTTATTACTAAATTATAATAGACACTCCAGTAAAGCAGTAAAGACTTTGAAATAAATTATGCAATATTCAAACATGAATATACATGCAGTAGAGTCTCAATAGTTCATATTTTCTCTTAATAAGAGCCTCGTAAATTATTATTACTTTTTTTATTTTATAGCATCATAATAATACAGTAATAATAACTCTTTATTTATATATTCACAATTTGAAAATACATTTTAAAAATTCAGATCATAATTTCCGCCCTTACATCCTCTACATGATTAATATAGTTTTATTAAATAATGAATAAGTTTTACATATTAAAGTTGTTCTTTAACATTAGGGAAACTAAAAAAAAAAATTTTTTTTTAAAAACATATTTATTTATTTTATTTATATCAATTTATTGAAATTTACAACTGTACAATTATATACATTCAGTAAATAGGCTAATAACGATTATAATAACATGTCAAAGCTTGAAAAGAACTACTCATCAGTAGCACTTTAATAATAATTATACAATAGAAGATCTCTAGGTCATCTTCTTTTCAGACGCCTAGGAGGATTATCGGGAATGGAGTGGGAAGCAAGTTGAGAAACTAATGGATTTGAGTGTTTATGGAGCTTACTATGAAAGGATAGGTATCTGGTATGGGCTAACTCAGCAACTAACTAACTCAGGGCTTTATGGATAAGTTTATTTGTAACAAAGTAGGGAGCACTAAGGATTTTTCGAAGGATTTTGGATTGTAAGGATTGGATACGGGAAGAATTAAAAGGTTTAGTTGAGTCCCAGAAAATCATAAATAAAAAATAAATAAATAACTAAAAATTTAAAAAAAAATTACAAATATTTATACATAACAAACAAGAGTTGTAAACTGATTCATGCAAGGAGTACGTGTTCTTTTGTGGGTATATCTTTTTAATATATAGCTTCATATATTTCATTCTTAACTGCTTTACAATAAAGAAATTCGCGAATGTGATGTAATCGATGATCTAAATTTGATTCCTTGAAACCGATCGATACTTTTTGTTAGATAAACAAAGAAAACCAGTGAATGAGCTGTTCAAAATTTAAAGACCTAGATGCCATGTTGGTTATGCTTATTGACTTGTTTTTAAGGATTTTTTTTTTATTTTATAAACGCGCTCTGTAAACACGTAATAAAATTTCATTTCAATAATTTTTCATCACCTTGAAATTTTATTTTCCCTCATAAATTTCGATTGTTCAAGTTTTCAATATTTTGAGTTGGCCATTTTCCTTTCTATCTGGAACTATCGGGACTCTACTGTACATACTACTAATAACGCACTAGTAATTCTAATAAAAACATTGCTGTTAATGGACAAACATATATTTTCCAAAATTCGATTCTCGAATCAACCGATGCTTCAGAAAAGGATCTGTATCGAAAATCGATTATAAGTCGATTCCTTGGAACCGATCTATAAGTTTTGTGATACCCAAATATGTAATTATTATAAATCGTTTCTTCTCCCCAATGAGAATAAAAAGCTATTATAAGATATGTAAGTTCAACTTTAATAACAGAGTACTTTTTCTGAGATTAGCACTGCATGGTACAGAATTCAAAACAATTTTTTATCAAAAATCTAATATTGCTACTGTAAGCCAAACGTCAATTTTTTGAAAATATGTATCCTCTTTGGGAAAATAAAGAAATAGAATTACAATTTGAAATTGTCAAATAAGAATTAACGAAATAAATTAAGCTAGGCAATAGCCCCATTTTATGCTAAGAGGATTATATCTTATTTCATTACATGTTCCAAAACCTAATACTTTATTCAAACAACTAAGAATGATTTTCTTTTTAATAATAATAATAAAAGTTTTAATCGAATGAATTTTTTAACAGTTTACAATTGTAACATATTATACAGGGTGTCCCGAATTTAAATGGCAAAACTTCAGAAACTTATATGGGACCAAAAAACTAAGACAAAAAGCCCTTTAGAGATTTGCTCGTTTTTGCTTAGTTTTAGAGAAAATCGCAAAAAAAGAAACAAAACAAGTTTTCAGTTTTATACTTATTTATTTACATTTATATTTATGTAATGTTCTTTTTAATGTAAATATTGCCCAAAATGTTGTCCTCTTGTACCAATGTAAGCATTACATGTAGCACTCACTTGATAAATTGCAGCTAAACATTGTTCTGATGATATTTGGTGCACTGCATCTATGATTCGGTCTCTTAATTGCTCTCTTGAGTTGATTGACACCGAATAAACTTTCTGCTTCAAGGTCCCCCATACGAAGAAATCCATGGGTGTCACATCAAAAAATGTAAACAAATAAAAGAATGTAAATGATAACATTAAGTGTTTACATATCTCACTGCCTAGCCTGACGAACTTTCAAAGATGATAATCGCTACCTGTAAATTTTTGTTTTGTTTCTTTGTTTGCGATTTTCTCTAAAACTAAGCAAAAACGAGCAAATTTCTAAAGGACTTTTTGTCTTAGTTTTTCGGTCCCCTATAAGTTCCTGAAGTTTTGCCATTTAAATTCGGGACACCCTGTATATTAATACATGTTTTGATAATAAAACAATTTAACTACATAGTGAGTTTAGCTACAATGGATATAAATTGTAATGCAATTTTTAACAGTAGGAAAAATAATAAAAACCTACAAAATAGGAAGACAAAGAATAATAATACAAAAACAATAGTATATAATAACATTTACTAAACTAAAATACACGATTAATTAACTTTTTGTACAATAAGTTAATTAACATTTTGGAATAATTAACTTATATATTATTTTTGTTTCAATAACTTTTTTTTTTGTGTGTTATTAACTAAATATTATTCTATATGTGATTTGTACGTTTGTGTATGTATCTTCTTAAGGTTTGTTTGTTATAACTGCCTATTGCTTTATCTTTTTGATTTTTAAATTTTATTGAGAGTCGAAAATAGATTTTTTGGTATTGACACGTCACTCATATATACACACTCACATGTACACACACTATGGTGCACGCTAAGGTAAATCCTACATGTGAATAAATACCTCTGGAACGAGTTGCCACTTGAAACGATTCGTAGATTATTCCACCATCTTAGTGATCATTGACATTCATACCTCATTTTCTATTATTTATTTGTTTACCTGGTTCGCTTAGCATATCCCATCGGATGGGGAGGGGGTAGGAGGGGAAGGGATATGGGAGGGGTAGAATGGAAGGGGTAGCGTGTGACACGTTATTAGCAGCTCCTACTCCAGGGACCCCCGGTCCCTTGGCTAATCACCTCCTATAAACACCAACACTGCCACTGAGCTCACCTACTCTCCCACTTCGTTTCACCTTGTTACTGTTTCTCAAACGGAGTGATTTTAGGCTTACTTGTAATACAATCGTAACGATAAACATAATTTACTGAAGTATCTCAAGAAATTAAGGGTTAGCTATAACGAGACTCAATTGACCACATGCCTACAATTTTTTTTTTTTATCACCAAAGATTTTATTGACCATTAAATTATAAATAGTAACCATAACATCTGAAAAACATAGCACTTATGAAGATAAGTGCAGTGTGACTTTGAAATATTAATTATTTGTACTTCAGCATTTTAATAAAAAAAGAAAAAAGGTTACCTATATTAAGTTCACTAGACACATACACACATACTTACGGACCTACATTAAATCAGACCCATGGACTGACTCTGCATTAGATTAGGAATCACAGGTAAACAGTTAACAGTTACTTCCATAGATGCAAAATAAGAGATTCATTTTTATGTTCTTGTGATTTCACTCAAGAACAAAACATACACCTCAAATATGAATGCAGACTATTCACTGAATACAGAACTATAAGGCCCAATTCACACAGAACGGACGTGGCGGAGACGTGGCGCGGACGTGGCGCTTTTGTCTCTTCCAGGTTTGTCCTATTAAAAAAAGTCCGCGCCACGTCTGTTCTGTATGAATTAGAACGTTTGTTTAATAGGAGTGGCGCGGAAGAGACAAAAGTCCGCTTCACGTCTCCGCCACGTCTCTTTACCGTCTCTCGTGGCGTACAAGAAGGGGCACGCCACTTCCTCGCCACGAGTTTTTTTTTTCTTTTTTAGTTAGCTTTCTTTTTTTGGGTAAGGGGTGAATCGGACATAAAAACAACATTAATAAAATTTGATATTGGAGTTACATACATATACACCAACAATTTAATAGGGGTGAAACATTACCAATTTAATTTTTTTTTTTGGGGGGGCGGGTTTTTCGGGAAAATCAGTCGAGTTTTTTTATGTCCGATTCCCCCTCTCCCTCCCAAAAAAAAAAAAATAAATAAATGAGTGATGATTAACCCCTATTAAATTGTTGGTATATATGTATGTAACTCCACTATCAAATTTTATCAAAGTTGTTTTTATGTCCGATTCACCCTCTCCCTCCCAAAAAAAAAAAAAAAAAAATTAAATGTGATGATTCACCCCTATTAAATTGTTGATATATATATGTATGTAAGTCCAATATCAAATTTTATTAATGTTGTTTTTATGTCCGAAGAGACAAAAGCACCACGTCCGCGCCACGTGTGTGAATTGCGCCTAATACAGACAAAAACTAGGACATTGGCCGGTGGATGGTCAATGTTTGATCAACAATATATTTGAAGACTTAAAAATATTTCTTAAGAATTCCATACTAAAAATAAAGTATATAAGTATGAAATACCTCTAAATCATTAAATATTGATAAATTTTTCTCTATTAAATATGTTTTAAGGACTTATGATGATAAAATAACTTTGTTGTTCTTTATTTTATTTTATTTTTCTTGTCTATTCTTTATATTTAACATTCGACACATGTACTATGTATATGTAAAATAATAATCAAAACAAAAACTAAAAATTACATGCACATTGTATACTTTTAAGTATGGTGTACAGAAATAAATAAAATCCCTTCCAACAGGGTTACTGCTGGAAGGAAAACACTAAAAATTATACACATAACCATTATTATTAAATTTTGCAAACTAAAAAAGGTTTTATATATTTTTTACAGAAATGGTATATTAATCAAGTGACGAAACATTTTGTAAATTTTTTTTTTTGACAATGAAGTATGTTTTAAAGTAATATATAATAATAAAATTAATGTATAAAAATAAAACCTGTACCACCAACTCTCTTGGGTAAGAGGGGTCGTAGGTTCAGAACTTTTTGTTAGATTAGACCACCAGGTTTTTCCCCGACTAAGGGTACCCACTTTGTAGAGGCTGGGTGTGCTCCAGTAGGGTCTCCCGACCTTGAAGTCGAGCTAATTAATGTATAATTGTATAAAATATAATTTTTGTATTAGTTGTTGCCTTAATACAGTTTTTTGTTATTTATTATCTATAACGTAGGGTTTGAAAGCATGGCATCAGCAAGGAAACGTAGCCCAGTTATTAAAAAGTTTTGGATAAAATAAATAATTATTTTAAGGATATAGTTTTGCTATTATAATTCTTATATTATTAATCTCTTTATAATTAACAAAGATATAAATTTATCCATTCATATTATAAATAAAATGAATAACATAATTTTTTCGTTACAATCCTCACCGAGTATTGCCGTATAACGGGTAAACGTAAGAATGGTGCCATGGGATTGGTTGACAGAAGTGTTGATAAATGATTAATGTCATTGATAATGACACTAATGGAGGGGGGGGGTCATTCGCCGCCATCCTTAGCCACTCCCCCTTCCCCCCCCCACCTCCGTTCCGCTATAGTAATGTATTAAATCCCCTCATCTTTCATGTCTTCTTTGTAAGAACCAACCTTCCCCGTGTATTCCCCTCTTCCCCAACATCCTTAAAATATCGCCTGTTAACATTCTCCTAGTTGTCACCTTTTCTAATTAAAATATTTTTTTAATATAAAATTTATAAATAAAACAATTATCACAATTCTTTCAGAATAAGTAACGGTACTAGTATCCTGAACTCTGTTCCAGTCTGAAATACTTTTTCCTCGCTTTTGACCTTCTGATTTATTTATTGTTTTGTCCTGAAATTAAGGAAATTTATGTTTTAAAAAATCTATAAAATAAATTATTATAAAACACTTTTATATACTCCCTGTTAAAAGTATCGCAACACTTTGAAATATTTGAATTTTATAAAAACTTATTTATTATTTTTTTTTTTTAATAATAAAGAAAGGTTCTGAAATATATAATAAACATTCCTAAACTGAACATAAACAATTTTTATTAAAATAAATTACAATATTTCTTCCAATAAACTAAAAAGTTAGAAAACTTACTTTTTAAAATTTTCATTTTTTACAATATTAACTATTAAATTTTTAATTACAAGTCTAAAGCGACAAGAAACTGCTCGTCGTTACAGACTACTTCAACATTTGCTAGACAAACGTTCAAAGCTTCCAATAAATTACAAAAGATTCATTAACATGACTGTGATAAGGCCTATTTGGATGTACGGAGTTGAGCTTTAGGGCTCCTCTAAACCATCCAATTCATCTCGTATCCAATCCTAGCAATCCAAAATGCTCCTTATTTTGTGACCAATAAACTAATCCATAAAGATCTTAATGTTCCATATGTTGATGATTTAGTAAGCTCCATAACCACTCCAATCCACTAGTCTCTCAACTTGCTTCATATTCCATTCCCGATAATCCTCCGAGGCGTCTGAAAAGAAGATGGCCTAGAGACCTTTTAGTGTAGATTTTATTGAAGTGCTACTAGTGAGTAGTTCTTCACAAATTATTTACATGCCATTGTATTCACTATCAACACATTTACTTGATGTATATTATTTTGTACAGTTGTAAATATCAATAAATGAAAAAAAAACACTTTTAAATTTTGAATTTATATTTAATAAGACATTAATAAGATATTGCCCCCTCTGGCTTGAATGACTGCTTCCACTAATCTTGGCATACTTTTAAATAACGAAACGAATGATAAACATGGACTGAAGGAAATTTGAAAAAAAAAAAGAAATCTAAAATTCCATCGTTTGTTATTAACTGGGAAAAACATGTCTAATCCTTAATGTCTCACGTTTAATAAATAATATTAATATAAACCAAGTATGGATTAAGATTATAACCAGGAAAATCTCGAGAATTATGGGTGTTGCAATACTTAAGACGGGGAGTTTATATCAAAATACGCTTCATCCCTCTCAATTTATTTCTGCCAAAACATTCTAATTTCTATCGCCTTCTGATCAAGAATCTCTTTAACGTTTAAATAGCGGTCCAGGTCCTTAAAAAATGGTAGTTGGTAGGCTAGAGGTCTGGAGAGAAGGGCGGTTGAACCTGAGAGTCATTACTTAGCTTAGACCGAATTTCATAACGATGTTAACGTTGTCCTCTTTGCTGTTATTTTCTCTGCAATTTGCTAGGATATACTGATATGTTTTATGTTTTTAAAATAAAACTATAAAATATATTATTAGAAAATATTTTTATTAGTTAAAATAGGCTCCATTCATCTCAGTGCATGAATGGCAAAGTGTGTCAGCTTCTCTGAATTGAATTTTAAATCTTTATTATTTCTTATTTCCATCGACTTTTGATCTGGATAGAAGGACGGTTGAAGCAGATTCATAAGTAAGTTCCTAAAATATCCTAAAAGACAAAACTAAATAATGATAAAAACAAATAATGATTTTTTTTTTTTTTTTTTTTTTTTTTTTTTTTTTTTTTTTTTTTTTTTTTTTTTTTTTTTTTTTTTTTTTTTTTTTTTTTTTTGTCATCATATTCTTGATCTTTTTCAATTGCCCAGAGGAGATAAGTGTCATTAGATTCGCTGTTGTTTTCTCTGCAAGTTTCCAAGAGTTCTGGAGTTACTATACATATATAATATCATAGCTGAACTAAGAGATTTAACAGGACTAGCTAATTGTTAAATAAGAGAAAGAATTTATTTATGGAAGGAGATCAGTAAAATGAATCCATTGTCACAAAAAAACAGCAAACCTATTTCGAACTCTAGATATAATCAAAAAACTTTTGTTATTAACGCGGAAGCTACTTCATTAGGTAATTAGAATGAAAAGATACTCAAAAAAAATATATATTTTTATTTTAAATTGTTAAAATGATGATTATCGAACTGTATGAAAATGAAATTCGTATAGATTATAAACATTATTATTTATTCATTGTTTCTTTTTTAATATAGTAATCTTTTTTTTTTTAAACTATTTATTTATATTTACAACTGTATATATATATATATATATATATGTACAATAAGTAAATTGGAGGAAATTATTACAATGACTTGTCATTAACATGTGAAGAACCATAGACCTAGCAGCATTCCAATAAAAAGAAAAAAAAAATCTGTATAAGGTCTCTCGGCCATCTTCTTTTCGGACGCCTCGGTGGATTATCGGGAATAGAATAGGAAGCAAGTTGAGAGACCAGTGGATTAGAATGGTTATGAAGTTTACTATGAAAGGATAGGTATCTGGCTTGGGCTAAATCAGTAATGTACAGAACATTAAGGCCTTTATGGATAAGGTTATTTGTGACAAACCAAGGAGCATTAAGGATCTTTCAAAGGATTTTGGATACGAGATGAATTAGATGGTTTAGTGGAGCCCCAAAGCTCAACTCCATATGTCCAAATAGGTCTGGTAACTGTCATCTAAATGTGCCTTTTGTAATAAATCGGTAGGTTTGAACGTCTGTCTAGTAAATGTTGAGTAATATAATTATCTTATAATATAGTAATATAAGTTTATTTTTATTTGATATAAAATAAATTCTTCTTAAAAGTGTGTGCGTTTTTTCCGTCAGATTGTAAAATATATTTTGGAGATGAGAAAAAATACCTTGTAAGCCTGTATTTTACTGTATTTCATTTCCTTTAAAGAATGGACTGCAATAATCTACAATCATTCATTGCGAACGAATAAAGACTCATTGAAGGGTACCGTAAAACGGCGTGACTTTGCACCAAGTTCACTAAAAAGTTTCAGTTGAGGAAAAAGTGTTTTGCTGTTGTCTAAATTAGGGTGTTATTTCTTACTTATTTAAGACAACACTGATAGGGTCTAAGGAATTTTCACGCTGATCCTAGTTACATCTCATGTTTTATAACAGTTAGTTGAATGTAGTGTTTCAAGAGGTGTGATTCCTTTGTGGGATAAACTCGTGCTATCAGCAACTAAATATTTCTCAAATCGATTAAGTTTCGCATTAATTTTATTCTATAATTATTGTAATTTAAATATATGATATTCATTTTGCTCAAAATATTTGCCAAAATCAAATATGGTATTTGAAAATAAAATAGAATCTCCTTTTTGACATGAATTAGGAATGACTTTGCACCAAGTATATTTTGGCGCAAGGTGGCCACCCCGTTGGAAGAAGTCTTAGGCAGCATTGCTCCTTCTAAACAAATCAGTAAACGAGGAAATTTTGAAGTTAAGGAGTTAATAGGCTGGTTAAAATCCAAATTATTTGGGATAGCGTTTTGCTTCATGTTAATAGGGTTTTTGTCATCTATGTGCAAGTATATTGACTGTTAAAATTTTCCTAGTTATAGCTTTAAATTTTTTAAACTTTAAATTGCAGATAGCATTTTTCCAGAAGTATTTCTCTAAGAATCTGTGTGCAATTTATTTTATAGGTATCGTTTTGTTCCTTGTTTACCAAAATTATAGTTGTTTACGTTATTTAGGCATGTTTTTTAAGTCGTTATTTTGTTTCTATATAATATTTTGTTGGTACGTTCTTGTATTTTCTATCGTTCCTCAATAAACCTTTAAAAATTGTGCAATTTTGTTTCTCATTTCAATGAAAACATTGTAATTTACAATCGTTTCCTTTAACAAAATCCTTAGAAACAGAGAAAAAAACCACTTGGCTAAACTCCAAACACTATTAAGAAATGACTTTGCATCTTACAACTACAATACTATGAAGGTTTGACATTGCTCCAGAATACGTTTTTAATTGAAACAATGTGGTGGTGCAAAGTCACGGGTATCCGGTTGACTTTGCACCAAAGTTTAATAACAATAAACTTAATTATGTAAATTATGCAATTACAAGATTATGCGATGAATCCACAGCATTTTTAATCTAATTATTCATAGCAAATATTTTAATACATGCATTTTAAACATTATTGATAGTTAACGAATGAAGTTCAACAAAAGTGGTGCAAAGTCACGCCGTTTTACGGTAAATAATACAGTTTAAAAATGGATTATAAGGAATAAAGTTAAACTTTAAAGTTGACAAAATATCAAGAAAATATAACTTTTTCTCACAAATTCTTATAAATCATTATATATGAAATAGGCAAGGTTGTATTGAGTTTGACAGTAAATAGTGTATTGTGGAGGGCTAGTGGAGTGGCTACTGGTATGCTAAATGGATGAATTAGTATCAGTTTGTTATTAGGAGAGGTCGCTCCTATCTGTTGCAGATATGTGGAGTCTGTTTTGTGGGAAGCCAGTCAAGCGCGATTGGAGATTGCATACCCTCCCGTAGCCTATCAGCGCCAACCTCACTCTAACCTACTGGTCACTTACCACTAACCGGCAAAACTAATTCTCTCCCGGATCTTAATGGAAAGTATATAAATGCTTTATAAATTCTAGATAAAAAGTCGACAAAGGGGGGGATAATACTGAAACCAACAATTTTAAAAATCGATCTATCTATTTACCAAACAAAAAAATATTATGATTCATTTGCTAGGATATAGGATAGGACTTCATCAGTTTTGTGTTTCTCACTATCAATGATCATGACATATGTTTAATTTATGTTGTTTCCAACATGCCAAGGAATATTTTTTAATCGTCTCATATAAAAAATAAATAAAATTGTAAATAAACTCCCCGTCAAAAATATTGCAACACACGTAACACTCGAGAATTTCCTGGTTTTTACCTTAATCCATATTTAATTTATATTCAACTTAATAATATTTATTAAACGTGAGACATTAATGATTAGACACATCAGCGCCAACCTCACTCTAACCTACTGGTCACTTACCACTAACCGGCAAAACTAATTCTCTCCCGGATCTTAATGGAAAGTATATAAATGCTTTATAAATTCTAGATAAAAAGTCGACAAAGGGGGGATAATACTGAAACCAACAATTTTAAAAATCGATCTATCTATTTACCAAACAAAAAAATATTATGATTCATTTGCTAGGATATAGGATAGGACTTCATCAGTTTTGTGTTTCTCACTATCAATGATCATGACATATGTTTAATTTATGTTGTTTCCAACATGCCAAGGAATATTTTTTAATCGTCTCATATAAAAAATAAATAAAATTGTAAATAAACTCCCCGTCAAAAATATTGCAACACACGTAACACTCGAGAATTTCCTGGTTTTTACCTTAATCCATATTTAATTTATATTCAACTTAATAATATTTATTAAACGTGAGACATTAATGATTAGACACATCAACGTTTTTCCCCGATTAATAACAAACGGTGGAATTTTAGATTATTTTTTTCAAATTTCCTTCCATGGCTAAAGCGATAAGAAACTGCTCGTCGTTACAGACAACTTCAACATTTACTAGACAAACGATCAAACCTCCCATTCCATTACAAAAGACTTATTTACATGACTGTGATTAGACCTATTTCGACGTACGGAGTTGAGCTTTGGGGCTTTACTAAACCATCCAATTCATTTTGTATCCAATCCTTACAATCCAAAATCCTTCGAAAAATCCTAAATGCCCCTTACTTTGTCACCCATAAACTTATCCATAAAGACCTTACTGTTCCATATGTTGCTGAGTTAGCCCAAACCAGATACCTATCCTTTCTTAGTAAGCTCTATAACCAATCAAATCCATTAGTTTCTAAACTTACTTCCCACTACATTCCCAATAATCCTCCGAAGTGATTAAAAAGAAGATGGCCGAGATCTGTAAGTAGAATTTTTATTGAAGTGCAACTATGAGTAGTTCTTTTAAAGTTTTGACATTTACTTGATAGTTGTAAATTTCAATAAATTGATATATTAAAAAAAAAATCCATGTTTATCATTCGTTATGTTATTTCCAAGTATGCCAAGACTAGTGGAAGCAGTCATTCAATCCAGAGAGGGCTATACGTCTTATTAAATATAAATTTAAAAGTTAAAATTGTAAAAAATGAAAATTTTAATAAGTAAGTTTTGTAACTTTTTTGTTCATTGGAAGAAATATTGTAATTTATTTTTAAATAAAATTTTATTTCTAGTTTAGGAATTTTTATTATAGACTTCAGAACCTTTCTTTATTATGTAAACAAAATACGTTTTTATAAAATTCAAATATATCAAAGTGTTGCGATACTTTTGAGGAGGAGTTTAGTTTATTAAACTATGTATTAAATTGCTAATATAATCGTCTGGCCAGATTAATTACAATTCAATACATCAGTAATTACAAATTATGACATGAAAAAAAATATAATAATTTATGAAAAAATAAAAAACATCTAAATATATATATATATTTTTTATATATACATTTATTGAAATATAAAACTGTACAAAATATATACATCAAGTAAATGTATTGAAAACGATTATAATAACATGTTAAAACTTGAAAAGAACTACTCATCAGTAGCACTTTATTAAAAATTCTACACTAGAAGGTCTCTAGGCCATCTTCTTTTCAGACGTCTCGGAGCGTTATCATGAATGGAGTGGGAAGCAAGTTGAGAAACTAACGTGAGTGGTTATGGAGCTTAAGCTTAGGTACATTAAGGTCTTTATGGATAAGTTTATTGGTGATGGTTTTTCAAAATTTTCTTCAGGAGTTTTATTTATTTAAATTTATTTATCGAATGGATCTGAATTTGATCAAACAACAGCCTGTACTCGTGAACAGGAGATGACCTATCCTGCTCGGTAACGCCCAACCCCCAATACAATACAATTCCCGGTTTTTCGAGAATAAAGACCAAAAATTAAGACATAATATACAGAATACATATTTTCCATAAAATTAACTTGATGGAGAAAATACATGATTTACTTTTTTCCAAAAAAAATTTCATTATACTCATATGCTTCTTACACTTACAGGTCCATTTCGAAATCTGTGAAGTTCCTTGTTGCTCAAAATACCGAAAACGCCTTCAACTGTTTTTAAACCTTTACTGTGACTCATTTTCGGTTCTTCCTTATGTTTATTAGGGTCTTCGTTTTCTAAGTCATTTTCTTCACGTTTTATTTTATCATCGTGATCTTATCATCTGAAAGAAGGATTGTCATCCTGCTCCATCAAGTCCTTACATCATCATCACTGACGTCTTCACAGCCAGGAACTTCTTTCCGTTTAAAGGTATTCATTATTTTCACGGGGTCCCCGAGAAATCCGGAATTTTGTGTTATCGAGTACCGAGTTTGCGGGACTGTACGGTGTTTCGATACAGACAGTAAATAAATTAAAGGAGTTGGGCTATGAAGTTCTACTTCATCCCTTCTAATCTCCTTATCAATCCCTTACCGTAACCATTTTTTTCGGAGCTTGAATAACTTTTCATAAGTTTCATCACGTAAGTCAAACTTGTTCAAATCTGGCATTGAAATAGTGGTAAGTCGTTGGGAAATGAAAGTATATATTTTGAATAAAATATATTGGTCTTATTAGTAACTATTTTTATGTACTTCCTGTTTCAGAAAACGGGCATTTCATTTGGGACAACCCAATACTTTCTTATCATATTCTAAATAGCTCGAAATATACAGTCTGGGCCGAACGTATTAGGTACCTTAAATAGCCTTTTTCAATTAGTAAACTCAATTATCGTCATTGTTGCTTTCAAAGCTTGTTGCATTGACATAATGGATCCCTTTAATAGATTATTTATCAATCCTTGCCAGCTAGTTAATATTCATGGATAAACATTATATAAAGTAGACTAAGGTGCTCAGTACAGTTGTACTACCTTAAGAACGATATAATTATTACATCAGGCATCGTTTCAAATAATAGTTTTTAATACCAAAAATTTATATTTCATAATTTTTAAAATTAAAAGTGTATGTTAATTGTTAAAAAATATAAAATATTAAAAAGAACCATTTTATCAACTCGAGACGTTCTGAAAGCAACAATAAAAATATTAGTTTACAACATTAAATAGGCGATAGTTCAAGATGGCTAATATTTGTGGTCAAGTCTGTAGAAGAGACATAACGTGAAATCATCAATAAAAATAAAATATATATAGTAAATGTATCAAAATAAAATTTCTATATTAGAAGGTTCCCGAGGCCATGTTCTTTTCAGATGCCTCAGAGGATCATCGGTAATAGACTTAAAAATATACAGAGGTTTGCTGGAGATAGATCGTAACGTTTTTTGTGAACCTGAGTCTGGATTACGTTTTTTTACTTTCATAGTATTTGAGTTCCTGAGAGAAATTTTTAAAATGTTATGATTTTTTAGTTATTTCACTAGCTGAAAAAAGAGATTAATGGAGTGAACCATCCATTCGCCACCAAACTGTATCATCACATTTTTTGGGCATAGGTACATAGTTCTTTAGTTGACGGTATCTTCATAGGATGAATATATATTTATAAATTTGTGCGTCTTCGTAAAGCTATGGCCGGGTCAAATATGATCCATGATTGTAAAGAAAAATTATACCAATTTCCGTGGTAGTCTTTAGTACTTTTATTAATGTTAATTATATTATATGTTTTTTTTTTCACCTTCCGGCTGAAAACTATGACTGATAATTAAAATGGAGGGTCTTTTTCACATTGAGGCTGCCGGTTACTTGCCAGTTCTAAACTCTCAGTCAATATAGAGAAATAATTTTTCACGTAAAATTGTAGTTTAGTACGCTATCTCTTTACCACAACCAAAACCCGTTGTCCGGAAATAAATACAGGATTTCATGTTTAAACGAAAACCTGATATTATTATTAAATAGATCATTTATCAGGTTTAGGTTGTGGTAAAGAGATAGTATACAAAACTACAATTTTTCGTGAAAAAGTTATTTCTCTATATTGACTGAGAGCTAAGAAAAAAAATAAAACGTGATTTTGATATTATTTTTTTTCGGCTCTGAATGCTCATTGGTGGCTATAACTCTAGTTTTGCACTATTATAGGTCCGTACTACCCACAAAAAAATCGGCATTCAAATCTGTGAGTTACAAGTCACAGCTGAGAACTGGCAGCCGTAATGTGAAAAAGACCCAAGAAGGATTAAATACTCTTTCAAATGGTATGCATAACATTATTGATTGTGTACAGATAAAGTAATCCCTAATGAAAAGAAAAATGTAAAGAAACTAAACTGACATTTCATGTGTTGTGACCCAATACAACAGTACTCCTCTGAGGCAGAATTACAACTCAAATAACCTGTGTTGATAATGCTTTCGCATTATGTTTTCATTTTCGTTTTGGAAGGAGTTGTATATTTTACAAAGAAAACATTCGTGACTAATATTGAAGAGTCGTGAACCCTCTCCATACCCCAGAGGTCATGCGACAAGCAGCTGTCCGAGTCAGCTGAGTAGCAATGACATTATGATTGCCAATCAGAGCATAGTGTCTCCCGCTGTTCCGCTATTATTTTCTTTCTTCAGCTTCCCGCTGCTAGCTGGTGGCCTTTCAGCAATCAAGTCAAGTGTGTAACGTGCTACTGTTAATCCAACCGTCTCCATGGCTTTATTTACACTCCATATGGGCCTACATCAATGAAAGAAAAAAAAGAAATAAGTTGCTGGTCAGGAACGTATATAAAATAAATAAAAAAATAATTCTACTGACAAGAAATTTCTTGAAACTCTTGAAATAACAGAATATAAATTAAATGATCTTCACTTTATATATTTGAGGTTCTTTTTTTTTTTTTATTTATTTTTTTTTTTTTATTGAACATATTGTGTGCATGGATCCATAAAGCCATCGATAGTACTTATTGCCCTCTTTTGAGCCATATTGTAATTCTTACTAAATAAAAGTTTTAATAAAAAAACAGAAATAGAAATATCCTAGGATCCTCCCATCTACAGTGTTAGATAAAAATATACATCCAGTAAATGTGTTAAGAACTACTCATCAGTAGCACTTCAATAAATTTCTACACTAGAAGATCTCTAGGCCATCTTCTTTTCAAACGCCTCGGAGGATTATCGGGAAAGGAGTGGGAAGCAAGTTGAGAAACTAGTGGATTTGAGTAGTTCTTGAATAAATAAAATATATTAAGTAACTTTTCCCGATTCTTTAATAATAAATGAAACCCAGAAACTTCAAGATCATCGATCATATTCTAATGTGTTGATAACAAATATTTGTATGTTTACTAATTTATTTCATGAATAATTATTGGTTTATAATGTTTTTAATTTAATATTGTCATTTAGATTATTTTTTGTAATAGCAATGTATTTTTAAACACAGCTATCGATATAATCTAATAATTTTGGTACCGATACATCACTAATTTTTTGAAAAAACAAATTAGCAATTTTCATTAGAGATAGATCGACTAGTCGGCTGCTTTTGTTGTCGGCGAGTAGTCAGCAAAAAACGCTTACTAGTCAGCCATTTATATTCATTTATATTGCTACGCTTAAGAATAGGTTCGAAATTCACTTTAAACAAATATTATGTGTAAACAGCGTGTTCTAACAATTCACTTTTTTTCAAAGTTTTACACCTCGAATCGCCCATCTCGCTATAAAGTTTATGTGCGTACCTGTTCTGGTCAGAATTATTTTTAATTCCTGTTATATCCAACCCCGAACTCGCTAGCTTCAATTTTTTTTTTAGCTGTGTAATGATTTCCATTTTGTCTTTCAATGAAAGAATCACTCGATTTCTTTTTGTTAACATTTCAAAAAAAAAAAAAATCACGACGCGATATACCTCACTAAGAACGATCTAAAATTTAAGTTGAGCCTATTACCGACCGAAAGAATGGGAAGGGATTCAGGGACAAATAAAATAAACAAATTAGGTATACGCTCCTCAGTTAACAAATGTGTTGGTATAGAAGTTTAAGTTCATTTTAGGATTGATGAATTAATTGCCACTTCTATTGAAATTATTTTATTAGAAAACTACATTCGAACGCTAAACATTCGTGCTCAGTTCTAAAACATACAAAATTTTCAACACATCAGTACTACAATACATGGATTATATATACTAAAGTTTTCAAAAATATAAGACAAGAAATCGAATATTGGTACTCACCTGAGGAGTTCTAAAGGATATTTGAAATATATCCATCGTGGAAGGTGAAGGGCAAGGTTAAATGTTTGGGGTTTACCTAGGGATTTTCGCTATGACTCATTAGATTTTTCCGTTCCTATCGTAAACAAATTTAACATAGGGCTATTGGAAATGTTTATATGGTCATATAAACAAAAATCTGGAGATGGATGTTTAGCGTTTGAAACTAGTTTTCTAATAGAAGTGGCAATTAATTCATCAATCCTAATTGTATTGATCCCTCTATACTATCACGCGTAACTCAAGTAAGTTCATTTTTTTGCAGTTTCTGAGAAATAATTATGGCTCCCCTTATTGACCTAATAATTTTATTTTTTATTTTATTTTATTTAAAATAATAATAATTAGTTCAACGTTCGGATAATCGACGCTCCACTTTACAGATAAATTTATATACGGAGACGTAATAAAACTATATCTATATTAATTTATATTATTATATAAAAGGAAAAGCCAGTTTTCGTTTGTGATTACTAACCGCGAAAACTATTAAACCAATCTGTACCGAAATTTTGACCACATCATCTTTATAGTTCAAGGATGGTTTAGCGATAATAAAATCTAATGATTTTTCCATTTATTCGTATTAAAAAAGCGATTTGGTTAACAGTGAAGTTAACATCGACTGATAGGTAGCGAGCGCCATTCTACATGAGAGGTTACAAAGGTATGGAGTTATATAGAGCTTGAAATTGATAATTATATATGTATATATATATATATATATATATATATATATATATATATATATATATATATATAAAATAAAATTAAAACGATTAAAATATATGCGATGTGTATTCCAGTGATGTTTGAAAATCGACCCATATGAGGTTAGCACTATCACCCAATTTAGTTTACAATGGTAAAACTACTGAATCGGTACCAAATTTTCCAGATCCGCTATCTAGGACTCCAACTGGACAGAAACGTTTAACTTGGAATCCACATACAAGACTAAAACGACAGGAGACAGCTCGTTTTCTTCAACATTTACTAGACAAACGTTCAAAACTCCCAATTAATTACAAAAGACTCATATACATGACTGTGATTAGACCTATCTGGACGTACGGAGTTGAGCTTTGGGGCTTCACTAAACCATCCAATTCATCTCTTATTCAATCCTTACAATCCAAAATCCTTCGAAAAATCCTTAATGCTCCATACTTTTTTACCAATAAAGTTATCCATAAAGATCTTATTGTCCCATGTGTTCATCCTTTTATAGCAATCTCCATAACCACACTAATCCTCTAGTCGCTCAACTTGCTTCTCACTCCTTTCCCGATAATCCTCCGAGGCGTCTAAAAAAGAAGATGGCCTAGAGACCTTCTAGTGTAGAATTTTAGTTGAAGTGCTACTGATGAGTAGTTCTTTTCAAGTTTTTACATGTTACTGTAATTTTCGTGAACACAGTTACTAGATGTAAATATATTGTACAGTTGTAAATTTCAATTAAATAAAAGAAAAAAATATATAAAATGTTAAGTGGCAGAGTCGAGGATTGCTACCCTGCCATATCCTTTTATGGTTTGAAATTACAATCCAACCAGATGAAATCAATAAATTGTTTTCGGCCGAATAACAGTTATGCGTGAAAATATTATTGAAGAAATAATGCTCTGTTGCATACTTCAATTTAATCAAGATTTTTATCGATAAACAAGTAAAACTTCAATTATTAGTTAAAATTATCTAAGTTCTTCTCTTATGAGAGCAAGCAAAGCCGCGGTGTTTTTATGCCCGAAATTTATTGAACAACGAAAATTGGAAGCGAAGGAAATGTTTTAGATGAACGTACGGCGGGGTAGAGAGTATGTTTTTGAAGCCGGCTGGGAGGAGAGTGGAGGCGAGAAGGCACTTTGCCCTTATCAGGGCTTTCTGCCTCGTCGCCCAGGGGTCCCTTATCTACCCACCCCCCACCCCTCGCCCCCCGCCACCTTACAGAAATAAAACATTAATATCACAGGAATAGCTACCCTCCCTCTCCATGGTAAGTTTTAACTACTCCTCCTTTATACCGGCCGAAGAAAACCCAACAACGCTCTTCTAACAATGTTCGGATCATGTTCCCTGTTTTCTGAAATTACTATATTCAAGCAGCTATTCATCGGAAATAAACTGAGATAAATTATATTTTTGCTAAGAAGTTAAATAACATATCAATTGGAAAACAAGTGTAAGACTACCGTGTTTCTCTAGCTATCCCAGGCTGTGAATCTCAATTAAATATAGTTTTAGGAACCGCATACGGTTGTTCTTTTACTTCAGCTCAGTGTCAAATAAGAAATGAAGCATTTTTAAATACACTCATTTAGGGAAATTACAATGCCTTACAATACTTCAACGCTCACCGTTTTTCGAAAAAAGCTATTCACAAAACTGCGAATCTAAGAATCTTGCTAATTTAACCAGCTTTCAAATGGTGCAATCAAATTAATGTATCGTACCGATTTCAAGGATAAATTTATTTTTAAAACCAGAAAGACCATGGTGTTTTTATTCGGTATACAAATCTGTTACTTGTGTAAATACGACATTATGATAATTGCTTAATGGAAATATGTATTTTAAACATAATAATCTCTTCAATGGAATAAAAACCGACACCAGATCAAATGATTTTATGTTATTACATTAATTTATTATTATTATTTAGGATTTATTTTATTAGGTTTTCAATCTAAGGTTTAAAACCCAATGATAATGAACATAGACCTCAATTTTACCGATAGTAAAATTGAGACACCTCTTAGTGTAAAAAAAAAAATTGGTGAAACTAGATCAAAAATGTAGAAAAATGCCGCAGACCTCACCATTCTATTCCAATCTGTTGCAGATCTATGATAAATCAAAGACTTTTTTGAGGAAACCACGTTTTTTACCATAAAAGCTGTAATATCTCCCTTTAATTTTATTATTTTTCAAACTTTGACCACATTTTCGGATTTAGCGTTAAATCTGCTATAAGAGCAGTGTACATGTACCCTGAATTTGACAAACTCGGAATCTAAAGGGCAGCTTGATCTTTACCTTATTTATGGAAGCTAGAATGCCTTATATTACGTCAACCCTCACCGTTTTTCAAAAAAACTATCCACAAAACGCCAAATCTCACAAAAACTCACAAATTTAATCACCTTTAGAATGATGCGTTAAAAGTAATGATTCTGTTTCGATTTTATGTAGAAATTGACTTTTAAAGCCGAAAAAATATAGTGTTCTCATTTGGCATACAATCTCTTAATGGAAATGTGCATTTTAAACATAATAAACCCTTACATTGGAATATAAAACAAAGAAAAAAATGATTGTTTAATATAAAATAAAGGAAAACTGTCAATAAGGGACAGTCACCTCAAAAAGTGATATTCTTCAACACAATCTGCATTCAGAACGACAAAATTGAGATCAATGTGCATTATCATTGGGTTTTAAACCATACATTCAAAATCTAACAATATAAATCCTAAATGATAATAATAAATAAATAAATGTAATAACATAAAATCATTTGATCTGGTGTCGCTTTGTTGCCATTTTTCCTTTATTTTCTACTAAGCAATAAGTTTTCTTTGCTCTTTATTCCAATTAAAGGTTTATTTTATTTAAAATGCATATTTCCATTAAGCGATTATCATAATGTCTTATTTATACAAGTAACAGATTTGTATACCGAATAAAAACATCATTGGTCTTTCCGGATTTAAAAGTCAATTTCTCCACGAAATCGATACGAAATCATTAATTTGATCATACCACTTGGAAGATAGTTAAATTTGCAAGTTTCTGTGAGATTTCCAGTAATGTGAATAGTTTTTTTTTTTTCGAAAAACGGTGAGCGTTGAAGTATTGTAAGACATTTTAACTTCCCTAAATAAGGTGAAGATCAAGCTGTTCTTTAGGTCCCACGTTTGTAAAATTCAAGGTTACATGTACTCTTATAGGAAATTTAATGCTTAATCCGAAAATATGGTCAAAATTTGAAAAAAAAAATTTAAACCTTTTATGGCAAAAACCGTGGTTTCCTCATAAAGGTCTTTGAACTATAGAAAGGTAAGAGTCATGTTTCTTCATTTTTGATCTAGTTTCACCCATTTTTTTTTTTGCACTAAGAAGAACTCACCTTATATATATATATATATATATATATATATATATATATATATATATATATATATATATCAAACATTCGTTTCCTGAACAAGAAATTATACAGTGTTTGTACGAGCATTCCTACGGGAAGGTTAGAAAATAAGGAGGTAGGATGGTTTACTAGAAAACGAAAAGGAGAACCTGCTAGGCTGGAGACAATATATTGATGGCAAAAGTAATGCAACATCGATTAGACTACGGAGATATCGTGCTGCGTCTGATAGAACGTCGGTACAAAAAAAAAAAATGAAATTAGAGATTTTTTTCAAGACAAAATTTAGATCTGCATTTGTAATAACGTTGCTTATACATATTATAATTACATACATAATAAGTATTATTTTGTTTTAGAATATTACTAGGGATTTTCAGCATGCTTGTGAAGTGCTGCTGGATAGTCAAAGATCCCTGGGACTAGAAGTGGCAGTTATTGATCAGTTATTATACTATAAAATAAAAAATTCATCGATGAAAGTAAATCTCGATTTACTGACATAGTAAACAAGCCTGCTTATTGGCAGGAAAAAGTGATCAGAAATGTGCATCGAGTAAGAAAATAAATATACAAATGATTGAGTTAATCACTAGTTCTGTCTTGATGCAAACATTTTATTGAATAAATACATGTATTGAGTTAGTTGTCCTACGTTTTTTTTCTGTTGCCTTTACTTTGCTAGGGTCTCGATTAACCGAAAATTTGGTTAACCAAGCCTATCTCGGTCTCGCGTCGGTTTGTCGAGTCCCAAGTGTAATTTTATTCTTCTAGTGTAATTTTTCGAGATTTTCCTCATCTGAAATTTAATGGGAAATATTTTTATTAGGTAACATTTGTCGCTAGGATCTTCCGATTAGGACCTACCTATGTTGGTTTGAATGAAAACAGTAACGTTGAAAACCTTATTTTCTTTCAACTCTATTTCAAATAATCATTAATTTTCAATTTAATTTAAGTATTGGTTCAAGTAATTTGATCCTTTTAATTCTAAAATGAAAATTTGGAAAATTAGTAGAATATAGATAGATTTATCCATGATCTACTGTTTTCCAATTTAGGGAGGAATTTAGTTTTTAGACCTTTTTTCTATTGTTCTTTAAGAATCGAAATCTATGAATTTTTCCGTCATTTTGTAAATTTGGAATATCCGCGATTACTGGTTCTCCCGATTCCGCTGATCAATCGAAATTTGCTGTAATATTGTATATTATTGTTTCTGAATTTTCCGACCTATTTTTCAATAAAGAAATTCTTCATAAATGAGTATTAATTAATGAATAAAATAAGATGAGGACTAGTCTGTTCTTCAGTATAAAAACACTCTCTTGAACACAATGTTTCAATAAATATAACACGATATTAGAAGAAATATTATTTATTTTATATGAAAAGATTTTACACCGTAATTATTTTTTCATCCCACTTAGATATAAATGAGTAACCATAATTAAAATTTACAGATGGGGAAGAGGATGGGTCAGGTGGTGACAATTCAAACCCCGGTTCGTGCGAAGAAGACCAAGCGCGGCTTCGATTGAAAAGAAAGTTACAGAGGAACAGGACTTCATTCACGAATGAACAAATTGACAGTCTTGAAAAAGGTAAGACATTAAATTTCGATATAAAAATGTAGTATACCACTGAGTCCTCAAGAAGGGTTTTGTAGAGTAGTACAAAGACGTTTTCGCGCTGCTTGCTCTAATTATTATTATTGTTGTTGTTATTTTATTGTTTTGTTAATATTATGTTTTGTCCCCCATTGTGGGGCTTTTGGAGAAAGTGTTAAGTGTGAGGAACCTGGCAACACTGATTGCAGTAAAAACATTTAATAACCTGGCAACACTGTGTGCTTCATAAACCAATTATAACTTCCAACTAATTTTCTTCATATCATAGACACATGTTTATTTTTTGATTGAATATGTTAAATATAAAGTTTTTTGAGTTCTTATATCCGAACTGTTATCTTTTATTTATATATTACGTAATCATATATATACTCAGTAAGTCTGTAGTCTGTAGGGAATAGTCGCAACAAGAGAGTATTCAGAAGTGTTGTTTGGGCTAGCTGGTTGGTTGGTCAGTAATTTTTAATTAAGCTTTTGTTCAAAAACATCATCTTTTAAACAAGATTTACCAGCTTTATTTGAAGAGATTATGCGAATCAAGCTTTTTAGAAAAAAAAAACTTTTTACCTTTGCGTTTTCATTCCACCAGTCTTAGGCAAATTTACCGAACATTTTTATTTTTTAATAAGTGGACAATGTGGTAACACAGCAATACAGTATTGGTTTAAGGTCTTACCTGGGGTTGATAAAGTTATTTTTCCGAAACATGTAGTGGAAAGAAGTTAATTTATACACACCTTATCCTAAATAATTTAATCATTTTCTAGTTATGTTAAAACCATTTCCACATTTATTTAATCTTTTCCAATTATTTTTTTTTTCCATTTTTATTTAGACTTTTCCATTTATATTTCAAATTTCACATTCATATTCAAACATTTTCCAATTATTACTTAATCTTTTTCCATTGTATTTTAAACTATTCAATTCCAAAAATAATTTGAAAATGTTTAAATATGAATGTGAAAGTTGAAATATAAATGGAGAAGACTAAATAAAAATGGAAAAAGATTAAAAATTGGAATAGATTAAATAAATGTAGAAATGGATTAAACATAATTAGAAAATGATAAAACTATTCTGGAAAATATAAGTACTATATGATGTACTAGTGTGTTTTTAGTGCTCAGTTTCTTTAAAGAAGTAGCTAAGTAATTTAATTTTTTATAAATTTCCAAGAAAAACTTTTTTTTTAATACTTGTTCTCATCTATACAACGTTGATCCACCATTCTACAGTAGCAAAATAATTTCAATATTTTTTTTTAAATTCATCCGATGATCCTGAATAATCTAATTTAATTTCAAAATAAATTATCTAATTTTTATTTAATATATACAATATATCTGTGGCACCCGTGAATAGTGTATTAAGTGCAATTTTGCGTTATGCGTATTACCAGATACCTTATTTTATTTTTATTTTTTATTTGTGTTTAATGGGCTGAGCTATGTGGTTATTGTAAACATAAATATTCCTTTGAGAATAATTTTAAAATGAAATTCAAAAATTTAAATTGAGTTGTTCCTAAACAACAATTATTTCACTTAATATATCGTTTTTAAATCGAATATGTCTTCCTTTAATATTTCGATAGTACATTACATAATTTTCACTTATTTATTTTCCAATCATCCACTTTGGAGTAGGTTAGATCTATTATTTCTATGTTCCCTTCTACTAAATTTCAGTTTTATATTAATTTTAATTTAAAATATTATTTTTGAATGTATGTAGATTAGAGATTCACATTTAAAAAACTTTTTTTTACTCAAATAACATTTTAAACAGTTTCTATTCGACTTCTTTTCAATAACTAATAGTAATGGTGTATTGATGTCTCCCATAATCTAAATTTCTAGTCAATAAATGAATAAAAAAAAAAAAATTATAATGAAATTTGATTCCTTTAAATCCTAAGTTATTGAGATAGATTTCAACCCCCGTCTTTATTTATTATCTTTAATACAAGTATATCGTATTTAAATCATTCTTACATGAATTCTTAAGACCAAATAATGAGTTTATAAAAAACTAGCTGAAAGTACCCCGCTCCGCTATGGTTGAATATCATTAGGATGAAGACAACTTAAATTAGTAAAAGTTAAGCTTAACGTTGGTAATTATTATTACTTAAATAAACCTGAACAATTCCATTCTTAGAATAATTTCAATAAGTAAATGTGACAATTTGCAAAAGTTAATTTTATAATTTTTTGATAGCCCTCCAGTGAAGCTTCGAGGCAGCACTAACATCTTACCCAGCTCTGATACCAGACCATCAGGTTTTCTTATGGCATACTTTAAGTGAATATAGTCTTAACTTCTCAACTTTTTTGAAGAAAGTTTAGTCCTTCTGTTACTATTTTTGCGTACATATCAAGCATAAATTGGTTGAGGAGATTACGAAATTAAAGTAAATAAGGTTCTTCACCTCCTCGCTCCACTAACATTTAGGCGTAAATATCAGCTGCAGACACAGTTTTCTTAAGTGATGTATTGGAGTTTGGGTCACGCTGAGGGATGTTAATACTGTACCTTTCTTTTCCATGGTAGAACATGACACGATACTAAAGAGAATCATACACTTGGTAGAACTATTGATTCTTATCTGTTTTTTGTCCCTACATCGAACTGGCCTTACATGTCATCACCAGAGAACATAAGTCTTTTAACCTTCTCTTTAACATAAATCTTTCAATAGCTTCTCTTCACGAAACAACTCAAACTTGTAAGTTGTAAGTAACCTCTGCAGCTACCATGAGTTCACAGAAAGTACCAATATTATAAGGTTTCGACATCGATCGTATTTTTGTTTGTTTACAACTATAAGGAACTTAAACGATGGTCAAAGTTTGCGGCTTAAAGATCTAATCTATTTTTTAACTTAGCTTATATCCAAATACCATATGATAATTAATCTTTTATTATTCACCCAATAAAAATTGAAATCGCATTTTTTTGCAAATTAGCCGCGATCCAGGCCGATTTTTTAAAATTCCTTTCTTAGCGAGCACCTACGGCCCTAGAGGAATCTACATATCGAATTTCATTCCAATCCGTTCGGTGGTTTCTGAGATTTCGTGTTAAGTGAGTGAGTGGTATTTGACAAATTTATAAAAAATTTGTATTTTTAAAGCCATATTGTCACAACATACAATAGTGTAGTAATGCTTTAATAAAAAATCATAAACGTGAGACGAGAATGATTGAAACCCTCAATATCAGAAAACTGAGTTGCCCGTCTATGGACTTAAGCTTTAATTTTAAATAAAGTCCAAACCAAATAATGACTATCCTGAAATAAGTATCTTTTTTTTTAATGTACGGTATCATTGGTTTTAATATTCGGTCCATTTTTTATTTCCAGAGTTCGAAAGAACACACTACCCAGATGTGTTTGCAAGAGAAAGATTAGCTGCTAAAATTGGTCTCCCTGAAGCAAGAATCCAGGTAACATTCTCGATTTAATATTCTTCAAAACAAATATTTTCCTTTATTTTTATACAATCATTTGTCCATGTTATATTTAATTTTTTTTTTCCGATATCTGCTTTGCTGTCTCGTTTAACTTGCCATCTGCTTGCTGTCGGCTTTATATGAAATATAATTACATCCAATATTCTGGTACAGGTTTGGTTCTCGAACCGAAGAGCGAAATGGAGGCGCGAAGAGAAGCTGCGAAACCAACGGCGCGCCAGCGAACAAGGAGGCAGTTCACCAGCTAGGCTTCCGACCTTCCCGACCAATCCCATCTATCCACCAATACCAACGCCCATTTCAGATACTTACAGGTATAAATTTATCAGCGTTCATTCATTATATTATTAACTATACCTATCTCCAAAAAAAATATTACTTTATCTACACAATATTAGTACTGTAAACCAGTAATATAGCAAATCAGGAGCCTTTCCTTTCTTGATAAGCTTCATATCCACTTGAATCCACTAGTCTCACAACTTGCTTTCCCATTTGATTTCTGATAACCCTTCAAGGTTCTAATGAAAAGGAGATGCGCTAAGGGCCTTCTGATGTTGAACTTTTATTGAGATAGATGCTTTACAAATTACTTTAATTAGTTCCACTCATTTACCTACTTTATATACTTTATACAGTTTTGAATTTCAAGATATATATAAATAGATTAAAAAAATTGTCAAGAAGTAATGTACACTATCCTTCCAGGTAGTAGATGAAATCTAGGGAAAAAACTGCAGATTGTGGTTCACAGGAAGTTCATAGCAGTATATGTCATTATTTTCATTATTATTTATTTTTTAAATTGTTGAAATTCTATCAAAACCTTTCCAACTATCACAACCCATTGGCTCATTAAAACGGCAGTGGCCCCAAAATGTATTTTTAACATTTATTTTGTTGGAGTCCTGGCAATGGCCAGCTTCTGACTCAAGTCATGAGCAACTGTGGCTTAGCACTCTCCCTTGGCCTCCTCTAGATTTTGACATTCGTGAAGCAGCTGAGAAAACAGCAAATTGGATCAGTTGTTTTGGGGGTGTCCTCCCGTAAGTAGAAGGACAAGCTTGGTGCAGAGTTCCCCGGGATGCTTGTACATATTGTGTGATATTATTTAAATTAGCTTTTCTCCATTCCGATTTATATTAATTTATTTTATGTTATTTTTTATTTTATTTGTTTTCATTGTACATAATGTGTGAATAGATTCTTTTCCATCCATGCTACTCACTGCTCCAAAGTGAGTCATATTGTACGAGTATGACTCACTCGTAATATAAGTTCAATAACTCACTTCCATCGCAGAAAAAAATGTATTTTTTTAAATTTTGTCATACATTATAATGACTTTTATAGGTGTAAACTAAATATCAAATTTAATATAAAAAATATACAAAGGAGGTATATCTATAAACAGTATACATTACCCATAAGAACCATTTTTTAACCTGTTAAATTGACTTATTATATAATCAAAATATTAATGTATCCTTACTATTTCTTCAATAGTTCAATGGGCAGCGGATTCAGTATGGTTGGTAGCGGAGGAGTGAGCCCTGGAGGATCGACTGCATGCCTTCAGCAGCGAGGAGAATATTGCACCATGTCCAGGAGCTACGATGCCAGCCTGGGTCTTGCAACTTACCCCAGGCATTCACCATGCAGCCCTAGTCAGACCCCTTATCAAGCTCAATACACCACTAACCCAGTCACATCTACAGGTAAATAATTTTCTAAAATAAATAGTATTCGCTACTTATAAACTACTAATGATTAAAAAAAATGTACATATATATTTTTTTTCATTTCACCTCGAGCAATCAGTAATCTATTTCTGGTATTATGTCAGCTATCTCCACCAATCACAACTAATTTAATGTTATATGAGATATTTGTGTTTCTCATAGCATTCTAAGCTTCTTCACTGAAAATAAAATAATTGAAGAAGTGTGTTTGATGATGATAATTATATAAAGTAGGTTGTTGAGAGGGATCTGTCAATGGGATTCAAAAATTACACAATGAATAAAGAATAAATTAATGAAAACCTAAAATATATGAAATTTAATTTAATTAGGAAATATAGTTTATAAACAATTTGAAAATATAATATAATGAATGTCAGAAAATGGTATAAAATTGGTAATATTTGTTAAGATAAGAAAATACAAATTTTATTTAATTATAAAAAGGAAAAAGATGTAGGTAAATTATTCTTTGTCAATAAAATTTGTATTTTCTTATTTTAAAATACATTACCATTTTTAGATAATTTTTTTATTTTCATTATATTATATTTTCAAATTGTTTATAAACTTTGTGTCTTGCTTAACTTACATTTAATTTATTATTGTGGTTTCCAATAATTTCTTTATTCAATGTATATTTTTTATTTTATTTAATTTTTTTTTTCTATTCTGATTCTGTACTTGGCATTTTCTTGTTTGATGGCCATAAAAGATTAGGCCAAAACATTGATAAATTCAAAAATTTTTTTTGTCAATTCAAACAATGCTTAATTTTTAATCCTATTGACTGAAAAAAAAATATAAACACCATTGAAATTTAGAATGGAGAATCACCAACATTCCTCAAAGAAATAGTCAAATGACTTTCTTTTTTTCTTTTTTTGAAATGACAATAAAAGTTATATTTATATAATATTGCTAGGACTCTAAAATTGAATTAATTAATTGGAAATGAAAGATAATAGAATATATTTTTATCTTGATTTATTTTCACGAATGAAATTAATTAATAGTAAGTTAAACAAATAATATTTTATTCACATATTTATTTTTCATTTATCATAACACTAAATTCATAAGTATTTACTCAAGATCTGTGCTATTTTTGGTCTGTTATTCATGATACTGATAAGGGTGATTACTGGTGCTACTCATAAGAGTAACAGTCCCTTAACAGAACAGTTCTTTAATAAGCAATTAAGTTATTTTTCTGCGAAAACATTAGTGCCATTTTGAATAATAACAATTTGGATTGCATTTAATCAATTCTAATTTGAATAAACATCCAACAGTAACTCCTCAAATACCTTTTGATGATAAAAAAAGGAAATCATTTTTTTTTTCTCTAAAAAACAATTAATTATATTAATTTATTTAATTCCATTTTAATAATTATTTATTTACATTATGTAATTTAAATTACACTGAATTATAATGTATAATATTTTCTTTTACCATTTCAGGTCTTATATCACCTGGAGTTTCAGTGCCAATTCAAGTTCCAGGACAGAGTCCAGAGTTGACATCCCAATACTGGCCAAGACTCCAGTGACCATGGTGGCCTTAATTTTATTTTTTTTAATAATTTGAAATCATTTAATATTACTTCAAGTAATTTTATCATAATTATTATGCCAAAAACATTTTCTCTGTGTCTAGAAATTTCTTTTCTAATCTTTTGATAAATCATTTTTCATCTTCCACAAACACGTTTGTCAATTTAAAAAAAAAAAAAAAAGTAATAAGGAAAAACAACTGTATAACTGCAGATGTTTGTGTATAATAAATAAATGTAACATACAGATATAATTTTTTAATGGTATTGAATTGTAAAATCAGTATAATGACTATAAAAAATCAAGGCATAACACAATTATCCTCTCTATAATATGTAACTAAATTAGGGATAAATAATTCAATGTTTTATGTTGGTACACCTTTCACACCCATACAAAAATATCAAAAGATAGTCAGTCAGTAATTTTATATTATTATATTACTAAATGATTTTTATAGAATGGGTGAATTATTTATAATTTATTGATTACTGTTCTTAAAATATTAACTTTTGTGAAACCAATTGTAAATAAGTGTGCTTTGTGAAGATATAGATATAAATGAATATATATAAATAAATATATATGAAAATATACATATATTTATATATTCATTTATAAATGGATTAATGTGTGTATATACTAATATTTAACAAATAAAAAATAAAAATTCTGCATGTCTCTTATAATTTTCTATTTAAATAAACCCTTGTTTCACCATTTCATTACAAACAGCTAACAACTAGATAATTTTCTTTAATTATCATTATTTCGATCACATCAATTTTTTTTTAGAATATTAAGATCTAAAAGAATGTCAAATCTTTCAGAATATAGGAGAGATAGGCATTAAGTTGGTTGGACTTTCATATACATGTGAGCTGAGATAAAATAAATTAAAAGTTGAGACAAAATTAAACTGAGAAATTATGAAGTTGGAGAAGGAAGTTCACTTTCGCCAAGTATGTTTAATATTGTCCAGTAAGTTACGTTAAAAAGCCTTGAACGGTTAATTTTTGATGCCTTTTGGGTATGTCAGCTAAACCGATCTACAATTAATCATATTATTTATATGCTTTATATTAATTTATTTTTTAAAGACAAATATTTATTTCATTATTGTTTAAAAGTTAGGAATGGGTTTGAATACTGAATCACTATTAATCATTGCCATCAGTGTGTAAAAATATTTTTGACAATAAAAACTGTTTTAAGAAGAAAAAAAAAATGTCAAGTTACTGCAATATGGCAGTAGTATATGAGGCCACCCTATTTACAGTTTGTGACAGCAATATTCATTCACAATGGTATATTTTTTCAATGTTTAAAAATTCATTCTTTTTTTTTTTTTTTTTTTTTTTTTTTTTTTTTTTTTTTTTTTTTTTTTTTTTTTTTTTTTTTTTTTTTTTTTTTTTTTTTTTTTTTTTTTGGGGGGGGGGAACACACTAGCATTTAAGGAAAACTTATTTCGTGTCAAATAATAATAAATTTATATGATTACATTGTATTATAAACAATGAATAAATAATATTGTTTTTCAATTTACACGACTTTCATTTTCAAACAGTTTGATGATTCTTTAAATTAACATGTAAACAGTTTGCTATTTTCTAGTGGCACTGGAATAATTTTACTAATTCCTGTCAATAGATAAATCTTTGCTCTTATTTAATAATTAGATCTTTTATTTCATATATGACATTAAATAAATATTTATAGAAAAGTAAACACAAAAAAAGTGCAATGAATAAAGACGTAGTGTATGAAAATGACTGTCAATAATTGTAAGTGTATATTCAAATATGTACATATATTTTTGTACATTGAAAATGTTTATTTGTATTTTTTAAATTTAAAATTTATATTTTCCCAAAATTGTCTTATATTAGTGACAAAATGTTCCATATTAATTTTATAAGCATGAATATTGCAATAAGCAAATCATAAGCCATAATTTTCATAAAACACAGCCCACCCGTAGCATTTCAAAACGGAGAAGACATTTCGAATCTAGACAGATTAATAACATTCACAGAGAACATAAGCGTAAAATAGACAAAGCGAAAAAAATTATATTCAAAATGTTCCCTTATTTTAACAAAAATCAAAATTAAGTCCCAAAAACAAACTGATATTAAACAAGCAGTTATTCAAGCTCAGGTTAGGTATGACCCAACTTAGTGGAGTTCAACTCGTGCAACCAGAAAGGACCCAAAACTTTTGTATGAAGTTCAATGATTACCTTTGTATACAAAAATATTAACAATGCTGCACGATCTTGATCACCTATCGAACTTTACATCTTTGATCAAACAAAAACATACTTTAAGAAAAAATAACAAATTCTGAAAATTCCCTTATCCAAGAAATCGGTAATTACAATAAAACATCCCTCCGAAGAACATATCATGTACTTCTAACATAATTCAGTTTACACCTATCTTTTTTTTATGTATAAATATTTGTTATCATACATACATATTAGTTATTTTTTACATGGATGTCTTTTGGCTGAGGGACTATATTTTTCTAGTGTAACGTTTTTTTCACCTTCAAAAATGTAACGCTCTAGCTCTGTTGGTGTTTCTCGGATAGAAAATTTACCGACAGTTTCCACATCGGAAATTTAATGAAGAATATTTTTGTTATGTAAGACTTTTCGCTAGTTTCTAGCGTTTAAGAGCTATGTTGGTTTGAATGAAAATAGTCACGTTTTGCCTTTAAATGTTTGGGCTTCTTTGGCATGCTCAAGCTCTGTTGATATCCATGAGTTTTTTGTTTGTGTTATATGGGTTTTTTCTTAATTTTTCCTATTACTAAGAGAACAACTATAAAATGTAAAACCTATTTATTATTGAATAAAACTGTATTAATTAAGTAAAGGATGTAAGACCGGAACATGTATACTTGAATATATTTACATGTATAAATGAATTTTTAAATTGTAAATATGTCAATAAAGCATCAGTATTATCATTACTAATGCAATAACAAATCGATTTATACTTCGAAATATTTCTCAAAAACATCGGATGCTGATCAACTCTATTTTTTACATTTCTACTGAATAAACAAAAAGGTTCTATACCCAACTCGAACTTCTATTCTCATACTGTATTGAATGATTACCTAGGACAGGGCACCGCTCCGCGAGTGGTCTCCATTGTAGTCGCCTGTGAATAAGTGGTCCGCTATTTATGAACTGGACCTCAACAGCTATTAGGGAGAGCGATCAAAAGAAGATGTGATAAGAAAGAGGGTGAAGATAAGGAAAGAGGAGCGCCGATCAAAACATAAGTGAATAGGGTTCACATCAGCGGGGGATTCATAGATTGCAGCTTCCATTGCACTAATTGCAGACTTCAATGCCTCGGGGCAAACAACTCCATACCACCACAGTTACATTCTTATCAAGGACAATGCGAAGCTGCTTCTATTGTCTCTTCTTTGCTTCCTACCGGTGAGAAACTCAACGAAGTTTAGATTAGTGGGATGGCATCAAAGTTATTTTTAAAATGAACAGTACGATAAAGCTTTTCCGTAGAATACTATGAAGTATTTTATTCATTTATTTTTTATAATATGAGCAGCATCTCAAATAAAGTAGTTTGTATTATATATTTATATATTATATATATATATATATATATATATATATATATATATATATATATATATATATATATATATATATATATATATATATATATATATATATATATATATATATATATATATATATATATATATATATATATATATATATATATATATATATATATGTTTTTTTTTCGGTTTCGAAAGTAAATTTCTCCATGAAATTGAAACAAAATCATTACGTTTAACATATCATTCGAAAGCTGATTAAATTTGAAAGTTTTTGTGAGATTTGGCGTTTTGTGGATAATTTTTTTCGAAAAACGGTGAGCGTTGAAGTAATATAAGACATTGTGACTTCCCAAAATAAGGTGAAGTTTAAGCTGTTCTTTAGATACCAAGTTTGTAAAACTCAAGGTTACAGGTACTCAGCTATTATAGAAAATTTAATGGTAAATCTGAAAATGTGGTCAAAATTTCAAAAATATGTAAACAAAATGGATATATTACAGCTTTTATGGAAAAAACGTGGTTTTCTCAAAAAAGTCTTTGATTTATCGTATATCTGCAACGGATTGGAATAGAAAGGTGAGGTCTACGGCATTTTGTTATATTTTTGATCTAGTTTCACCCAATTTTTTTTTACACTAAGAGATGCTCACCCGGTGTGTGTGTGTGTGTGTGTATATATATATATATATATATATATATATATATATATATATATATATATATATAAACTATCTATTGATATTTTTACAACTGTATACATTATGTACAACAAGTAAATTTGATGAAAATTATTACAATGACATGTAAAGAACTAATCACTTTAATAAAAGTTCTACATTAGAAGGTTTCTTGGCCATCTTCTTTTCAGACGCCTCCCTTTTCTCTTAAACAAGGCTTATTACGGCCATATTATTTTTAATAACTCGGCTGTTGTTGTATATTGCTATCTAGTTTTCCCGCCAATGTGATCAGCTGTGGGAAAAATTAAGGTTATTTTGACATGTGTTGTCCTTTTGTAATGTTTTTAACCCAATAAAATGTGCTCGTGTTCAATCATTCTAAATGTGTGTGTGTTATTACAACAACCCATAAATGACAATATAATATTGGTGACGAGGATTAAAACACGGTTTAATTTATTGCAGTGTGCTCAAGAATTGAAATCGAATACATAATTATCATCGTTTCAATCGACGTCAACGACGCTACGTCTTCACAGCTACTGTAGTCCAGGTAACTTTATTCAATTTCTAATTCAATTTACATACACATTTTACAATGAATGATGATCAATTTAAAAGTTTCCTGGAAACATTCTCCCAGACTCTAGCATCAAACTAAAAAGCCCTTGTTGAACAATTCCTAGCGGTGGGGGGTTCTGGTTCTGGCAATGTCGCAACATTTGATCGTTTCGACTCAACAGTGGAGAAATTTTCATCATATCTTGAACGTTTCAAAAACTACACCTCTCTGAAAAATGTTACAGACGACACAAAAAAAGCACAGCAACTTCTCAGTTCAATCAGGACCCGAGAAACCATTGAACTCTCTCGACTACAAATCTCTTTCTCAGGAATTTTCAAAAATGCTAATGCCCGAAAAAATGTTGTTGTTTCCCAACATTATTTTCTATCTTGCTACCAACAGGGCTCTCAGACTATTTCTGAATATGCTGCCACCTTACGACGTCGATTGTCAGATTGAAAGTTTCACGTCGAATGCCCTGAGTCTTCCTGTAAGAAGAAAGTCCCGATATCTGAAGTTTTCTTGCGTGCTCAGTTTGTACGGGGAATCCACGATGACTGGATCCGCGAACTCTTATTACAGGCTAACATTACTACATTTGATGAAATATTTAAAAAAGCATTGGCGTTGGAAGCTTCACGAATTCAAAGCAAGGAAATGAGTGGCACGACCTCCTCCTTGACTATCCCGCCAGGATGTTCACCCAATTCCAGTGATATTAACAAAGTTTCGCGTCGTTCAAACACAGAAAGAACTGAATCACATCTTCAACAGCCACGTGACTTCACTCAAAGTTCTCGCCGTCCCCCTCCGTTGCGTTCCTGGGATTTTTATCGCTCTTTGGGAATTGAGAATTTATGTTTTCGGTGCAGAAAAAAATCTCATAAATCAAATGACTGCAATATCAAACGAGAAAAACTAAGATGAACTTCATGTTCCGCAAAAGGCCATGTTTCTAAGGTGTGTATCAAAACCTTATCTAAAACATCCGCTGGTTCTAAGCAAGTTGGACATGAATCTGATGTAAGCGACTCTGATCATTCAACTCAATCTTACGGATGCACTGCTATTACGCACGTCTCCTCTGGCGTAGTTGATTTGTACGAACTCAATACCCGCTCAGAGAAGTATATTATAACTGTGTCGCTGAACAGTAAACCTTTCAAAATGGAGGTGGATTCCGGTGCGAAATTCTCCATTCTGCCGGAAGACAAATTACAGCAGCTTAACCTAAAAAGAGAACTTTTACCTGCGCATATTAAATTCAGAACTTTTTCAAATGACATCGTCCCTTGTAAGGGTAAGGTAAATATAGCAGTCACCTATAAAAACAAACGCATACTTGCTGACTTGTAGGTTGTTCCACCTGGCCATGGCGCACTTTTAGGCCGTGACTGGATCAGGAAGCTGGACCTAGAACTTAAGCAGATTGATGCAGAGATGTTGCTTGAACATGATTCCCATGATGTTACAGATACCTACTCTTTAAATGATGTCGATGTTCTAAATGAGTTCCCTCAGGTATTTGAGGAAAAAGTTGGGTGCGTTCCAAATTGCAAAATTTCCTTAACTTTGAGAGAAAACGCTAAACCAATCTACACTAGAGAACGTATAGTACCATATGCTCTTCGTGATCGGGTAGAACGGGAGCTTGACTCGCTTGAAGAGTCAGGTATTATCACACCAGTTGCTAAAAGTGGTTGGGGATATCCCCTTGTGGTAATACCAGATGGAGGAGTCCGACTATGTGTCGATTACAAATGTGGGGTAAATGAGCGTCTGGTTTCTGCCAATTTTCCGATTCAATGTGTTGAAGATGTGTTAAACAGCCTCCGTGATTCCACTTACTTCTGCAAACTCGATTTATTCAAGGCCTATTTGCATCTCCCTGTCGATATAGCATGAAAGCAGTATTCTTCAGACCATTTCCACACATAGAGGTACGTACAAAATGAACCGGATGAGTTTTGGAATGTGCCATTTACTATGACGATATTTTAGTACACGGATCTTCCTTGGAAGAATGTAGACAGAACCTTCGGCTCTGCCTCAGAAGGCTTTCAGAGTATGACTTACACCTTAATAAAAACAAGTGTTTATTCTTCATCACCGAGACTGACTACCTTGGTCATGTTGTTTCGAGAAATGTTATAAACAAAAATCCTCAAAAGATTAAGGCTATCTCCGCGCTTCCACACCCTCAGAATGTCGATGAAGTTCGTAGGTTTCTAGGTATGATGACCTGCTACGCAAGATTCATCCTAGATTATTCTACAATTTCATTTTCCTTACGGAATTTGCAAACTAAAGGGCACCATTTTAAGTGGACGCGCCAGTGCGAAGATGCTTTCGTTAAACTTAAAGCTGAAATGTGCAGCGACAGAATTTTAATCCCTTTTGATCCAGCATTGCCAGTTATTCTAACCACAGATGCTAGCCCGGTGGGAGTCGCAGCAATTTTGAGCCATTCTGTGGATGGGAACGAGAAACCTGTAGGCTATGCCTCTCGCGCTCTTACAACTTCTGAAATGAACTACAGCCAACTTGACCGAGAAGTTTGCCACAGATGACCTCGGCCAGGCTGCTGTGATATGCGTCATTCCTGTCAGGTTTTCACTATACAGTTCGATGCAAGGAAAACAAGGAAAATCAGAATGTGGACTGCTTATCAAGAGCACCTCTTCCAAATTCGAGTAAGACTGCGGACATTTTGATTAATGAAGAGGTCAACCTTATTCACTTCGATTCAGTTTTTCATGTTTCTAACTCACCAGTAACGGCCGAGACCATCGCTGAAGATACTGCTGTAGACCCAGAACTCCAGAAAATTATCAAGAACCTACAACTGTCATGCCAAGACTCCCTTTCTATTTCTCATGGAATGCTATTTAGGCAGAGTGGTTATTCCAACGCTACTTAGAGCTGCCATATTGGAAGAACTCCATGCCACTCACGTTGGAAACGCGAAGATGAAACAACTATCAAGAAGGTACGTGTATTGGGAAGGGTTAGACAAGGAAATAGAACATTTGGTCCGAAAATGCTTGGAATGTGCACCATTAAGAAACAACCCACCTAAAGTCATTGTACACCCATGGGATGACCCAAATGGCAATTGGGAACGCCTTCATATAGATTATGCTGGCCCAATGAACGGCTTCTAATTTTTTCTGTGCAATGACGCCAAGTCCAAATGGCTGGAAGTTCGTGTGGTTCGAGACGCTCCTACAACTCAGACTACCATAACTTTGTTGGACGATATATTCTCCACCCATGGATTCCCTAACCAGATGGTGTCAGAAAACGCTTCTATCTTCACGTGTGATGCTTTCAAACAATACTGTAAAGATCGAGGGATATTACAACGCCTCATTGCTCCTGGACACCCAGCAACCAACGGACTTGCAGAACGAAGTGTTCAAACACTGAAAAGAAGGTTGAAAGCCACAGCAAACGAACCCGGAACTGTATATGAGAAGGTGAAAAGAATACTTTTCAGGTACCGAGCTACCCCCCTTCCATGTGGATTTTCACCAGCAGAGTTATATTTGAACAGGAAACTGAAGATTAAGCTCGACCTTGTCTTTCCGACCATAGAGCTGAAGTCGACAAACCCTCATGTTCTCATCCGCTCTTTTAAAAAGGGGGATAGAGTTCAGGCTCGTTTTTTCCAAAAAAACAGAGAAACGTGGTGTAATGTTTCGGCACCCACCATTATTTAATCAAGCTCGACTCTGGACGAACTTTGAAGCGACATATTAATCAGTTAGTTTCAACAAATGTGCCTGAACCCCAGGAGTTAACCCAAACCCAGGGAAAAATAGCAGCATGAATCGACATGTTACGTTCGGTTTGCCTCAGCGATTGCCTGAAGGGCCGCCGGTCCTAGACATACGCCAGCAACCAGTCTTACTGCCGCCTACTACTCCCTCTGTAACACCCAAAGACATGGGCAATGCTATGGATCCGGAACAGGACCTGACTCCAACCGACCTGCCTTCCGATAGAGATGAAGCGATGCAGCAGCCTTCACCGGAGCACAACAGTGAGGCCCCTCAAATTAAGACTCGCCCTCAAAGACAAAGACGTAAACCGAAATACCTCGACGAATATGACTGCAGCGGCTAGAATTGACCTGAAGATATTTTAATAGTGTTTCTATAATGAATATTAGTTATTCTTTTGCTATATTTGGATCCTTTAATTATGTTCTTATTGTTATTGATCAATTTTGTATATATATATATATATATATATATATATATATATATTTTTTTTTTTTTTTTTTTTTTTCTCTCTTTTTTCCACTACTTTTGTTTTTCTTGTTTTCGTCTCAAGTGGAGGACGACTCAATGTTTTATATTTTATAGATTTTTTGTATATCTTATATAACAACAATATCATATATTATCTGTCATTACCATTGATTTTTTTTTATTAAAAGTGGCGGACGATTGTTGTATATTGCTATCTCTAGTTTTCCTGCCAATGTGATCAGCTGTGAGAAAAATTAAGGTTATGTTGACATGTGTTGTACTTGTGTAATGTTTTTAACCCAATAAAATGTGCTCGTGTTCAATCATTCTAAATGTGTGTGTATTATTACAACAACCCATAAATGACAATATAATAGCTGTCCAGCCTATGCACATCCCAGCTGAAAATCATCTGTCAACTCCATACATAAGCCTGCCTCGATATTTAAGCGCTAATTAGAGAAAACGTATAGCTCTTCAATTATGAAATACTTTTACATTATCTATTTTTTTTACAATGTAAACGAAATAGACTAACATACAAATACATATATATGTACAAAAAAAACCATTGAGTAATCCATATTGATAATGCCGAGAATATTGTAAGAGATCTAGATATTTATTCTGCCCTAATCAAAGAAACTTTAAACAGTATACATTATCAGCAATGAAGTAAATATTGTTCATTTTGTACTAGCAATTAAATATTTAAAAAAAAAAAAACTAATTATTGATATTCACAACAGTATAAATCATACACGAGTAAGGAGGAAAATAATTACAATAACATGGTAAGAACTACTCACTGGTACAACTTCAATAAAAGTTCTACATTAGAAGGTCTCTTGGTCATCTTCTTTTTAGACGCCCCGGAGGTTTATCGGTAATTGTGTATAAGGCAAGTTAGGAGACTAGTGGATTCGAGTGGTTATGGAGTTTACTATGAAAGGATAGGTATCTGGTTTGGGCCGAATCAGCAACATATGGAACATTAATATCTTTATGGATAAGTTTGTTTGTGACATAATAAGGAAAAGGATGATTTTGGACTGCTAGGATTGGATACGAGAAGTATTGGTAGGTTTAGTGGAGCCCCAAAACATAACTCCGTCCAATGGGTCCAAGTTTAATTACTGTCATGTAAATTAGTCTTTTGTAATTTATTGGGAGCTTTGAACGCTTGTATAGTAAATGTTGGTAAAGTCGAAAACGACGAGCAGTTTCTTGTCTTTTAAGTCTGGTATTTGATCATTAAATTAAAATATAAAATGCAAAGTACAAAATACAATGTTTCATGATTCTGCATATTCTAAAATTACATTAATCGTGTAATTATTGGAAGATTCCAACACTAAGGCCCCCTTTCACACTGCGATACCGAGCAGCCGATACAAGTATCCAAGCTACTAATAGAACAAAGGAATCCTTGTTAAAAGGCTATGCCTCTTCAGACTGCGATTCCAGCCGCCAACGCGTATCCGATACCCAAAACGAGTAGCCTGTCCCCGTCAGCCGCGACGATACTTTTTGTATCGGCTTCTCAGAATCCTAGTGTGAATGGGGTAAGATACATTGCGCATTAGGCTTTATTCACACTGAAATTCCGAAGCGTGTTACTTCACTAGTTGTTTTGTATATTTAATAATTCTAATAGTTTTAATTTCTTAAATATCTTCTTCTCCATACAAAGCATTATCAAGAATAGACTCTCCAGCCGCGCAACCAAGATAAGACTGTACAAGACTCTAGTGCGACCGCTAGCCTCGTATGCCTGCGAAACATGGACTATTAATAAGTCGGTAGCCACGAAACTGGACTGTTTCGAAAGGAAAGTACTGAAGCGTATATTTGGTCCGATAAAGGATAACGGTATGTGGCGGCGAAGGAAGAACCGGGAGCCATACGATTTGTTGCTAAAATGGATATACCATGGTATACCAGATAGGTGAGAACAGAACATGCCGAAAATTGTTCTGGGATAGACCGGATGGAGTGAGACCTCGTGGAAGACCAGAGAGAAGATGGTTGGATGGCATCTCCGAGGACTTAAAACTATCTAAAATATATCTAAGGCGAGCAGCTGATAGAGACGACTGGAGGAAGGCTGTAGAGCAGGCCAAGGACAGCTTTATGCGCCTGTCACGCCAATAAAGAAAGAAAGAATAGTTTTAATTTGATAATTTTAATAGTTTTAAATTGATAATTTTAATAGTTTTAATTTAATAATTTTAATAGATTAATAATTTAATTTTTTTTAATGAATACATTTTTTGATAACGATAAATTTATTAGTTTAATCCAAAATCAAACGGCATTGTGGGACAACAGTTCCGTAGAATATTGTGATAAAAAAAAGAGAAACAATGCATGGTGAACAGTTATTTCGGAAATGTAAGGAGAGGAAGAAATACTGGGTTGGGATGTGAAAAGAAAGAATGAAATTGGTAAGTGACCATTACATTTATTTATTTTTACCATAACATAAATTGTAAGTGACCATTACATTTTATTCATTACAAGCAAATTGAATTAAACATTACAACAAATGTGGGTACATGTGAAAGGTGTGGAGAGAAAAGTGGGAGAAGCAGCAGCCGAGCGGCTGAATCACGATTCTTTTTGCGTCTCATACAACGTCGGATGCAAAGGGGAGAGTGGGAGAAGGAGCCGTCAGGTTACTGAATCACGATTCTTTTTGTGTATCATAAAGCGTCGGATACGTGTATCGGCTGCTCGGTATCGCAGTGTGCAACCCGCCTAAATCTCTTAATGCAATGTATAAGAACAATATTTTCTTTATGTTAAATTAGTAGCTAACTAACTGTTATATTAGTGCCTTTTTCAAATAGACAAATAAAATATACCATAAAAAAGGGGTTTTATATGCAGAAGATTGGGTAGTTTTGACTTTATTGTATGTTGTTAATATTGTGCTTGAGTGATAAATCCAAGTTTTATTGACTTCTTTAGATAGACGCGCTTTTGAAACGCAAATCTTTCTGTAAGGCTCCTCTGGCAAGCTAGCATCCTCTGGTTTGTTCTACGCATTTAAGGATTAAACATAGAATGTAGGGCGTTCGCGATAAGAGCACATGTTGGTCGTCCTTGGCCGCTGTAAGTCTTTTTATGGTATGAGTAATAACTGGTGTTTTTATAAACACGTTCAAACCTCATCTGGCCTTGCGTATGTGTCAGCAGAATTGCTTCATATGAGTAATACATTGTTCACCAATCTATTCAGCAACATTTTCTTTTCATGTCTCTAACTCATTTCTTTAATTTTATACCTCTTATTAGGCAAAAAAAGGCAACTTACAGAACTACTTTAAAACAGGTTATTGACACCTTTTAGAAGACGGTGTTATTTTAAACATTGTGCTATCGTCTGTTTTGTTATTTAGTGAATATTGTGGTTGGTCTTATTTTTTGTAGTTATACAAAAAACCAAAAACTCACTCACAAAAAACGAAAAATAATCTTTATTAATCTAATTAACACATTACATTGTCTATCGAGGTTATATTAGGTTATCACGGCACTCAGTGTTGCCAGCTTCTTACAAAAATATTATTTTTGACTTTTAACATTTTATATTAACTATTTTATTTAACTTTTAAAATTATTCTAACTAAACAAACAAAAAAGATTTTAACACATTTCAGTGATGTGGTGCCGCCACAATATGAACAATTGGTTTCATTCATATTTATAATTAAAACAATTTTAGATTTATGCCTGTATTCTATAATTAAAATTGATTTTGTTTTGATGATGAACAAAAAAGATTTTTAGAATTAACAAATCAAGAACAATAACATAAAATAAACAAAATTAACTAAAATTTAATTTAAAATTGTATCATACGCACTTTTGTTCCTTTGATTCTATTAATTTTGCCATTCTATTCAAGTTTTCCTTGTTTGTTTTGTTTGGTGAGGACCAATGTTTCTTGAAAAATAAATCAAGAATATGTTAATAGATAGTTTGTAAGTTTTTAATTTAAGAGCTATATTTTTATAGAGCTATTAACATTCCTAAATATATTTGATATTTGTGTTTTATCAACAAACCTGATGATGAAGATAACTCAATCGGCGGATTAATTAAAGCATTTTGCTGAAAAGTGAATTTTTTTCAAGGTTTTTCGACTCAAAACAAAAAAATAAACCCTAAACACGTTTTTATAAAACTTAAATTTGATAATTAAAAGGGTTGAAATTAAAGAAGACTCCGAGACAAGAGTTTTTGAGGCGAAAATTGGTCTTGTTCAAAGTAGCCCCTACTTGGGGGACTACTTTGAACAAGAGAAGAAAAATGATTCTCCCCTCCCTCGTATAAACGATAGCGGAACCATTCATAGGGGGGAATTTGAAGCTGAGTAATGTAGCTATCACAACAATATGTGTATGTATGTATGTGTGTATATATATATATATATATATATATATATATATATATATATATATATATATATATATATAATATATATATATACATACACATACATACATACACTGTGTTCAATTATAACAGAATTCATAAATAATCACCTGAAAGAAAAGAAATCTGGAATATTAATATCTCATTTTTGACTAGACTTCATTCCTACTCAGTATGACTCTCATAACTTTCGATATTTTATCTATCTATCAAAACAAATAAAGGTTTTGATCTATGATAGATAAATAAAATTAAGAAGCTGGATTATGATTCTATAAATAACAGTGTAACTGCCAGCTTAAAATAAATTGTATTATACATTCTATTTTTAGAGTTAAATTTATTGAATGTCAAGCAATATATCTATATTCTTCAGATAAGTTAAAACACTCGGAACCGTTTTTGTTCCTATTCAAAACTTAATACCACATAATACTTAAATTATAACTAAACTCACAATCACTTCAAACACAGTGGGGTGAAAACAATTCGTTAAAACAATGCAATTTGAGATTCCAAATAATGTCCAAAACAATTGATGCATGAAATACACGATTGAATTTTATAAGATTTATTCTTATTCCTTTAAAAAAATCTCTTATACTTTTTATTTCTTTTCTTTCAAAGAAAATAACACTTTTTCTAAACTGAAAAACCAATTTTACAAAAAATAATTATACCTAACATATTTTACATATTTCTTTCTAAATAATATTTCAAATGATTTCTCACCCTAAGGCTAAACACAGCTATAGACTAAATTTTATTTACAAAATTGTATAGGTTTAATTTTTAATGTTTTCTTCTGATAAAACTAAAATAGAATAACATGTTGAACACATTCATTGTTGTAAAAATCTTAACAAGTAAAACAGGTGAGGTGCTTGGTAATTGTAAATTTCTAAATAAAAAATTATTTGCTTGACAGGATTATAAACAGAAACTAATTTCATAAATACTTTTATTTAATTACACCCATAATATGCTAATAAATAAATTTATGCTATCAAAGCATTATTTAATTATTTTGTATTGATAATGTATGAACATTGAGATACAAGAATTTGCAATAGGTGTATTTTATATAAATTATCAGAGTTTGAAATAGGGATAACTGAAGAAATGTCGAAAATATCAATACTGTGTTTCATTTATATTTATTTATCATTTATATTTACATAATATTTATGTTTCATTTTGTTGATAAACATGGGTTTATAACATACCACCAACATTATCTTTCATTGATATTAAAATGTATATAGACTATTGCCCGATCTCCATCCTGTCTAACCTTTCTAAACCTTTAGAATGATTATAACAATCTCAAGTTTTCAACTTCCTTGAAGAATCTACTCTCCTCGATCTTCTCCAATCTTTTTTTCAAACTGGTTACTCCATGCAATTCGCTCTCCTCAAAATTACTGACAAAGCTCTATTGACATAGATGAAAACAAATCAAAGTCCTAATACTTCTTGGTTTCTTGTAAGTGCTTGATTTTCTTTATTCTGTTCTCTATATAAGAATCTTAATATTTTTCCAATAGTTCCATCCAATGATTTCAGTCTTTCCTCTCTCACTGTTCCCAAGCTGTTGATCTCACCAACCCAATCTACTTTTCTCACTCTTACCTCAGGGATCCCAGCATTTCCTCTCTCTTTTTCAATTCCTACATTAATGATCTTCCTAATTTAATTCACCACTGTTCCTAGCACCTCTATGGTGATTCTCAAGTCTATTTTTCCTTTACTCCTTCGGAGCTATCAACTGCTTTCACCAAAATTCAGAAAGACCTGAATGGTATCAATGCCTCATTGACTTTAAATAAATTATGATTAAATGAAACAAACAGGCCATTATAATAGGCACCTCCTTAATGTATATATCTTTAGATAGAATATATGTATATATTAACTTCATTATCATTTTCTTTTTTTTTTAATTTTCTCATATTAATATGTCTCTGACCAGATGTAAATGTATTTATTTCTGTACTTATTTGTTATTTTTAAAGTACTTTGTCCCAGAATAAAATTATTTTTCTATTCTAATCTACATAGAAAGGTATTTGAGAATAAATAAGCAAAACACAAGCTGAGAATATGAGAATAAACACAAGCTTTAAAAAAAAAAATAGTTGTATTTAAAAACATCGTTGATTAACATTTTAAATTTTTTTTTTTATTTTAATTTTAGTTTAATTGTGTAATTTTTTATATACATTTTAGTATTCCTATGAATGCATTTAATTAACATAAATCACACTAGTGAATATTTATTTAAATTGATTTGCTTCTTGAATAAATTTATTAGCTTGATTGTATGATGGCATTCTACTAGGTAAGATGCTATCATACCAAGTGGTTTTTCTTGCTGTCATCTTGGCATTTAAACACTTGTTACATTTAAATTTGAAAATGTGTTTCTGTACTTTCACTATTAAGTTTTATAATTACTGATATTTAAAATTGTTTACATCTATGAAAACATATACATATTTTTATCAATATACATTATATATATAAATTATTTTTATAATATATTAATTTCCTTTATTCAGTAATAATTTGAATGTTTGGATAGGTGTAGTTTTAAAAACTAGGTAGAAATTTCCATGTCAGAGGTCGTTACAAGAAAAAAGTCACAAGAAATCAGACCATAGGAGGTGCCTTAACAATACCCATAACACATCTAATTATAGAGCCAGGCCTGAAGATGTCCACTTAATTGAAAGTATGACTTTTGAAAGAACCTTTTTTCCATCACCTGTGGACTCTCGAATCCCAAGCTATCGATATCATCAATGCTTGACCTAAAACCATACCGTTTACCAGCTCTCTATCCAACATACCTAACTTAGAACCCATCTAGATCTAATTACAAAAATAAAAAATAAAAAAGCCTATGCCAATACAACCCATGAAGAGTCTTGGGTACAGTACTTAGTTAAGTATGTGCTGTTAATGGGCTAACGGCTGTGAAAAGAGGAGATTAGGCCCAAATCACGCTCAACCACCAGGTTTTTTTCTAATTAAGGGTGCCCACTTTATTGAGGATGGGTGTGCCCCACGAGGTTCTCTCAACCATGTATATCTAATACTGAAACAAATTTGATTAAACTTAAATCTTCACCCCCACCAATAAGTTTTGGCACTTCTTTACCAGAACCTCTTCATGTAGGAGTTGGGGCCAATGACATAGAACCAATATTAATGAACCAAAAGAATAGCTTAGGTATGAGCTAAATATTTGAATATTAATTTCCTAGAAATAATTATAAAGTGGTATTTTAATCCAAGTTTGTTATCATTTTTATCAATAATGTTATTCGACCAAGATTTCAGTTGTATTTAACACTTTTCTTATAATACAAAAATCTTTAAAATATAATTATATGTCTTCTCTCTGCAAAATCTAAATAACATTAAGAACTATTATTTTCCTATAAATGGGTATTTTCGGCACTCGAAGAATGTACGCAATGTATACATTAGATTTACAATTATTAGTGGTTTAAGACATGTTGTGTACGTTACTATCTAAAATTTCATTTTGAGGAGGCTGAAAGGATACACAGAGGAAATCCTAGAAGAGTACCAAAGGGGGCTTAGATGGAGAAGAGGAACATTTTTGTTTTCCAAGTTATAGAAAAGTGTTATGAATATGATTCATAGATTACAAACAAGGCTTTCAAAGAATAAAGTGTTCAGCTAAGTAAAAGATACTAGCAAATAAATGTGTACCACAAAAACTGGTGAATTAGGTACGTGCTTCATCAAGATAGATGGTTATCATTGGAAATTCCTGGAGTATTTTACATTAAAAATTAGTTACTTATAAAATATATGAAGCACAAGGAATTTGATTTGTAATATAAAACTTTTCCTTATTAAATTCATTGATGTTTTTCTAATTTTCAGTCAAATCAATTTTTATACATTTTGATAAACAACCACTATACATTTTGGACAGACAACCATACAATAACACACATATAATTATTAAAAGAACTTTAAACATTGAGGTAATCCTCCTCAGATAATGCACAAATTTAACACCATTTCTCCAGTGTTGAACAGTTAACCAAGCATACTCCAACAAAAGACGTGACTCACAGGATGGAACCAACCTTACATTAGCATACTAAGGGGCATCTTGAAAAAAAAAAAATGCATCTCACTAAGTACAAATGAAAATAAACAATTTACTATTGCATAAAATCATGGAACGATACAATACAATAAAGAGAAATTATAATTTAATCATAAAATTTATAATTACTAAAATTCTTATTTTTTCTATTTTTCAAACACTTCAGCCTTAAAGATTCATCAGGCACCATGAAAATCTGAGTAAAGTAAAGTTTCCATCATAAAATCTAGAATTTATTTTGGGCATATGAGTTAGCAGTTCCTCTGAACTTTTATGGGCAGCAAAGTCTACAACCCTGTTTTGTGTTAATGGTCACCACTATAGGACATGGTTTATGGTTTCATAATTAAAATATTAAAATGCTACTTAAATGAAATATTAATTGTTTCCTTATCATTTTATAGGGTTAGTGTAATTAGATTAATAATTTTATAGGGCTGGACAGAATATTTTTATTAAAATGTTGTTTTTCCAAATTCTTTCAAAACTGGGCTCCTTGCCAAATAATAAAGGTATTTTTATATGCATTGAGACAAACAAAGAACATAATTAGGAATCAAATTAATTATATATCTTCTTATTCATATTTAATAAAGTAGTCTTCCACAAACTAATACCAACTCCTATAAAATTTGATAATTTACAAGTATTACCTGTTTTTCAATTTTGATATGAGTGATGTTACATCACTAATGAATAAAAACTAATATAAGATGTGAAAGTTGATTGTTTTTAGAAAAGATTTCTCAAGAAATCTGCACCTCCTATTAATATTAAATTCTGGTGAATTTTTCTTCTCAAGGCCAGGAAGGTCAAGACTCATTTCGTAAGACCGCCAGAAAATAAATTTTAACACACCCAAGTGGGATTCGAACCAATGACCTTCAGTACCGAGCGCACTGAGACCCTCGACCCAACTCGCTCAGCCATCGAGTTCCCAAATATAAGGAAGAAACATTTAAAATAAAAAGTAACAATAACATACCTAAAAACCAAGATATTCCCTGGTCAAGATTCAAAAACCACAATTTAATATGGATTAAAAAATCATGTCTTCTAATCAAAGTTAAAATACCCTTCTTTTTTTTGAGGTAAGGTTAAAAAATAACCATAAAATTACTAAAGATGGAAGAAAGGAAAAAACATTTTTGCTTGGTGTAAAGGAGAAAAACAAAGCTATAACAGGAGATAAAATTTTAGTTAAAGAGGCTCTTTGGTACTGCATCCTCTGCTTCAGAGATACTTCCATTTATCACTGTATCACAGTCCAAATAGAGAATACACTAACTAAACAAATCTATAAAATCATATTTTCACTAAGTAAAATTCTATCCTCTCATTTACATAGGGTTGAATCAGTAAAACAGCATCAATAATATAAAGATATATATTTTACTAGATAATATGAAATATAAAATTTTTTTTTATACATTTAATATTCATGAACCCTTCATATAAAAAATTATTTCGACTACTTATACATAAATAGTAAACTGTATGTTGCCACTTTTCTTTTTTTTTTTTTAACACTGACACCTTTGAAATAGATGAATAATTTAGTGACGATGATATTTTCTATCATCTATGGTAAGATATTATAATTTTTATAAAAACTAGGTACTTACTTTCATTTAATGAATTCTATTTTACTAAATAATGTCACAGATGCCATGACAAGCGTTAATTAGAAAAAAAAGTGCTATTCCACTTTTTTGTATTAATCATCAAATTAACGATAATCTTTGGTATTATTCATATTATTAACAATATTTTGGCAGAACTAAATCTCAAATGCCATAAATTCAAAGGATTCTAACTAACAGTGAAACAAATTAATCGGTAAAAAAAAAGTAAAAACCATGGTGGCATATAATTCAGTACTCTTATAGAAAATAAAATATCCAGATATTAACACCAAAACTCAATTTAGGCATTATGAACAAAAAAAAAAATAATAATAATAACTTGCTAATACTATACAATAATCGTAAATAAATTACCTAAGAAGAGTAACTAAAATAAACTTAAATTAAATAGATAACTTATGTTTATATAATAAAACTTAAAACTATAATATCTAAAATAAGATATGAAATAAAAATAAAAATATCCTCGTTTAAAAAATCAATATAATAAATTTTAACAATATTTTTTCCTAATTATAAATCTAGCATAAGTCTTTGATTTTATATGCGACATCGAATCTGATATTTAAGCAGAAACAATGCTTCATTTCAAAAACAAAATGGAAAGTATGATTAGTACATACAAACATAAATATTTTAACAATAATATGATAATATTTGAATTTGGATTGAATTGGAGAGCAATTAATTATTCTTGTTATCTATCATATCATGATAACATAAAAAAATTGATAATGTATCATGAATTTTTTATATTATTTATACTATCTATAGAAAAATTAATATGAAATGAAACGTTAGATTAGTATCAACACTAAGAAATGGGCAGATGATTATGAATCATTAAAGGGGAGAAGTCCAAGCAATGTATATAAAATAAGTGTTGCTTCAGTATATTATTCAACTTCTTTCAAAAAAACTAACTGCACTACAAATAAAAATTACAAAGGTGGGCATTATAAGCTTCAGGAACTTAGTTTTGTGAAAGTTTTGGAAATCCCCATCCTTTTTTTTTGCTTAACTACAATATTATTTAACAGCATTTTCCAGCATTTTTCGATATAGAATATTTTAAATTGGTTTAGTAATTTTATGTTTAATTGAGTGTATGTTAATAAAAAATCATAACATTTAGTAGACATTACAGGATAGTTAATATTTGGAACCCATCTTAAATATAAGCTACATCCAAATCCAAGTCTAATGAACATATTTTTAATAATGAAAATGAACTTTGATTTTAATATGATTAATGATGATTTCCATTATAAATCCCCTCTCTTGTTATACTAATTTGAGCAACACTATACGGGAGTCTATAGCACTCATAAATGGGCTGTGAGAACTGGGCTCAACCTTTCACCCTTGAGATTTTTTTCTCATGATGACAGATTTGTCACGGAACAGGGCCTATAAGCAAGGAAAAGAATGGCTAAGTTAAGGCTACAAATTGATTACTGAAGCTGGTCAATCAATGTTTCATAAGATGTTTCATCCTTAAGCAAGGAGGTTAAGGCGAGTAGGGCATGTAACAGAAAGCAAAATTCATCAGGAAGCCTATTCACAACTAAGAATACCATACTAGCAGGCAAGAGACTAAGGAGGCTGAAATCCAGATGAATAAATAGAATTAACTATGATGCTACAAACCTACATGCAGGGAATTGGAAAGTAATAACCAGAGGTGGAGAAGGCTGGTAAAGATAGCCAAAGATCTACAAAAGCCAACCAAAAAAAAACATATATACATAATTATATATGTATATATATGTGTGTGGGTGTGTGTATACACATATATAACTACTAGTTTAAAATTTGAATCGTAAGTTCACAATTAAAATATTTTTTTAAATACCAAAAAAGATTTAGATAATTATAATTACAATTTCGGAAGATCTATCCTTAAGACATATTAATTTCAACCCCTGAGGTTTACTTTTGTATTTGTATCTCAGCATTTTTAATCTAACATCAAATAAAACAGAATGCAGGATTTTTTTTTTAATTTTTTTTAAAAGGCCATTGATAAAAGGATCACATATTTTGTTCATTCAACTAATTAAAAATTAAAAAAGCAGAGCAATGTACAATAAAAATAAGAGAATTTAAACACTAAAACTAAGCAAGGAGCAACAAATATAGATTAAAAAAAATAATAATAAAAGCCTCGTTAACTATTCCTTAAAAACAATAGATCAAATAACAATGATAGTACAGCTGCCTTAGACATTAACCATTAACAGATAAAAGTTTAAAAAACAAAAATCTAGTTATATATTTTTAGTATACTAATTGAAATTTAAAGAAGTCGATGATTTATCTTTTAAAAAACTAACAAAAATAGAAAAAATAATTTCAGTTACAATGATATAAATTCTGATAAAACACTTTAGACATAATAGTTTAAACCCATGATTAACTATAACAAATAAAATTGTTGATGAATTATATCTGAGATAATAATAAATGTCTTCTATCATTTAAGAAAAAACTGTAAAAGGCTATAGAGCCAAACTGATTTTTAAAAATAATACTAAAATCTTTTAAGAAATTCCTCAGCACAAATCCTGGCTCTAGCATTGACAGCCAATTTCATTTCACTTATTTCTTTATCAATTTCTTCCATGAAGTGCAAAACAAAATCAACTAGCTTATGTTTATACATCTGTTCAGTGTGGAAGTTAGTGATTAAGAAACTGATGTCATAACCTTCTATAGCTTTGCGCCTTAAAACAATGAAACTTTCTGACCTCATCATCATAAATCTCATAAATTTCTTACATAAAATCCTTTCAATGTCATCTGCCTGCTTTACAGCAATACTAATTCTAACAGAATTAATAGATCCTTCAATTAAAACCTTTTCTCTTTCATTCCTACTTATGATAACAGGTGTCAATAAAAGTTCTTTACTGGTCCTCACTTCAACTTCGGGTTTATTGTGCCTTTCGACGTGTTGGGAGGAAAAATTGTCCAAACACATGGCAGCGTTGAGTGTGTGTCTCACGGCAGTTAAATAAGGTCTTAAAGTCGATGACATAATTATATATAGGCACTGAAAGCTAAACTAACCTACCGAACATACAACCAGCGAGTGGCGCATACGCACTGAAGTGCTTGAAGAAGAAATGAGAAAAATAACCTGTTTGGAAAAATAACTGCTCTAGTCTGTAATAACCGAATATTCCATTTAAAATTTCTTTCTTCTAGACAGTACCTGCTTTCCATTTTAAGGTGGAATTACTATAGAAAAAAACAACTAACTAATTTTTTGTTTTTGTTTATAATCTGTTAACCAATAACTTAAAATAAATGATAAACAGACTATTCATTTCATGTGGGAGTATGAAGTGGATCCACAACCGAATGCAAAGAGAATAACTAAAGTGTAATAGTTGTAAACAACTAAACCAAGAAAACTAGCACTGATTTCTTTTTAACACATTATTTCAATTTCCTTAATTTTTAGAAATTACGATATAGAAAAAACGTTTTACGCATTAATAATGTACTTAAATATTTTTAAATTGTATTATTTAACGTATGAAGTTGACTTATCATTAAAAAAAGAATTGTTCAAGTTGTAAAATCTAACATAAAAATTTCCCAGAGAGGTATTTTTTTTTTTTTTTTTTTTTTTAAGAGTAAACTTATTATAAAAATATTTAGACTAGGATTTCAATTACAAAAATGAATAATTTCAATAACAAATATGAAAAGATCACTATTAATACCAAAACTTGGTTTATAAATTACTCAGAATAAAAGGTTTAGCGTTTAGAAAATTTAATTGTTATTTATCTTCTTTCATAATACAGTTTGTTTTTTTTAAGAGTAAACTTATTATAAAAATATTTAGACTAGGATTTCAATTACAAAAATGAATAATTTCAATAACAAATATGAAAAGATCACTATTAATACCAAAACTTGGTTTATAAATTACTCAGAATAAAAGGTTTAGCGTTTAGAAAATTTAATTGTTATTCATCTTCTTTCATAATGCAGTTTTCAGCAAAGCTGGACCAGTGAACAAATAGGATGATACTTTAAAACTTCATCTTCTTTCTCTTCCTCTTCGAGCCATTACTGGCGTAGAGGGGCCTGGATCCAGCGCCGCCAATCATCTCGGTCCCTGCACAGCAACTTCATTTCGGTGAGGGTTTTGTTCCTTTTGCCCCCAATCCTTTGGATTTATTCCTGATACTTTAAGACATGGTGTTAAAACGTAAAGGGTGGAGATTTCGCAAAAGAAATTATGTTCATTAACATGGTAGGCTGTTAAATGTTGAAGTAGATGTTCCTATTTCTAAAATGCTAGAATCATCTTATCCTTCTACTACTGAGTTGCAAAATTACCAGACCTATCTACAAAACGTACACCCAGAGGTTGAGACTTCAATCTAGACCAGCTGTTTTCCGGCTTGAAGAGTAACGAGCCAATATCTGGACACTTAAGCTGGCTTTCCCACTAAAATTCTTGCTATAGAAGCTTTTGATCAAATCTGTCAACTTTTTTTTTTTTTTTTTTTTTTTTTTTTTTTTTTTTTTTTTTTTTTTTTTTTTTTTTATCATCTTCTCAGAGACTGTGAGAATATCATGGTACAAAAGGTTTTTAGATTGGATAAGTGCGGAATTTTGAAATAATTATCAAAGTGAAAAAACCCATACCGACAGGTATTCCTAATCTTGGACAGTGGTGGCCCAGTAGCTGGCATTACTTTTTTTCAGATCTTAAATTCACAAATTGTTTAATTTAGGGTTCCAGAGTTCCTTGCTAACTCAAACGAGATCCCTTCTAGGAACCCGCTGCCTATTGTTGAGTTCTCTTAAAAATGGGTCATTGTTTTTACCCTTTCCTTGAGTTTTGGTAAAGGCAGTCATGAAAAAGTTTCAAAGTTTTCATTATTCGAAGCTTTTTCATTTTCAGTATTTATTGGTTATCATAAAAAATTGAACACTAAATAAGTTACTGGAAATGGAGGAACTCTGTAGAAATTTATAATAAAGAAAATCAAAATGATTCAAGATCACCGGATATCTCATGAGCAAGAGTATTGCACTCGTCACAAGCCAGATAAATGCCTAAATGTGATTTTCCACTATGCTTCTCTCCCGATAAATAATGGGGAGACAAGTACTTTCCGCTATGCTTATCTTCCCATCACTTCTGGAGAGACCAGCATAGTGGATAATCCCAGTTTCTGCCAGCTTTTTTTCTTATGGAGCATCCACATTTAAAGCAGAGACCTTCATTTGTTAACAAATCATCCAAAGTACCCTAGGTGCACTTACGTGAGCAGTCTCATCAACAAAAGCTTTGTTGACAGTGATAAGACTTCTGGGCCACAAGCCGTTTTAAGGTTCCAGTAGTTGGATGGCCCTGTTTAAAAATAAATATCCAATCTAACGGTCTATTTCCATAAGGGCTTTATTGTTAGCAACGTTTCAATAATAGATCAACCCAAAAATTTGTATTTTTTTTTTTTTTTTAAACTTGTATAAACAGTATTGTTTTTTATGATCATTGCCTTTGAGTGGTACTACGAACACTAGAAATGCCCAGTCTGACGAAATTTATTATTTCAATTGATCACTTCGACTAAATAGTACAGCTAATAAACCCGTCAAAGTAACTAGGTCGTTCTATTAATAACAATATAGATGAGATAGGAGCATATAACATATTTTGATTTAATTTAATAATTAAATCTCTTACATTATATTTTCTTAAAGAAATAAATTAACACCTACCAACGTCCGCATTTGGTAATATAGACGAAATAGCTTAAATTCAGCTGAAATGAATTTACTACCAACTGCAGATTTTATGAACATATTCCAGCACAAAGTTTCGAGTGTTTTATTCTTTTTATATATATATATATATATATATATATATATATATATATATATATATATATATATATATATATATATATATATATATATGAGAAGATTAGGAAGGCTTGTCATGAATTGGAGAAGAATATCCAGGCCCTTCCTAACGATTTTCACATCACAGTACAGTGGAGCTAATAATACTACAGAGTTGACCACCAAGACATCAGGATTTTTTTCAGCTTGTGTGCCACTTTTATATAGGCATTTTCACCCCCCCCCCCCCCTCCTCCCAGCGATTGATATGAATCGATATTCATATCGATATTTTTAATTTGAGAAAAGGTTTTCCAGAAGTAATTGAAATCGTGTAGCTCTCTCTAGAATAATATCATTATAATTTCAGTACTTCTAGGGCAAACATAAAAAAATTACGGGTTTGGTACCGTTGAGATTCTAAATTAATTTCATATACTCTCTACAGATTTCTTCAGAAGTAAGAAATCCCCACCCAATCTTACTAATTAATTTTATTATCCTCTGTACTTTTTTTTTTTTTTTTTTTTTTTTTTTTTTTTCTAAGGCATTTTTCACTTTCAGTTTTTCTAGTTTTCAGTCATATTTTTTAAAAAGGAAAGTCGGTTGGAAGCTAAAAGTCCCTGTTCGTTGTTTTTGTTTCTACTTGGCACCAGTGGGATTACTTGTTAACAATTTGAAAGAATAAATCAAATCTTTCACAACTAAGTCCTAACTATTTGAAATAAACTGTATGAAATCACACTAAATTTTATGAAACAAACTGTCAACTATCCCCACAATGTCTCCAATATTCTCATGAGATCTCAAAGGCCGGTTAGAGTTTATATCTGAAAAAAAAAAAAAGGCTTATCTCACATCTTTACACGACAGGATAGCCATACAGCCGACTAGGCCATGGACAAGTAGATCAATATAAATAAGTCATTTGGAAGACTATAATGGAAACGAAATACTTCATGAATCAGTTTCAAGCATATACGGAGATTTATGAATGATTTAGTTACACCTATTGGCTGACTAATGATACCACATTAACGATCCATAAGTCCACATGTCTGCCAATATCAACCTACTCACCAGAATAATGGTCAATGACCACGAATGTTTATGCAGTTTCGAATGCAAAGTACTCGCATTACTCAACAGCAACCAAGCCATTTTACAACATGAATGCCCAGGAATTCGTTCTCGTTTGACCGAAGAAAAATGATCGGAACTGTAAGAAGTGTAAAAAATATAACCATAGAGCCCAATTTCACCATGTGTCTTTACCTCAAAACCAAAATAGTAGTACCGGTATCAAATCCAAAAACTGACAGAAAGATGGAAAACAATGGACTTTACTTTAAAGAGTATTACTTAATAATGTTTAAAATATGTGACCTGGAATTAAGTTATAGTTGTCCACAAGGACTTTTGTAACAACCTAGTACAAGAGAAAACCAGAAGATACTACATCAGTAATACTAACATTAGAGTAAACATCGGTGTCGAACCAGCTCAAAAGAATATGGAAGTGAGAAAGAAAGAAATACCTTTCAAGAGGTACCATCCACAATAGTTTCAATGCTTTTAGGTGACGGCTAACTGGTTCGCCCAATTCCTGCTTTCTGGTGGCCAACCGAACAAAGATGTCATTAACAAGTTTGACAGTGATATCCTTCAATGCATTGATGGCGTCATTATAAGTCCCACATTCACTGATATAGTGGTATACATTCGCTGGTAAATTGATTATCAGTAGCCGGCGTCTGACCGCTTCATCCGCCCGTCATGAGTAAGAAGTTCTGGAAGGTTCGATACCAGTGGTTCCATTCTTTACTGGTTGATGATGACTAGAGGTCGGTGTCCAATCTGTCAGGTCGGAGTAGGCAATCCATCAGAATGATTTATAATTTATGTTCAATAAATTGAGAAATAAATAAATACATGAAAGCTTTTATTTAACACAATTTCACACATAGATTAACTAATGGCTTGTAAACAGCTAATAAAAGGTAGCTATAAACTGGCGACTTGCATTCCATTTGGGCAAGGGTATCGCCCCATTATTAAATGGGAAAATGACGCATTAAATATAATAAAATCCCAGAAATCAGTCTAAGAAACCAAAATTTGAACTAAAAAACGGCTAATATGCTGACTATACAGCGCAATTCAAAATGGCTACCAATTGTCATTAACTGCCTCAGCGATTGAGAGGTAAGCACTCTCCGCTTGTCTATAACTCCATGACTTCGAAACAAAGAGAATTAAATTACAATAAACGAAATTATCGATACTTATATACCTATTCACAATTTATTATCAGCTATTTTTGGAGTCGGTGCCTTCCAAGAAGGGCAGTTTAATCCTTCCTTTGCAAAACGTCTTTGAATGGCTTGAGACAGTGGTGTGATAGTGATGAAATAGTAGGGGGATCTTTACAATTTTTTTTTTTCGATTTCTGTTTGTTTTGGTTGGGACCGACTACAAAAATAACTGATCATAAATTGTGAATAGGTAATAAATTGTCATTTAATTCCTCCTCTTTGTTTAGAAGTGATTAAAATATTATTTTTTACTTTTTAGTTCAAGTTTGAACATGTATGATTACTATTGAAGTGGGGTTTTTTTTTTTTCTAAAAATTATTTTTATGGAAATTAAAGTGCAATACTCTTTTTTTTCTTGTGCTGTACAAATCCTTTCAGTATGTATTTTTTAGAGTCAGCATATATCAGTATACCGTCAGATAATACAAATGATTGTGCTTAAAGCAAAATAAGGTTTTATATGCAACAAATATCTATCAATGTTATAAAGAGGATTGCTAATGAGCCGGACCAGTAACTTTGGATCCTCGTAGGCTGAAATTATAGTCTTTTAAGGGGAAAAATTTTCCTGTGCAACGCATTTTAAATCTCTTCCTATGGGACAAAATCAAAGGTTACTTTCAAATCCCAGAAGACAAATGACTCATTATTCTCTTACTCCCAAACCTTTTCGAAATCATTTGCTGGCAGAATAAGTGGTTTCTTGTCTGTCTTTTAAGTCGGAAAGCAGCTTATTCCTTTTTGAGGTCTTCTTAAATTATTTGGTGTAGTCATCTTTCAAGAACTCTAGTAAACAGATCATAAACAACTAGTGGGAAACATATATACCGATAGTTGTATCACTCTGGCCATTTGTCATGTGAATGTGGATAATATTCTCATCGATTTGAAATTAAATTTTCATCCCGAATTTTCCTGAAAAGCATCTGAAGATTCCATTTCAAAGCCTCTCCAGCAGCTAATATGTCATATGCTTTCTTTTGGTACCCATTCGTGTTGGAATACCTTGGAATGAACTAGCACATGATGCTAAAGAGGTGAGAACTATGTTCCCTGAGCCCAACTTACCGATTCTTCTGAATGACAACCGAGTGCAGTGAAAAGAGGACTGTTTTAACTGTTGAGTTAGGATACCAGAAACAAGTAGACTGAAACAGTTCAATGCAGATGATTAAACATGGCCACCAGTGAGCGGCAGCGGGAGGGAATAAATGGTGACTACTAGGCTTACCAGGCCCGGAACTAAGGCGAGGCAGAGGGGGCGCGTGCTCCGAGCGGCAAAATTTGAAAAGTTTATGAAAAAAGTTATAAGTTATTAAAATGTTTTCAAAATAATAATACTATAATTACTATTGTTTAATTTTATTTAAATTTTGCATAATTTATAAACTTTATTATGCTGTATTACGGAGGTACTGCAATTTTACAAATAAAAAATAAAACCTGACACAGATGAAATAAAAATTACAAAAATCCAATAATTTTAGGAGAAAAATAAAAACCTATGTACATCTACTGAATGCTTTTTTTTTTTTTTTAGTGAGGTTTTGCTAGTCAGTATCATTCTGCAGGGAAAGGAGGTATTTAAAGAGAAGGGATTTAAATGTGGACAGAGATGGAGCATTATGGATATTACCCGGTAGTGAATTCCATAAGTAGCACGGGAAATGAAGGAATGGTCAAATGATGTACTCTTATGGGAAGAAGTATACAGGTCTGAGGAGCGAGATCTTGTAGTGCGGGAGGAGACCGAGGATCTGAACTGGAAGATCTTATAGATGTAGGAGGCATTCCGAGAATTAATGGTTTGACAGAGGAAGGAGGCTAGGAAGTAATTTCTGCGTGATGAAGGATAAAGCCATTTTAACTCTGTATATAGATGTGAAGTGTGGGAGGCTTTTGGAACCCTGAAGATGAACCTAACGCAACAGTTCATTAGTCTTCTTAGCTTACTTTCGAGTTCTGCTGTCAACCCACCATATGCCACACAGCTATAGTCAAAATGGGGGTGGATAAGTGAAGAAACCAAGAGTTGACGAGTAGGTTTCGGAAGAGAGTCTTGGGAAGAATGGAATGGTTTAAGGATGGATATAGCCCGTCGAGAAATTTGGGAGATTGACGTTTCCATGAAAGGGTTTGGTCGAAGGTTATACCAAGGTTTTTAACTGTGGATTGGAATTGAATAGGTTGGGAGTTCATTGACAGGACCGGGGGAAGGTGGGGAAGAGATCTCAAATGGGTATTAGAACCTATGATAATAGCCTTTGTTTTTTCTACATTTAATTTTAATTTGTTATCAGAGGCCCACTTGCAAATGCTATATGGATAAGGGAGAATGATTTTATTAAATCAGACAGATGGAAGGATAGATATATCTGGAAATCATCAGCGTATAGATAGTAGGAACAGTGGTCAACGGAATTTGGTAGATCATTCATGTAGGCGCGAAAAAGGGTAGGAGAGACACTGGAACCTTGGGCTACCCCTGATGTCAACGTAAGAGAAGAGGAAAGTGGCTGGTTTGGTATGGATACTATTTGAGTTCTACTGTAGAGGAAGGAATGAAACCAGAGGAGAGAGATTGAGGAAAAAGATAGGTCTTTTAGTTTCGTGGGGAGAATAGAATGGTCTAGGGTGTCAAAGGCTTTAGAAAGTCTAGAAGGATAATCACAATTAATTTTCGTTCGTCAAGAGCAGTATGTCATTAGTAATTTTTGTTAAGGCTGTCTGAGCTGGATAACCAGGACGGGACCCAGATTGGAACAGATTAAGGAGATGAGAGTCTTCAAGGAAATTGGAGATTTGTGATTGTACTTGTCATTCAAGAGGTTTGGACAGATTGGAAGGTTTGATATGGGACGGAAATCGTTAAGTGAAGATGGGTTAGGTTTCTTTTGTAAAGGTTGTATTTTAGCTTTCTTCCAGGATGAAGGAAAGGTGGAATTTTGCAGAGAATAATTATATATATGTAGGAGGACTGGAAGGATAGTAGGAAGGCATAATTTGATTAATTTTAGTGGAATACCATTATGTCCAATAGCTTGTATATGTCATTGGAAAATGGCATCAATGAGGTCTGAGGGTGTGATATAGAAAAAATAAAAATTGGAGGAGTTAAAAGGAGGACCTTTTGGAGCGTAGCTGGCGGCAAGAGATAAAGAGTTTGATGATGAGGTAGCGAAAAAGGAATCCATTTCGTTTGGAGTAAAAGAGAATGATAGCGGAACATTGAAGGATTTACAAAAGGAAGGTTTTGATAGTATTTTCGATTTTGATTTTGGATCACAGGCGCTGGAGAGGGCTTCATGAAAATATTGTGATTTAGCTTTTCGAATGGCAGTTTGTGTCTGATTCCGAAGGGATTTAAACAGAGCGTAGTCGTCCTGAAGTCTAGTCCGTCGAAAACGTCTTCGGGCGGCCTCTCGTCTCTTTTGCAGGTTTTTGATTTCTTTTGTGATCAGACTTGTCAGAGGAATCGGAAAGGAGATTGTTATTGAAATCTACAGCAATAATAGCATGTGAGTAGAGAGGAACAATGTTGAAAAGAGTGGTTTCGAAGTGGGAATCAAAAGGAACATTGGGTGGGCGGTAAACTACTACAACTAGGATAGTTTGAGAATGCATGGTTATTTCGGTAAACAGGAATTCAATGTGGGGATGTTCAGAAGAAGGGGATAGGCTTAGGACTTTGGTTCGGAAATTATTATGTACAAATATACAAAACACCCGCCAGTGCGGTTAGTACGATCATGACGCAGCAGATAGTGGTTAGGAAGGGAGACACTGAGGGAAGGAATTGAAGGCTTAAGCCAGGTTTCAGATATTGCAATGATATGATAACAATTATCAGAGAAGTATTGATGGAATTCGTTAAAGTGAGCAGGGAGGGATTTGACGTTAACATGACAGACAATTAGGACGCTAGTCATGACAAGGATGCGGAAAAAGAGAAAGGAAGAAAGAAAAAGCGGACTCAGAAGACACTAAGCAATAACATGGTATGAAAAAGTAAAAAGTTAGAAATAATTTAGTAGATGTACGGAAACTTCTGCTGCTCACTGTATGTATTTTATCACTGTTAAGGATTAACAAATACGCACACACACACACACACACACACACTAGATCAATCAATAGATAGTTCTTTGTCTATGGCCATTTTAACGTCTCGTCGGAACGAAAAAGGGAATGGAACCGAACAGGTTTGGTTGGAGAAACCGTCACATAGACACCGGGAGCAGTCAGAACGGCCTCCCGCTGCTGTGTAAGCACTTCGGATTAAAATTTCGTTTTTGTTTCCAATTAGACAATCGCTCGTTGAATTAGGAATTCTTGGAAATCCCTTCTCAGAAGAAATACGATTCCATTGTAGGTGTGGCTTAATTTGTGTAAGTATGGGAAATTTTGTTAAATAGAAGAGTTTCTACAATTGAACTACTCTTACTGTAACGTTCATTAACGGATTTACAAATTTTTGGCTCAGAAGTGACAAAATGTCAAGCAAAGGTTTAAATACTGTAACTTATGTAAGTAAACTTTACATTTTGTATTCAATTATGCTATATGATTACAGCATTATAGGATTCATTATTTGATTTTCAACTATCTTACATGAAATGATTTCATCTAAATGTTTTTTTCATATTATGATTTCATGTTGATGATTCTTCAAGTATCATTGTCACCATTTTACAATGTTAATTGATTTTTTGTTTTAATATGGACTTCAGCAATCTGAAAATCAGCGCCTAATTGCGCCTGGTAAAAAAACAGCCCAGCCAAGAAATGTTTTGGCTGAAATTGGCAATATTAATTTGAATACAGACAACAATCACACCAAAGATAAACCTTCAAATGGAGTTCCATTTCCTAAAAGGTATGTTATTTTTATTTCAATGAGTCCTTAAATTTTTTATGTATTAAGGGTAATAGAGAAGATTTAAAGTTTAATTTAACAAATCCTATTTTTATGAAAAATATACACTATTAAAGTAATAGAACCTATACCTGTTAATTGATATTAGTGTTAATAATAACCAAATCAGTTTTATAAAATAAATCTTACTCTTTCTTAGAAATATTTACATATTTTGTTACAAAATGTGTATTATATCTTGGCATTCAGGAAACACTACTGATTCCAGTATAAGATTATGATTATTTTCTAAATTATCTAAAATTAATCTTTACTTATATTATCTTTGTTTTAAATTATCAAATAACCACATTTTAATTACCTATTTTAAGTTGTATGTTGGCTACAAACAGAATTTTTTCCAGAAAAATTTCGCATTTAATCTCTTTTTTTTTAATTATTTCAGATTTAATTTTTTTTTTTTTCATTGTTTTTATTTTTTATATAGATGCTTTTCTCTAAAATATGTTTGTTTAGTTTTATATTAATTGTTACTATATGTCATTAGCTGTTACTTCATTAGTCTAATTAATCATGAAATTACCTTATCTTAAGCCATTTTTAATCCAAAAGCCTTTATAATGATGGTATAGAACTAAAGCTATGTGATAATGTTCCATGATTTATGAAATCTTTTAAGGTTTGCTATGGAAAATCCTGTATTAAGTTTGTTACCACTCATTTTTTCTTGTTTCTACAGTCCAATTTTCATTACTTTTTTTAAGATTGACTTCTCTGGCAGTTTCCATCTAAACTTTTTAACTTCTTTTATCAATTTTTATTTTTATTAAGGGATTTCACAGATTCCTTTTGAAACCAGTTTGGTTGTTTGAAATGGCATGGTTGTTCATTATCCTTATTGTTTTGAAACCCAGCAAAATCATCTTGTTATTATTCGTATAAACATTCTTCCATTTTTTTATTTTTTTATTTACTCAAGGATCAGTTACTAATAAGAAAAAAAACCTTAGTTTTTCAAAGTCAAATTCCTACATGTTAGCATCTTTCAAGCCAAAATCTTTATCCCTTAGTGTCTTATTCCTCTGTCATTTTCTTTTTCAAAATATTGGTTAAAATTAAATGAGATTTTCCATTTAACCCCTGGGAAACACCCTATTGCAGTTGAAAACAGGTTTCTGTTTTGCCAAAGTACTCCTCTTCTTTTTTAACTAAAACAAAAAAATGTATCAGAACCAGTGTAATTTAGGCTGTTTATTAGAGAAAGAACCTTCATATAGGGATTTTAACAAACCTTTTCCATTTGGTATGTTAGTTAAGGTGCAGATCCCAAGTTCTGGATGAACAGTCATCTATACTGACATAAATACTGATGTAAATGTCTTTTTTTTTTTAATGAATATTAATGATGTTGGCTTTGTATATTTGTGTGCTGCTTAAAGACTGACTGTTAAGTTGGTATGGTTTGTATCGTTTTCTGTTTCAATGAGAAACTGTCTTGTTAGGCTTAGATTGGTTCCATATATCAATGCTGGGGACCAGCTGGAATTAGCAGATACAACTTTACCTAGGCCCTAAAGTATTGGTAGTATTCATTCCCTTTTCGATGATTCATGGCACCTTAGTGAAGCAGTTTTTATAAGAAAGCGACAGTAAAAGAAAAATAAGTAACAAATAAATGTAAAATTAAGAAACATAATTCTCAAATTTTGTTAAAATTGGCTGTCGTTCTTAAGTTCAACCCCCCCCCCCCCACAAACATATTTTAACTGTTAGTGCTCTTTAAAAACACTTGTGAGTATGAAAGTAAACTTGATTATTAAATTTCATTTAAATCAGCTTATGTTCTTTATGTTTATTTGTTTAATTGTTTTAAAGTTTAATCATTATTTGGCCTTTGATTTGATTGGTTTTTTATGTTATGGGCCATTTACTTAAAATTGTTAAAACTGCTATTTCTTCTTATGTTCTAGTTATAATTATTATTTTTCTTTTTTCCTTTTTCAGTAATATTCCTCAATTAAAGGGAAATCCAGCTGATAAACAAGGACCAGTTTCATATTCCAAACAACAGAAGCCTTTGACTAGGTAAATTATTTTTCTAACTGTAAAAACTCATTAACAGGCTGTAATCATTATTTTAGGATTTTCCTGCAGTAGCATTTAGTTCATTTAGAGAAATATAGAGGAATAAAATAAATTATCAGGAGAGTGGGAGTGGAATAATAGTTTTTAAATATACAAACTTACTATATTTTTGAGAAGTTAAATTATTGATTTATTATTTTTTTTCAGTGTTCCTCAATCAAAGGGAAATCTTGCTGTTAAACAGGGACAAGTTTCGTACTCTAAGCAACAGAAGCCTATTACTAGGTAATTTATTTTTCTTAAAATGTTATTATTATTATAATAATCTAATTTGTCATTGATTAATGAATGAAGGACTAGTAAATGGATGCGTTCAGACACTGAGATTAAAGAACCACCAGGTTCCTGCGTACAATGCACCAGCCCAGTATTCAGAAAGGGAATAAAGATTACATTCTTATAATGTACATGGCATAACCTTGAAGAATATGCTAAAAGTCTCATATATAACATTCTTAAATATGATGCAGCCTGATAAGTTAGTTAATCCATTATTCGTGTTTTATATTTAGATATCAGATGCAATTTATCTACGAGTGAGAGTTCTAGCTATACATTAATTACCTGGCTTTCTTTGCACTTCGGCCTTTCGTTGTATTCCTTAACTATCTGCCTAAGACAGCTCATAGTCCAGGAGCCCACCATATGTAAATTTAATTGGAAAGACATTAATTTGAACCCATTTCATAGTATCATCCGCCTTGAAATGATAAATCGTGGTCTGGCAGCTTGTATCCATCGGAACGCTTTAAACCGCCCAAAATATCAAAAAATAATTGGAAAGGTATGTTCTTTAGTCTGGTCTCATTTTTTAGTGTAGCCTTTCCTAAACACGAATCAAGTGGTCTGGCAGCCGAAAGCTGTCGGAAACATGCCGCCAGACCGGTTTTTATATCGCGGGAAACTGACCCGAAAAGTGAAAAAAAAATATTTATCAACCATTTTTTAATATGTTATTAGGGCTCATAAGAGTAGTTAAAATCCAAGTTTGCAACCCTCAAAATCAAAAGCGATTTTTGTATTACTCGAAAAAACGCAAAATTTTAGCACTTTGTTCATTTTTTTGTTTATATCTGTGCCTGAATTATATCTGGGATGAAATCTGCCTGGGCATTCCTGAATAAATCGACTTTAAATGCAGTTAAAACTCAAGCAATTGCAATAGGATCCCATTCCCTCCTTCTGCTAACAATCCGAATACCAACTTCCCTACTTTATTCCTAAATGGTCACCCTATACAGTCGGGAAATTCGGGAATATGTCGGGAATTTCGTGTGCTGGACACCCCACAGTGAAATTTGTGCTCGGGAATAATTATTCAATAATAGTTTGATGTCCATAATTATTTGAATATGCAAGAGATATTGATCCTTCCATGATGAACCTATAATTTCTAAAACTCCTTGGTTAGCCACTTTTTAAGGCAATTATATCTCTACCTTTATGTTAATGATGAATTGATCAAACTACAGTTGTGTCAGTGATGAACTCCTTACAGATCATTCCTCTGCCATGCCTCCCAATCCATCTGTTCCTTGATGCTTTTCATTCCAGTGTTAAATGCCTGAAAACAAGCTTCACTTAATTCAAAGTACAATTATTCAGTTCTTATAATTGTATTGTTGTAGTGGTCTTTGTTATTTATGAGAGTGTTTAAAAGAGGTTTGTTAGTAAGATTAATTTACAAAGGCCATAGAGATGGAGCTATCTCCATAGCGTCTGTTCTTTTATCAAGCTGACAGTAGTCTCTTATCGGTCAGTGACATGTATATATTTATTTATTAAATTGTTTTATAACTTGAAATTCAGATTAATTATATTTATAGGAAGTTTAATTTTTATTTTTTTTTAGCATTCCTCAATCAAAGGGGTATCCAGCTGCTAAACAGGGACTAGCACCACAATCTAAACACCATGTGGCTTTAACCAGGTAATATAGTTGTTTATTACCTTGATAACAAAATTATATTATGGCTTAGAACTCAGTCACAACTAGATATAGCTTAGACTATATCGATCTGACAAAACTAAGTTTACCAAATTGACTTACTAACTTGAAGTATATTATTAAAGATCATATGCACTACCACACCACATGCTTCAAGCTGTGTGCACTCCAAATTGCTGTAAGACGAACAGTTTTGGCCAAAGACAGAAAAAAATGACCTTTAAAAACTTACCTAATATTAAAATTTATTCAATCAAGTCCCAAGCTTAAGTGATCAGACCTCATAGCAGTATTTTAAGTATTATACATAGTATATCCTTTCTAACCTCTTAAAAACCCTAGAACGATTAGTGTATTCCCATGTTTCTAATTCCCTTGAAGATACCCTTTTACTTGATTCTCACAGATATGATTTGCGATCTGGCTATTCCATGCAATCCGCGTTAATCAAAATCTTCAGTGATGTTCAGACTGCAATAAATGAAAAATAAAAATAACTTGTGTTGAAAATAACCGTGTACTCCTCGATTTCTCTTAAGCTTTTGATTCCCTGGATCATTACATTTTTTTTTCCAAATTAAAAGCATTAATATTTTCCAATAATTCTATCTGCTGGTTCTAATCTTTCCTCTCTAACCATTCCCGAGCAGTTTCCATTCCTAATCAATCCCTCTCAGCCTTCCTAGCTCTGTCCTCTGGTGTAGCCCAATGTTCCAGTAGATTCCCCCTTTTTTTCAAATTCAACTTTAATGATCTTTCTCAGTTAATTTTATGTTGTTCCCATCACCTTCATGCAGATGATCTGCAAATATATTTATCATTTCCTCCTTCTGAGGTATTAGATGCATTTGCTAGATTTCCTTGATAGAATCTATACCTGGGCTTACTCAAATAATTTAAAGTTAAAGGTAGTGAAAACTCAGGCCTTCATAATAGTCTGTTTCTCAAATCCATTTCTACTTTTCCTACCTTAAACTTGAAAAATCAACCTATCACTTTCTGTTCCTCTTTTAAAAACCTTGAAATGATTATATATCCCGAAAATCAATAGAAACCCTGAAACTGTTTCAACGTTCCTTCCACAACTTACACACAGACTCCGAGTGTAAGTCTTTCATCTTTCCTTTGATTACTGCTATATGGTGTAGTAAGTGGGCGCCTCTCGATGGGGCTCAGGCAGTCCAGCAGATCATGAACAGATTCGAAAATTCAACTAATTGGTCTTAAGTGCCCCGAGACGTTGCCATGTCTCCCACCTTTACCCTACTATAGAGTTGCTTTACCTCCTCATCCATAGACTATGTTTCCTCGATGCATTCCTTAATCATATCATAAATAATGATTGTCCCACATATGTCTATAAACTGACATTTAAGTCTACCATCCACTTTCAACCTATGGGAACGGACCTTTATAAAACTTTTTATAAAACTGCTTTATTTGAGTACTCCTTCCTTGCTTGCTCCACTCCCTCTTGAAGTACAGTGGACCCTCGTTATAACGCGCGTTATAGACGTACCCGCGGTATAACGAGGGCAGAAGTATGAATCATTGGGGGTCAAAAAATAATGAAAATGCACTTTGATATAAACTCGGGAAACAACTAAAGGAATAATACACAGTTTTTAAAAAAGGAAGTGAAGGGGATTCTGTGAACCAAGAAGGCAGGAATACAGACAACTTCTCCGTACGTCATCTAGGTAAGTTCCCGGGAAGATATTCAATCGACATTGTTTAAGCAACACATTTCGGCTTATTTCCTCGACGACACAAGCGATGTACACACTCTTTCCTAAAGTTTTTTTAAAATTCTAATAAAAATCAAACTTTAAAAAGTTCTAATATTGAAACAAAAACAATGAAACTTGATTAGACATTCGTAATTCATTCTAAACGTCCTATTTAGTTTTACTTCCTACGTTAACAACCAGTTATAATTTTTTTCCTTTTAATGTTAAGTAAAAATAGAAGTGTGTTTAACCAATGTAACTTAATTTGCAGAGTTCACTTTTTCCCAGAACTTACTAAACTTTGGAACCTTTTCGTTATTTCTGTAGTTTTTAAAACTCAATTTACTAATGAATAGTTTTCAAGTTTTCTATTGTTGGTTTTAAAACCATAATACGTTGTAATGTTATTTTTTATTAATTTTAATTGAATCAGGATCGGGACCGGAGCTTGACCCGCGTTATATCCGAATCCGCGGTATAACGAGCCGCGTTATACCGAGGGTCCACTGTACCTTCCCCCATGGCGCTACAGACCGATGTGGTCCCTGGCCTCCTCAATGAGCCTTCGCCAGGTGGCTCGATCTTTTGCGACTGCTTTCCAATTCCGTGTATTTAGCAGGGTCAGTGCATCCTTTGCAACAGCATCTTCCCACCTAAGTCTCGGTCTGCCTCTGCCCCTAGAACGCTCCAGTCTCCCCTCCAGCAGCTTCCTCGGAACCTGGTCATCCATCATTCTGGCGACATGTCCAGCCCATCTCAGTCGTGCCAACTTAATAGTTCGCAGCACTTTCGCTTCCCCGAAGAGTTCATAGACCTCATTGTTATGTCGTCTTCTCCATTGGTCTCCTTGCTTAATGGACCCGAAAATCCTTCTCAATACCTTCCTCTCGAAAATGAGGATTTCTTTTTCTTCCTTGGTTGTCAAGGTCCATGTCTCGCATCCATAGGTAAGAACCGGCCTAATTAGGGTTTTATATATTGTACTCTTCGTCTTTCGGGAGATCAAGGGCTTTCTTAGATGTTTCTTTAGGCCAAAGTAGCATTTATTGGCCAACATCAGTCTATGGCTTGTTTCTGCTGATATCTTATTTGTGGCGCAGACGATTGACCCAAGTTACTTGAACTGGTCCACACTTTGGAATCTAAACGGTCCCATTTGCAGGTGCTCTCCTACTGTGTTACCATCACTCATGCCCGTTCTCATGTACTTTGTTTTTTCTTCATTAATTGTTAGACCCATGTCTGCAGCGGCTTCCATGAGTTTCTGGAATGCGCTCTTAAGGGCATCGAGCGAGCGGGCAATTATGTCTATATCGTCTGCGAAAGCCAGTAACTGGACGAGTTTGTTATAGATAGTCCCAGTCACCTGGATGTCAGAGCTTCTCACTACTTTCTCTAAGGCAAGATTAAACAACATACACGCCAGGGCATCACCCTGTCTCAGTCCTCTTTTCGTTTCAAATTCTGTTGACAGAGTTGACTGTATCTTGACCTTGCACGTAACATCCTTCATCATCATCTCTATGAAACGTACCAGTTTTGGTGGCGTACCTCCCTCCCAAAATTAGACATGTCCCTTCCCTAAGTTCATTCAAATCTCTCCTTTTCCAACACCTGTTCACAATCCAATCAGGCATCTTAATCTAAATAACTTTAATAAAAGTCTGTTAAATCAATATCAGTTAATTAGCTCAGTAGTTATTATAAATGTATACATATTTGTATATGCATGTATCATTTTACATATTCAAGTTAGTATGTATATTTTATTATACTGAGAAAATGTCTTTTATATACTTTCTTTTTTATCATTCTTTTATTAGAAAATCAAATGAATGATAAAGTAACAGTTACACAATAAACATATGAGATTTCATAAAATAAATTATATCTATGATTTTTCAGCATGTTCTCTCTGTCAATGTATGACCAGTTAAATGGCCCATGACATTTCAATGAATTATGGTAAAATAATGGTATGAGTCAGAAAAAATGACCATTTTAATTCTAAAAAAATCAAGATTTTTTTTCTATTACTTTGACGATTTTTAATAATCAAAATATCAGCCATCGTGCTATGATATGTCACCATCTGGAAGTCATTTGTAAAATTCCTTTATGATACCACTCTTTAGATTTAGAATCGAAACACTCGCAAACCCCTTTTTCTAGCTCATTCGAGTTGAATGGTTTTTCTGAAAGGAAATGTGCCTGAACAGGTGGAAGTTTATTGTTACTAGGTCTGTACTAAGTTCTGAGTATGGGAGAAGCTTGATTCTATCAAAATATTGTGTGTTCTCTGCAGTGGTTACGAAAAGAGCTCTGAATGAATGGAATGACTGTCCGATACAATCTCATAGTATATGATCCCTCCATAATGCTGAATTACAGAGAATATCTTTTTTTTCAATTGGCTTGTTTGTTTTTTTTTCTTATTTTCCCTTCTGTAGTATCCCTATAAAGAAGTTGTGTATTTGATAACAATACATCTTGTTCCATACATTTTGCATAATATGTGAAATAGCTTGGTGATGGGTTTTGCTATCGGACTACAGTGAAACATTTGACCTGTTGTTTTGAAGGCAACTTTGCAATACCAATACTCCCATTCTTCATCAAATGTCACAATTCTTTTGACAAAATGGTTAGTACACTGGTTTTGAAGAAGCAACTCGCTACTTACCACATGATGTTGGGCTTGTTGGGTTGTAAGCACATGTGGGACCTCTTAACTTGCACATTTCACTTCTCCTAACTTTCGCAGGTGTTGATTCACAGTAGCTCACTGATTTTCATTTTAATCACTATCATGAAATTGTTGGAACCACTTTTTGGACTATCCTTTCATTTAAAGAGTCTTCATCCTCCAATTGACATTCTAAACGAGTGGACTAAATTTCCATTTCCAACAATGGAGCAATATTACGAGAGTATCATACTTTACCGTCATTGTGAACAAAAGAAATCTAATTAAGTTCTGAGCCCTCAGTGGTGTTTACCAATTGATTCAGACTTAATAAAACATGAACTTGTTATAAATATTTATAAGAGAAATGTTAATAAGAGAATAATGATGATTCAAAATTCAGACACTAAAAAATAGTAATTTTTCCTGACATCACATTTAATTTGTGCCATAGAAATCTAATAGTAAATGAATTATAAACAAGTTGTTTCTATAAGCAAGGATGGTTCTTTTTAAATATATTTTTATTTATCTTTCCAATTATATTTGGTTCATTATACTGAATTTCCTTTTTCAAAGATATTGTATAATCACATTAAAATTATCTATTTATTTATTTATTTTTTATTTTATATGTATATAGCAAAATTTGATTTTTACAGTACTCTTGGAACAAAGTACACAGAAAAATTGTTTCCAGCTATTAGTCATAAATTTAATGAAATATCTAAAAATAAGACAGTGACGGTATCTAGAATTAAAAGTCCTGAGAAAATCAAAAATGTTGATGAGAATGACCAGTGTGACATTTTTCTTCTAGGAAGATATGTTTGCGACATTCATAAATATTTACTTGACATTGAAGTAAGTACAATATTTGTTAAAATTATCATTCATGTAAAATATGACCTTTTAATTGTTTTTACCTCCAAATTTATTCTAGATAAATAAATATAAATATAAATTCTAGATAAATCAAATTTATGATTTTTTTTATAACTATGTTAAAACTGTATTGTGTTAATTTTGCTCGTTTTATATAATAAAAGTAAGGTTTATTTGTTGCTGTAAAACTTTTACCGATGTATATAATTTGATTTAATCAAGAGATTTAATTTTTTTGGGGGAAAAAAAAGTGATTTCAACTGAAATGAAAAATAAAACGTATAGCTGTAGTGGAGTTCAATGTCCATTAGGAGGTACCATGGTGAATGGTTTGAGAGAGAGAGAGTTTCAAGGGTGCAGATAAGATAACTTCCGGAAAGTAGTGTCACGTTGGAACAAGTGATTAATCTCACTAATAATCGGGTGCATAAAAAAAAAAATGACCGTTTCTTAAACAAATATTAGTATTATTATTTCTTTGATATAGAATACAATTAATACTCAAAGGATATTCTATTGTTATCTACTGTCATTACCCATCTGCTAGCCAATTGCTCAATGCCACGCTGATACCATTCCTTGGGATGGCTGTCAAAGAACTCTTGGACAGCATTTTCAACTTCCGCAAAATTATCAAATTTTTTCCCTTGAAGAAAATGGGCCATGGATCAAAACAAGTAGTAATCCGAAGGTGCAAGGTCTGGACTATATGGTGGATAGTCATACCATGAAGTTTCAGACCCATGAAGTTCTGTAAACTTTTCTGCTGATTGTTGAGGAGTTAGTTCGTGAGGGACCAGTCTACAGGTCTTTTTAACCTTCCCCATGGAGAGAAGATGGTAACTAACAGTATCTTTTGACACACCACACTCCCTGGCAAGTTCGCGAGTATTTGTGGACGGATTTGACTCAACAGCTTCCTTCAGAACCTCATCAATATCCATTAATGGCCTCCCGGAGCCCTTCTTCCTTTCCAACGTTGTATCTCCACTTCTAAATTTTTCAACCAATGTCGCGCAGTTTGCTCTTCAAGGACACCTTCCCCTTCATATTTAATAATTTCACGAGTTGATTCAGCGGCTATGAAATTTTTTTTCCAGTAATGTCTTAAAATTACGAGAATTTCATAGGACACTGTCTTGTTTCTTCTTTGAAATAAATAACTGAACTGAGGCTTTTTTTTAAGAGCAGTCCAGACAGTCCAGTGTTGGTAAACAAGCTTAAAGAATGCTCTAAAGGGATTATTAAATATTGTTAAATAATACATAGCATTAAGATATTTACAGACTTTTGAACTCTGGGATTTGATAAAACAGTCATTTTTTTTTATACGCCCTATTAGATAGATCTCACAGATTAATAGTTTTGGAGTTATAGCCAAAAGAGTACAGCAAACGTGTTTTCACGAAGTACGACACCGCAAATTAGTCAATCTCTTAAATTTTTCCTTCCCCCACTGCTCTGAGACTATTGATCTGAGAAAAAAAAAATGATTAGACCAAATTTGATTTGCTTCAATCAAATTTGCCCCACACCCATGCTGAATGATGCTTGGTTTTGAATTATGTATTAACTCTCGAAATAATTATGTTTGAGTGTGAAATTAACCACTGACAAAAAAGTGACACTACCTCCCGGACTAATAGGAATTATTATAGTTTATAGTTCTTTCTGGAATCGATAAAGTGTTTCTAATAAGCTGGATACTAGAATTACAAGAGTTCAAAAATAAAAGTAGATTGTGCAGAAATATTTTGGTACAGGAGGACCTGGTTATTGACCTGGTAAATACTGTTTATAATGGAAGCAGTGAAACCATTTTAATTCTGTTTAAAAGCTATTAGTGGGGGAACCAAAGAAAAATCACTTCTTCAAATGTTTTAATTTATCATCCTGAATCCAACTGTATCCACAAATCTTTACATGAACCAAAGATGTATTTTCGTCTTCTTTTTTTTTTTTAGGGCTACCAATGGTTTGTTGCTTTAAAAACAAGTGATGTGTCATTTTTATCTATGTCATCACATTTACTTGATGTATTATATTACTTATATTACTCACCTGTGATCATTTTGATGTTAATCATTAGGGACTGGGCCTATTGGTAACGAGAGGTGGAATGCGGAGGGAACAAGGATCAAGTTTGATTCAATTGTGTTTTGGCCTGATCAGGGCCACGAAGAGTCAAACCAGGCCCCGAGGCAAATGCATTGCAGGCACCCTAACCCCCATCCCTCTCCCATATTGGTTACTTGAGCCCAGGCCCCAGGGATTTTGCCCCCTCCCCCTATCAGTGACCCTGATTTATTTTAAATATTCCTTAGACTTATTCAATTTTTTTTTTTTTTTTTTTTTTTTCAATTTTAAGGAGGTTGCATCGGAAAAAATAGCCGAAACAGTTTAACCTTACTTTATCACCATCTTTAAAATGTATTTGCAAGACAATGAATATTGGAAGTACTTCATTACTTAGAATTCAATTTTATGCAAATCATCCTTGAAAAACATTTACTAATGTTTACTAAAGTCTTTTTGATTTTATTAATATTATAGGGGAAAAGAAACTTAAAATTAGAAAATTAATAGTTTTTTTTTGTTTTTTTTTTTTTTTTTTAGTTGAAACTTCCTATAGAGCCTGAATTTTTGATGGGAACATCTGTGACAAGTAGTATGAGAGCCACTTTAATAGACTGGCTGCTTGATGTCCAGTTGCATTGCCATATTTTGTTGGAGACCCTTCATCTCACTGTATCAATAATGGACCGATTTTTGCAGGTACATTTATTATTATTATTTTTTTATTATGTTTTACTCAATATGCAACTTATACTCCAGTAATAGGCTATAACTTCATTAAATTATTGTGACAAATATGTCATTTTCGTTTTTCTGGATAAATTGATTTATTTTATTTTATTTCTTTCCTTTTTTTTTTTTTTTTTTTTAATTTTTTTTTTTTTTAAAGAAAAAGTTTACTTTGAAAAATAAATTGTCACATGATGTTCATCTGATAAATATTTTGTGATTTATTGTTGATCTTGTTGTTATTGGTTTATTGTTGCTCTCTTTTGAAATTTATTTATTGCAGGCTTCAGGAGTCATCCAAAAGAAACACTTCCAGTTAGTTGGAATAACTTCTATGTTATTAGCATGTAAATATGAAGAAACTCATTATCCTCAAATAAGTGACTTAATTTATCTAACAGATAATTCATACACTAACATACAAGTGTTAGATTTAGAAAAAATTATATTAAAGAAATTGGATTTTCGTCTGGGACGCCCGATTTCCTTAACATTTTTAAGGAGATATGGAAAAATTGTGAAGGTAATTTGGAATTTCATTCAATAGTTTTAAATCTGTATCTAAGCTCCACTAAACCATCCAATTAATCTTGTTTACAATCCTTACAATCCAAAATCTTTTGAAAAATCCTCTATACTCCTTACTTTGACTCAAACAAACTTATCCATAAAGATCTTATTGGACTATATGCTGTTGATTTAGCCCAAATAAGATACCTATCCTTTCATAGCAAACTCCATAACCGTGCAAATCTCTTATTATCACAACATGCTTCACATGCTATTCCAGAAATCCTCGAAGGCACCTGAAAGGAAGATGGCCTCAGAACCTTCTAATACATTACTTTTTTATATAGAACTTTTACAAGTGGTACCAATGGGTAGTTGCTTTACAAGCAACTGACACATCATTTTTAGCATTATCATCACATTTACTTAATGTATTTTATTTTATATTGTATACAGTTGTAAATGTCAATAAATAGCTATTAAAAAAAAAAAAATCTATATCTGTGGTAACAGGAGATAATTTTTTTTTTTTAATGGATTTACAAAATTCACCCAATAAGTGTGAACATTCTTACTTTTTAACTGCTCCAGTAAATCCATTTTTTTTTTAATAAAACAAATTTCATTGATATCAGTGTGATTCAAAGTAAGAATTATAACCATGAGTAATATATTTTGTACCATGTACACAAAGCTTAGGAAATGGTCTAATCAAATCTTGAAATAGCCATAAATTCATTGAAATATTCTTCAAAAAATTAGATGTCACATTAGCTGAGGATAAAAATTTATTATGCACCTAAAAATTTAAAACATTTTGGTGGAATGTAATTAATTTTCAAAGAAAAACTGTTTGCTGCATTCATTGATTCACATTTTCCTTTTCATTCATTGTTATGATATAACTGTGATGTTTAAGGAGAGATGGAAGTTGTGACACTGACTTGAGCAACTTGGCACTGGGAGTGGGGAGGTTAAAGTGTTAGTTCTATCTCCGCTGTGTTAAAATACAGGGGGAAAAAATAAAATACAGTATACTCTCGATATCTGTGGGCTGATTAACCAGAGATGTCCTAGAACAAGAAAACTAACAATATTAAATTTTTCAATTTTTATTTTATTTTATTTTTATTCCCTATAGTAGAATAAATCAAGCATTGAAATCAAGAATTAAATGTAAAGCAGAACATAAAATGCCCTAAATGTAGAACAAGACTTGTTTTTTTTTCTGTTATAATTTGTTTTTATCTACTCAAAATTTAATTGAATAATGAGTTTCTGTTTAATATGCATTAAATTCATTGTTTCTGACTTATTTATCTGCATTTTATTTTATCCATTCATATTGATCTATAATTTATTGACCATTCAATGTGAAATAGTTCATTTTTAGAGTATAATAAAATAATCCCAATAGAAGTGGCAATTAATTCATCACTCCTAAATGTATTGATCCTTCTATAACATCATGCGTACCTCAAGTGATTATTAAACTTCATTAACATGTAATTCCAAAATTGTTCCTGGAAACATTTTACCCTTATAACAAAAACTTGTGCACTTTCTCACTGTCCTCTGACCCTTTGGTATTATACTAAATTAATTTGTTGATTTTGTCTAGTTGAAAACTGACATTAGTAATGATTCTGTTAGCATCATTATTAATGATGAATATAATAATATTTAATGATATTTTTATTTAGCTATAAATGTATTTCCTGTTTAATCAAATAAAATAATTTATTATTTTCATACGGGTGCAAAGTGAAAAAAATAGCTGTGAAAATTGAAAAACAAAAGAATAGTGTCCAACAGATCCATAAACCATTAACCTGTTGATTCAAACAAATGGTCAGCATTGAGAATGCTGCACATTTCCATTGTATTGCGACTTTATTTCCCAAGTGTCTGAAGATCAAACTTAAATTTAAATTTCTCTATTAAAATGAAACTGACTGATGTCAGGATAAAATACTTTTCATACAAATTTGGTGGAAAGTTACCCCTAAAGGGCATCATAACCCTGTTTATATATGTCATTTGTGAAAGGGCCGGGGTAGATAAAATTTTTAAAAGCTTTTATTTCACTATTGTTATTAATTATTTAAGTTTTTGACCTCCTGTGGTCAGCAGGAAGTGCTGTGGAGGACTTAACGAGGACTAAAAAACAAACTTTTATTATTATTATTTTTTTTTTTTTAATAGACTGTTCAGAGTCGTATCTATGAAGTTGAATTGAAATTACAAAAAATTATTTTCACCATTTTGACTATGTTCAGTTTATTTTGCCCTTTTTGTTTTATACTGATTATTGGTCACTACCCTTAGTGTAAACATATGAATGTGTATATATGGGCTTTAGTATAGGGTCCAAGGGAGAGGAGCTGCTGGCTCCTAACTATAGATGATGTTGGTGACTCGATGGCCGAGCGAGTTGGGATGAGGATCTCAGCTGAAGGTCGTGGGTTTGAATCCCACCTTTAAAAATTCAGATTAAAATTTATTATTTTCAAAAAATTATTTTGTCTTATTTATTTTATTATTTTTTAAATTAATTATCCACGAAATGAATCTCTATCTTCCCACCCTGGCTAAAACAGGTTGGTAACCTGTAGGATAACCCATCCTTCCTGCCCGAGTTGAAGTACATAAGGACGTTAAGCCCCAATAATAGACATCCTTAAATATTTAAATATTAAGTGAACCCTTAAAAATAATTACTTTTATTTTCAGTCTATTTGGAGCTCTTGTTCATTAGATATTTTCAAAACATGGAAAAGGTTTGTGGTTTTACTTTATAGTTGGAATAACCAAAGAATAATGATAAATAAATAGGTTTACCAGATTTAATGCAAAATGAGATGTACAATATATAGTGTACTGTTTGACATATAATTATGTTGGGCTATTAGATTATTTGACATTATCAGATCTGCACTTTTATAGATATATCTATAGATTTATTTTATTTCCTCTTATTTAATATTTGTGTGTTCTGATCTTGTTTCTGTTGAATTTATTTAATTTTATGTTCAAGAAAACTTATTATTTTTACAGGCTGACCAATTTTTATATACTACTGCAAAGTATTTTATTGAACTGGCATTACTGGAAACTTATTTAGCATCTGCCCGACCATCACAAGTAGCTGCTGCTGCTATTTTTATTGCACTGTGGTAAGATAAATGTTAATTGATTTTGTAATTTTTTCAAAAATAAACCTTTTTTATTTTATTTTATTCAAAATATGAAATCTACTGAATCAGGTTATAGAAATCAATGGGGGTTAGCCATTCAAAATTCCTCACAGCCTATGGTTTTTATATGGGAATGGAGTAGCTCAGTTTGTAAGGCTCTGAACTAGCTCTTAGCTCTGGAGCCCTAGTTTGAAGTCCGGCTGAAAGCAGAAAATTTAATTTCTGTGACTTCAATTATGGATCGACTTCGGGGTCTGGAGACCCTCTTGCGACTTCCCAGCCTCTTTAAAGGGTGTAACTCTTCAATTGTAGAATAAATCTGGCAGTTAAAATTGATTACTTACAACATCACCTCCTTGTACAACCATTGACCATGAAATTATCAAGTACTAAACCCAATGAGTTGTAACTTCACAGGGTATTTTTTTTTACCAAACTTTTATTTTCTTTAACTCTTAAATAAATGCTGTCATGAATCGGCCTTGCTAAGTAGGATTTGAACCAAACTGCAGAATACAGGCTACCTACATTCTTAAATGAGGAGTGTTTTTATTATAAATTATCTTTTTTTCTGAAGCCAGTTCACACCAGTCTCCTGTTTGTAACACTTTATTGAGTATTAGTGTTTAATTTACCCTACTTGCTTCATTTGTGGTAGAGTAAATGTGCTGTTTGGCAACGATAAATTTTTAATCATGGATTGATCTTATGTCTCTTGTAGTGTGTCTTTCGAGGGAAGGAGTTCGAATTACTGGGTCACAGTATATGGGGCCGGCTTCATTTGGAATAAGGTCAGATTCTGGCAAGCCACAACAGCCCAAAATAGATCATAGGCCTTATCAGACACAAATTTTCAGCCATTTCGGTAAAGCTTGCATAAGCCATGGTTAGTTTTAAGTGTAGAAAGGTTTTTAAACATATCCTTAGTAAGATATGTAAAATCATTTAACAATATCATGGCTTATTTAAAATTTGCAGTTAAATGAACTTATAATACCTGCCTGCTAAGATTCCTGATAAATACATTAGATTATGGGTATTTATTTCTCTGATATACTACAGGAAAACTTCAATATAACACTTACGTTTATAATGATTTCCCGGATATAACACATTTTTACCTGGACCCCATTGCGAATGGGAAATTTTCAAAAGTTTTCTTGTTGTAACGCTCCGATTTACTGTTTATAACTTCCTGATGTAAGGAACCAACACATTTTTGCAAACGACATTTCATTATAATTAGATAATATTATGTCAGAATAAAATAACATTTGTGTTCACAAAAATAAAGTAAGTGTTCAATTGAATTAAATCCAGAAAAGAAACATGTGCCATGATCAAATCGATTCTGAGAACAGATTTTTATTTAATTTTGTCGATCTCCTACAAAATGTTTCCCCTTAAACACTTTTACAATACGAATTTCTGAAAATAGTGGACATTTTTGATGCATTAGAGACAGTTTTTACATTTTTTGGCTGCTTTTAAAATTATTAATGAATTAAAAATCAATAATTCAAAAAAAAAAAAAAAGCTTAGTTTTTAGTAGTAGATAAATATTTTAAGCCAAACCTGCTCATTTAAGTAATTTTAATCTTTCGTACATAATTATACACACATAATGATTTATTTTTAAATTCTTTATTCATATTTCTTGTTTACTTTCATTTATTTTCTAATTTAATATTTGTCTATCAATTTTCAATACCTATATGTACTACATTTTTAATGAACATTTTCTTTTTTAGCCGCTTCATTTTTTTTCCAGCTTATAACCCTTTCTAGGGTATAGTGCTCTTTTTTTCAAATCTCTGCAAGAGCGTTATAACAAAGTTTTACTGTATAAAACTAACATCACCAGAAACAGGAAGTACATCCTGAAACATGTAGCTATATATTAGCCTCATAGTATATTGGAAAATAAACTCCTATAATCTAGTAAATTAACATAAATATAATGTTAATCATTTAAAAAAAAAATCCTGATAAAGTTGATTCCATTTCTTCATTAAATATTTTTCTATTCATAAAAAATAAATCTGGATATAGCAGTTTAACCTAGCCATGTAACTTGGCAGAAGTTTTAGCTAGTCGATCTTCATTTCTTGCAATGCCCATATGTGTTTTAATCTACATAAATCTTATTTGTTTTTTATTAGTATTAGTTATTGCATTATAGTTTGGTTTGATTATATTTATCAAAATGTTTAGGTTTATGTTGCTTTTATTTTCTGCTGTCAATAATGAACTCATTCTATTGGTTAATATTATAAACATGTGTGCATGTATAGTTAAAATAGCAGGGGCTTTGTCTATCATCTTGTTTGACCATCCCTATGGAGAGGTGTCAAAATTAATTATGCTTAGTTTTGTTAAAATTACTAGAATCCTGTCCATTCACCCTGATCATTCGTTTTGGTTCTTGGTATATGGACTCAGTAGTTTAGTTAAGGCTTCTTGGGATGTTCTTAATTGTCAGTACCTCCCATGTTTTTTTCGTTGGGATTAAAAATTCCCTGGACCATATCTAACTGAGACTTCCCACTGTTAATCATATATTCATCCCAATTAAGGGAGAATACAAGGTTACAAGTAGGTTGTGTAAGGTGATAGTGGAAGTGCTGGAATAATTGAATGATACCTATTGACTTTCTGGAGTTGTTCCAGTTGGAATTGTCTTGAAAGAGTTTGTGCAAGATTAATGGCAACATTTTTCTTGAGAGCGAAACCCCCCTTGGCACCTGAAATGGGAGTGAGGCTATCTAGGGATTCCAGAACTCATTAGGAAACTTGAAGTACAGAGTGTTCTGCATATAAAACAGCAGATCACTCAGAAAAACTTATATTTTTGTCTCAGAGGAAGTTGGCAGGATAAATTGCTTTTAAAAAGTGGAAACTATAAGAGAAACAATTATTGATTAATTTAATAATAATTACATTAACACAATTTGCTTTGCAAAATATTGTCTTATAAATATTGATCATGAAGAAACAAATATAGATAGAGGGTTGATTATTGGCACGATGAATGAAATTCCAGTAGAAAAAGAAGTTACTTAGTTGTAAGTGTAGAAAATTCAAAAGAATAGATTTTGCTTAAAAATAATTTATTATTAACATTGAAGAATTACAAAATAATGGTCTGATTACTGTCTGCAATTTAATTTTAAACTCTGTAGTCCATTTTAATGTAAAAACTATTATAAACTGTAGCTCCACAATCTGTGAAGTCTTGATTTCAGTACTCTGATAAAGATGTACTAGTTCTTGACCAGTGGTTATGCAAGGAGGTAATTCGATCAGGATCGCTCTCAACGGCCAAATCCCTCCTCCCTATTCAATTAAGAGTCTTGACTTCATAGGAGCTGGAAGTGCCCCAAGAGGGACTGGAAGAGGGCAAAAATATATTAGAATAGTTGTTACTTTATTTTTTTCTATTTTCAATCTTTATTTTTCTAGCATTAAACAAAATGATGTGAATAATGATCTTTGGACTCCAACACTCCAGTTTTATTCATCATATAGTCTGCATGATTTTTATGATGTTATTATAAAATTAGCAACAGCAATTCTTGAAGCTCCAAATTCAAAATATAAGGTAATTTCATTATCTTTTTTTTTTTTTCTTAATGTCTTTCTTTTTACACTTGTAGATTTCAGCAACTTTAACTATAGTGTTATATTGACAAAAGCTGTAAATAATTTTCTCAGGCCAATGTGTAATTGTTCTTTATTTTGTATTATAAATTTATTTTAATTTTTTTTTTAATATTGTATTTAATTATTTCAGGGAATAAGATCCAAATATTCAAAAAGTGAATATTTATCAGTGAGCGTATCGGAAGGATTGCGTTCAGATTCAGCTGTGTTACGGAAATTATGCAAATTTAAATTATGCTGACCTTGGTTAGCTTTGACTTAAGTACAAAAATGTAAATTAAAGAAAGACGAATTCCTTGATACAACTTGTGGAGTGCTATCGCAGCATTCTTTTTAATAATTTATTAAACCATATGTATAAATGTTTATAATATAGAAGTGACTGCAATAAATTAATTGAAATCAATTTCAACTCAACTGATTTTGACCTTTCATTTACTCTATAAATATTAAGTAATTTAGGAAAAGTGAACGATATTTACCTGTTTATTGTCATATTGAAATTATCTTATTATTCCTAATTCTTTCATAATTTATAAATCTAATCAAGAAGAATATTAAATGATAAGCATTACTTGAAAGCCTGATTGCCTCAAATCATTACACAATTCATGACATCCTGATTATGAATTTAGAACATTACTGAACCATGAAATAATCTGGAATATTCATTTATTACCAGCCTGTTCCTACAAGTTTCGGCTAAATATTGAACACTCCATAATCCTATCAAACAAAATCTGACAATTTTCCCTATTTAAATTATATTTTAATCTTATCATTCTTCAATATGGCTGGGGTCGCTTCGGCAGCTCCTACAACAACTGGACAATTACAAAATAGACCTGGTTGCTCTGCAGGAAGTGAGGTGGAAGGGAAAGGGAGTCCTGGAGAAACAGTTCCATACTGTCTATTATAGCTGTCACAAAGAGCAACATATTTCTGGAACGGGTTTTGTAGTCAGGGGTAGAACAAAGGATCTAATCATTGGTTTTACCTCCATCAATCCAAGGATTTGTGTCTTGAGGCTTAGGGGTAAGTTCCACAACTTCAGTGTTTTCAGTTGCTACGTGCCAACAGAAGTATCTCCAGTGGGAGAGAAGGAAGCTTTCTACGATCAGCTTGAGAGAGCCCTAGACAGCTGCCCGCGTAGCGATGTTAAGGTCATTATGGGAGACTTCAACGCAAAAATTGGCAGAGAGGAAGTCTTTAGGCCTACCATTGGAATGCATAGTATGCACGAGGATACCAAAGAAAATGGATGTCTGTTGATTGGTTTTGCTGCATCCAAGAACCTTGTGGTTGGTAGTACAGTTTTTCCTGGAAAGAGGATTCATAAGGGTACATGGCGCTCACCGGATGGCTCTACAGTAAATCAGATAGACGATATCCTTGTCAGCAAGAGACATCATTCCAGTCTGATGAGTTGCAGGACGTACCGTGGTGCGATCATGGATACTGATCACTATCTAGTAGTGTCCAAGTTACGGGCAAGAATATCCAATGTTCGGAAGGCCCTAGGAAAGAAGGCAGAGAAGATTGCAGTAACCAAGCTGAAAGACCCTGAAGTAATTGCCAGTTATCGTCAGAGGCTTGAATAGGTCAGCGGTGGGTTCAGACCTAGAGCAGTGGAGCACCCTTTTGACAGTTATCAAGGAAGTTGCTAAGGAAAAGATAGGTATGGAGGAACGTGCAGCAAGGCACCTATGGTTCGACGATGAGTGTGCAGCTGTTACAGAGGCGAAGAACATAGCATTTAGGAACATGGTCCAGAAGAGACACAAACGACTAGCTACGGAAGAGTATAGGGACAAAAGAAGGCAGGAGAAAAGCGTCCATTGTAGGAAGAAGAGGGAGTGGGAGTACAGGCGACTGGAAGAAATTGAGATGCACAAAAATGCAAACGAGTGCAGAGTCTTCTATAAGAAAGTTAACGAAAGCAGGGCGGTTTTTAAGCCATGAGTTAGAGCCTGCAGGAAGGAAGACGGCTCGCTACTCTTGGAAAAAGAAGAAATCCTCAGCCGATGGTTGCGTCATTTTGACAATCTTCTGAATGAAGGTGTTGGAGACCTGGAGATTTTTCAAGCTCTAGGAATGCAAGATGACTCTGACCAACCAATATATGAAGACATTGAGGATGCCATTAACCGTCTAAACAATAATAAAGGTTGTTTTATATTATCCTGCACGACACGTAGCGGACCGTAACGTTTCAGACAAGACAAATATTATTATAGTTAGTTTTATAGTGTCTGCGTATATAAAGCGGTTCGGATCCGGTAATACACGGCACGTTTCAGACAAGACATTAAGACATTTCTCGAAAAGAATATTTTGTCGGAACCGGCACGTGTCTGACCGTATCTTAACATATCATTTTCGTAGTATAATTTACTTTCCGGCTCCGACATAATGACTTAACACTAGTATGAAGTAATATACTATAAACAAACAATTATTTTTAAAAAAATATCTCTGCTTCGGCTGTGCTCCCGGTCCGTTCTGGAACCTGCTTTGTCTGGTATGTAGACAGAACTTCATACCCTCTAAACCTAACATACTAGAGTGCTCTACTGTAGAAGATAACATCTCTAGGAATTTTCATAGTTCAACCTGTTGATCTAGGTCTTGTGTAAAGTTGAATGAGTTAAAATTATAAAATTGTATTGAATGTATTTTTCTCTATTTTTTTTAATTTCAAGGAGTAAAATGATTTCTGGTAATTGCTTATTTTTGCACCTACCCCATCAAAGAACCAATTCACTGCTAAGGAGTTTACAAGAGATTTATGCACTTACCCCGTTTAGGTGGGGCAAGTGCGTGAATGGGACTTAAAATTGATTTTTCTTCGCACTGATAATAATTTTTAGGATATCAGGGTAATCAACTGTATGCTGAAAAGAGTATAGTTCAACATTTGCAATATAACAAAAAATATTATCCTAGCATTAATAGCTGATTTTTTATGTTAAGTTAAAGTTGAACTTTGCACTCCATATGACGCACTTACCCCACTTCTCCTTAATTGTATTTAATTTAATCCTTTGTTATTTGTGTATATATCATTTATGATAATTGTTTTTTGTTTTGAATATAGTCCAAAATGCTTGTTTTATTTCTAATTTAATGATTTGTTTTTTATATTAACAATAAAGGCATTATTATTAGTCGCAAAAACGAAAAGATTATCCAAACCAACCGCTAATTTCACCAGGCATTAAGATAAAATGTTATGTAGTAAAGCTTTCTTAAAATAATAATAAAGTTTATATAAAATAATAAACTTTGCCATAACAGTTAATTATCTTAATAATAAATTATGTTATATATAATTATTAATTATTAAATATAATTATTAAAACGAACCTGTCTGCGAGAAAATCAAGATTTTCGTTACGTTCCAAACGAAAGACCGGTCTTCGGAACGGTCCATCCCTACTCTAGTGGTCCTAAGCAGTGGCTGTCCTCACTTTCAGCCATGCAAGGGTATTCGCATGTGCTTCAGTCATCGTCTCTCTTGGTAGTGGTGGTATACCGCTGTTAACCTGCGGAATGGCTGGCCTCAGGATGCTGCTATCTTCCATCTATAGCTCTTCTGACCGGTAAAGAAGAAAAAAAAAATCTCCTACCTCGGTCCTCTGCTTACCGTAGTTCCGGGTTTCGGCACCAGTTATATTCATATATATATATATATATATATATATATATATAATAAAACTTTCTCAAATCAAGAGGATTTATCGGCTTCTCTAGGCTAGAGCTAGAAATGGCAGGAGGGAAAGAGAAAGAAGATACATGTTGAGTTAGTTCCGATAAAATGAAGGAAATAAAGGAACCTTATCATTTCTTTACTCTAAATTGTATTGACCTACCTTCCGGTATACAGTGGTTCCTGTATTGATACTTTGCATCCCGTCTCGGAACCTGATTTTTTCACGCATTACCCTCCTCTTCGCTGCTGTCCTCTGTCGTACTCTCTACCACCTATGAATGAGGGCGGCTTTATTCGTACAATTTCTCTGCTGATTCGTCATCAACCATCGTGCTACTACCGTCCTCGCCTTTCTCAGAGTCCGAAAAGCATTACGGATGTGAAAATCCCGTCGCCATAGAAATAGCGGTTATCGTATAATATAATAAAAGGGCCCCCTTCACCTTCTCACTCCAAAAAATTCATTTATACTCTCGATATCGTCAATCGAACTGTTTCGTGGTCACCCTCTTTGTCTTGCTAGCTATACAAAAGCTTTTTAGGGAGTTTACCATCAGGCATCCTTTCGACATGTCCCATAAATTATCACTCTATAATTAATTTGACCGGAGAATGTACGTCGAATTTCTTATTTTTTTTTTCTTTATCTCTACTGTCCAACATCACAGACGGGTTTTATATACTTCTAAGTACTTTTCGTTCCCATACCTACAGTAATCTTTTGGTTTCCTTGGTCAGTACCCAGGTTTCACAACCATATGTCACTTCTGGCCTAATAATTGTTTTTTTATAATAAGGACCTTAACTCTGTTACGAAATCTTCAATATCTAATGCCTGCGGCCATTCATGCTTTCATTTATTCAAGCATTTCAGTTCTCTCTGTAACAAGAGCGCCAGGATATAAGAATTGGCTTATGAATTTAAAGGTGTACAAATCTGATTTCCGACTCCAAACCAGTCGAGATTTCACTCGACATATTAAAACTTCTGACGTACGTTACTGTCCACAGATCAAGTTGCCAACTTTCAACCTTTTTTTATCTTTTATTCCTTAGTTATCTCTTGTTCAATTATGTGTATATTAAATCAAAATAGTACATTTTTTTTTAATATGAAATTTTGGGGGCTTGAGACTTTTCTTTGTGTCTGAGAATTTCGGAATTTATTCATTTGATGTACGTGACCGTGTGTAGAAGAGTGGGTTCCGAAGCTTGTAGAGTCGGGATGGCGTCCTAACGCGCCTCAGACTACATATTGTAACCATTCGCAACCAAGAGCCCATCCCGCAGTGGTAATCGACGCAAGACGACCTTCACTTTCAAAACATGGTAAGTACCTTAATTCAATTTGACATATGGTACTATTGTTTTCTCACATTGAATTCACACGTTCCAATTCAAGTCTTCAAAGTTCGTAGTTTTCAACATTACGAATATTTCATTCCCATTATATTTGAATAAAATATTAGTTCAATAATGTTTTTCTAATAATGATTCCTAAAATTTGACATATGTTACTCTTGACGAGCGTTACATTTACAGTAACGTATGTTAAAATTTTGGTTACGTACATTAAATTTGTGGTCCCATTTGGGTCCCTCAAATAGTGTAGGAACATCCTATTATGCCACAGAACATGAATAAGAAACTATTTTTCCTTTTTAAGGATGCCTGGGTTTTCTGGAAAGCTATATTGCCATTTTATTTGATAATCACCCTATACTTTTATCTACTTTGTCTGTTGTTTCATTTCAAATTTTCATCCTTCCTTTATTATTTTTCTTCTCACCCTCTTCATGAAACCAATCATTTCCATATACTGGTGGAAATATAACGAATATCAGTTGTTTTTTTGTTTTTTTTTAATGGAATTTACTTTTTCCCTGTCCTTTTCCATGCCTTATTTGTTTTTATTACTCTTTTCTTCAAGATGCTATTAAGACAGCAATTTAACTCGTTTGTTTTTGTTAGGTTAACCCTCTAACGGTAAGGTTGGGGTTGGATCTGACCCCAGTAAGTTTGTTTGGTTAACTAATACTACTTCCTTTCGCCGAGAGTGCTGTGGTTCCCAGCAACCCTACCAGTCAGTCATCCCGCAAACGCTGAGGAGGCCAAGTCAGTCTGTTGAGTGATCTTAAGCTTATCCTCTCTATCCGAAGTCTGCATTACCCTCGCTCGGGTTGGATCCGGCCCCACCTTACTGTTTACGTCACACTTTTTAGTTTTTTTTTGTGAGGATTCAACCCCATATTACTTTCTATATTACATATATGTTTTTGTTTTTCTTTCTAGTTTATTACTAAAATAGCGCATCAACTCTTTAGAACTCCTGAGGATATCTCCTCAGGTTGTATATCTACAACGAATTTATTAGACAGGAAGCTGAGTCAGAAGTTGGTGACAATTTCGATCTAGATAACTCTTCAGAAACCGAGGATGATTTGATATCTAATAGTGACGACGAGCTCGATGTATTTCATTGTGCGGCAGATTTTGATGAGTCTCAGACGGATGTAGATGACATAAATTTTGTGCGAGGCAAAGACAGAAACATACGGGCCAACAAACCCATTCATTCAAAATTTTTAAGGACACCAGTGTCAAATATAACTCATCTCCCAGGTCCACGTGGAGAAGCAAGGGTGGTCACGAGTGAAATGGAAATGTTCTTATTATTTATAGATTCGAAAATTATAGAAAAAATTGTTGTGTATACAAATCTTGAAATCCAGGCAAAAGTACAATACGGTCCAATGGTTCCTTTCATCAACAGACGACGTTCTCTTTATGAGGGGTGTAAAAAAAAAATCAATGCTCAGAATGATGCCATGAGAATGCTCAGAACTGTCAGTATGGTAATCTCACCAGAAGATGATCAGAATCTACGTCTGCCTCTTCGTTACTTCTTATATCACTTATATATCTAAGAGATACCTAGAATCAATAAGTATGTGACCAATTTGACTTTTCATCGTTTTACCACCTTATGGTACCCAGGTTTCCTTATTGACGTCTTTGTGAGGAAGGCATGTGCTACTGATCACCAGCGCTTTTTCTATGGCAAAATGAATAATCTCAAGCCCATTACCATTAGATAAAGTATGTTTACTGTGGTCATTGGTCATAGACTCAGCGTCAATATATTAGACATAACCTTCTTAATATGAAAAACTTTTTTATTTTCGATTGATATTAGTTTTTTAACACAGCCTGAAGTATAAGTTAAAATATTTGAAAAGGATACAGAATTATCAGACCTTGTTGAATAATTAAATCCCATATTAGAAAATTTACATTTTATACGCGAAAAATGATAGACACACTGTCTGGTTTCTTTTCTTATCTTCTCGAAGTTGAGATCAATAAATACAAGTTCTACTTCAGAGCTGTGTTGAATTTGTAGGAAAGTAGACACAGCTAAAAAAATTAATTATGCAGCAAAATTAATGTTTTTCAAAAGAAGAGCGTCGTTTGATTTTTTCCCTCATGAGGATGGGAGAGTTCTCGGGAAATCATCATCACTTCAAACGGAGTTTTTCATCAGTTTGAGGCACAGAGAGAAATATATGGAACTCACCGCTCAAATGAGAGGCCCCTGCTTTGTTGTCATCACCAAAATAATGGAATATGCATCTAACTCCTGTAAAACGGCAAGGACAGTCGCTGAGGGAGCCTGTGGTTCAAATGAACCTTAGGAATGTCCAAAGATTATTAATAAATTAAAAAAAAAAATGAGCCATTTTTTTTTTAGCAATCACAAATTAGCCAAGATGGCCAATGCTTGAAATGTAACATTATGGACTGAGCAGCAGAGAGTTGTCCGTAGTGATGAAAAAAAATTAATCTGGGTGGGTCTGTTGGATTTTCATTTATTTTGATGACTTAAGAAAAGAAGAAAAGATTCAAGCGACAACTGAAAGGAGGAAAAGTTACTAATCTGTGACCACAAAAAAACTCGCTATCTTTTTTTTTAACTAGTGTTTTTGAACTTTATAATAATCTTTGGACATTCCTAAGGTTTGTTTGAACTCCAGGCTTCCTCAGTGATTGCCCTTGCCGATTTACAAGAGTTAGATGCATATTCAGTTTTTCTTGTAATGACAAAGAAGGGGACCCCCTCAGTTGAGGGGCAGGTTCTATATGTCTCTCCGTCCTTCATAAACTTTGCAACTGATAAAAACTCCATTTGATGCCATATGCGATCTCCCTAAAACTCACCCCATCCTCATTAGTTAAGAAATCAAACAAATAATAGTGTATGTTTGAACATCCATCACTTAGGCTTGTTTACGTTTAATTTCCTGAAGAGCTACTACATATGTTATATACTCTTCAGATATCTACTTTTCCCCACAATATTGGACGAATGGCAAGACACTTCTATGTCTTGTTTAATAATGGTTGACGATTCTCAGGATGTTGACAAAGAAAGACTGACACTCAGGTGAAATGAAAGGCAACATTATATTCATTCTGTATATGATTGACAAGGATTTATGATGACTCTCTCCTCACTGGAAGGATCTTCCTGTTTCCTTTTTAAAATAAATTTTGCACCCACATTTTCATTATCCATTGGATCTCAATTCCATCCCATCACCACCTAATAATAGTGCAATTTTAATAAGAACTAAAATGGATAGCATTGTCGCAGATGTGGATATAATGTTCAGCCCTGCTGGCCCAGCTAGTAGTGAAAACTGGACTGGGCTGGACAGGGAATTAATAAGCCTTTGCCTCATCCATGCCCAGCCTACTCAGCTAATGTGAATGGGCTCTTACCTACTGTTATTCCCCTTATTATCTGCATATGTTGAAAGACAGTCTGCCACATATCAAATGCTGAGACAGGAGTGAAAGAATGGCGCAGCATAATACAGTATTAAAACTAATGATTTTTCTGATTATTATTGATCTTTCTATCAAAGAACAATTTTAATCTATCCATCAATCTAATGTGGCACAAAACCTTATTAGGTCATGGATGGCCTCAGCCAACAGGAACTGCCAGCCAGCTTTGAACATTTTTAATAGGTATAAAACAAATTAATTTATAGCAAAATAAGGTTCAATACTTTTTCTTAGATTAAACAAACTCAAATGCCTGATTAAATGAAATAAAACAAATTGATTTTTCTAATAAATTACTTATTTCCATTACATTACATCATTTTGGTACCACCAACAATTCTGATAAGGACGTCTACTGAAGTGATAAACTATTGAAACTAAGTCAATACAAAAGAAGTCTATTAACTTTCTTATATACGTTACCTTTTTCAACACATTCTTATGGCATAGAGTGTAATTTTAACTTAAGTCCTTCTATGCACTATAATTAAGGTCCATAAGGTAGCCTTATGGAAAAACAATGTACATGATATACAAGAAAATATTTATACTAACAAGTATATTTACTAGAACAAAATAACAGACATAAAATATTATGACAAAAGAAAACTTTGTTATCAAATGGTCATTAATAAATAAAACATTTTTTACCATAGAAATTAAGTCATAAACAATCTCAAAATCTATATACAATATAGTAATGGCCTATTCATAGACTAGATAATCAATATTAATTTACCAACATAAATATTAAGAACAGAAAAAAAAAATAAATTTAAAAAATTTAAGTACTACCACATTAACTATACTGTTTTACCTAATATTCTTTAATAAACTTTGAAAATTAATTTAAAATAAAAATATAATACAAACAGAAACTATGAAACTTTCATGAAATATTACTAAAGTAAATCAAATACTTTTGTTAACGAACAACAAAGCAAAATGATGAAAAAGTTTTTTTACAACAAAAATAAAATAGATAAACAAAAAATATAAGTACTATCACAATAACTACACGATATTCCTTATTTTACTTCAATACATTAAAAAAAAAAAAAAAAATAGAGGACAGTAATAATTTTAACCTAAAGACTTTAAAATATTTTGGTTTAATATAAAGAAACACAAATTATCACAAAATAAGTTTTGAGGAGCTATGTAATTACAGTTGCATATTACATGGCTATGGCATTATATGTGCAGATGATTTGGACCTGAAAAAAAAAAAAGAAAAGATAAATTTCATCATCATTTTAAAATCAATGTAATGAAATCAAGGAATCTCCTAGTAATAAACTAACTTTGAATAATTGATATGTTACATTTATAACTTAAATATAACTGAACTAACCACATCTTTGCACTCAGATGTCTATTTAGATCCAGATAAATAAAAAGTGGTTCCAATCCGATCATGTCACACTTTACAGCTACAGGATTCACAAGCCGGGTAGTATAAACCGGTTTTATTATTTTTGTGATCCAATCATTATTTGGAATTGTTATATAGGCATGTTAAACGTATTCAAACTTTTATCTGCTAAGTTAAAATATAGTGGAACATTGTATAAGTTTCCAAGAAATACTATATTATATTCTTATAGCTTAAAAAGAGAGGTAGCTCAGTGGGTAAGGCACTGGACTCCTGATTCCTGGATCCGAGTTAGGTTGCTAGGCAGAAAATTTTATTTTTAGTTAATTTAGCCATGTTCCATCAAATAATTTTTGCCACCATAGAACTCTGAGTATCCCTAAAAACCTCTTAAGACCTTGAAAAAGCTAAAAATTCCTTCATAAACATAATCCAGCAAGCAACCTGGTCAACAGCCTTCCCTCGGCACACTCCTAAAGTGTGAAATAAAAATCCTTTATAATTATGAAATAATTAATTGTTGTTGATTAATATATTTTTTATTTTGAAGAGAAAAGATTTGCCCAGTCGGGATTCGAACCCGAGTCCCATAATTATAATATATATATGACGTATGTCAACAAGATCTAGTTAACAGTAATGTTCAATGAACATTCATCCCCGATTTGTACATCGCAACTGCGAGTGCCCGGGGGTATGGATCAGTGAAGAGAAAAGATTTCCCTGGTTCGGATACGAGCCCGGTGGCCTAGTGGATAAGGCACCTTGCTAGAAAAGTGGGGACTCGGGTTCGAATCCCGACTGGGCAAATCTTTTCTCTTCAAAATATAAAAATCCTTTACTCCGAGATCTACTACCCCTTGTCTGATCCTAACATCATGCTAGAGCCATTTGGCAAAGAACATCATGACGATCAGAAACCCTACTCAACTCCTTAAAAAGGACACAGCAACCTTCTGATCTGAATCCAACAATTCCTATCTTTCTCCACTCTCTGCTTCAGATAACTCACTCTGGAGTACTACTAAAAAAAAATCCTAAAATATCAACCCATCTCCCATCCCTCCTTCTCCACTGAAAAGATGATTCATGAGCAAGCTTCTGACAAGAAAAGAGCCAAAGAACATGCCCAGCACCGCTCCAGTATATTTGTTTCCCATCATGATTTCAACTCCACCCACACAACAATCATTCATGAATTCCTTAATTCACCAATGCCTCTCTTCTCACCTCTTAGAGCAATTAATGCCTTTGAGGTCAAATACCTTTTAAAAAAAATTAAAACCCCATAAATCTCCAGGATATGATCTCTTTGGCTAACAGGTCCTCAGACAACTTCCTTAAAAAAGTAGTAATATTCCATACCTACGTATACAATTGCATCCTTTGGACAACCTATTTTTCTTTGCTATGAAAACATTCCACAATTATTCTTTTTCTGAAACCGGGCAAACCTTCTTCTTAAACTCATCCTACCTATCCTTGAATCCCACAACCTACCATCACACCAGTTTAGATTCCACTGTCCAACAAGACCTCAGAATTGTTAACCACAAATCCTCTGCACTTTAAAACAGAGAATATTACTCCAGCGTATTTCTGGATATAGAGCAACCTTTTGACTGGGTATGGCATGTCAGTTTGCTATTCAAACTCAAAACCCTGCTATTCTTAATTCTTCGATCCTACCTCTCAAACCATTCCTTTAGATTTCGATGGAGAATGGAATACTCTAACTGCTACCCAATTGAGGCAGGCGTTCCACAAGGTAGCGTTCTTGGTCTAGTCCTATATATCCTCTATACTGCGAAGTATAGAATATTATCTAAGTAAATGAATATAAATGCACCAAAGTAACCTGTTCTACTATCTATTTCAATGATATTCCACTACCTAAAGCTGATACAGTTCGGAATCTTGGGTTCTATTTAGACAAGAGACACATGGAATCCTCATACTCGACTCAAATGGCAAGAACTTAACAGAAGCTTCAGTCAACTGTTTAGACTACTAAATAGGACACCCCATCTTTCTATTGAAAACAAACTTCTCTTAAACAAAACCATCATTGAACCTATGGACTAGGGGAGACTATGGACAGTGGGGGACAGCTGAAAAGTGAAATATCAAATGCATTCAATCCTTCCAACCCAAAATCCTCTGAATTATAGAGCGAATGCTCCTTATTATGTCTCCAACAAAACCCATAGTGAAATCAATATACCTTACATCCTCGACTTCATAACCATTCAATTTTCAAAATTCCATCACAAAATTTTCTATATTCTATCCTGACCCTCTCGCTCAATCATTATCCAGTTCACACATCCTGACAGCCCCCTCACAGAAGCAGTAGTCCCAAGACCTATTCTGAAAATTTATTTATGTTGGAGTTCTTACAATGGCCAGCTTCTCCACAAGTGCCTTGAGTGACAGCACACTCTCACTCAGCTTCCATTGTTTTTTTTGTACCAGTGATGCAGCTGGGACCTCTCCGGTCCTGGCTTTTCCCTCCTTAAGTGGGTGTTATATATATTTTACAAGTCTATCAGGAAAGGCTATCTGAGCACTGGGGCAGAAAAGTGGTCCATTTGAAGATGCAAAAAACATTGTCGGCTCATACCCAGGATACAGTTGTGAGAAAGGTATTGGGTCCTTGGCTTCTGAGTGCGAAAGATTAAATTTAGAAACCAGAAAAAAAAATATTAAAGAAAGGAAAGGTTTGAAAAATCCAAATAACTCCTATTTCCAATTAATAATACAATTAATTTCATATTTCAAAGATCAAAATAAAACAATGCTAATCAATAAAACATGTAAAATAATTTTATTAATTTTTAAATTTAAAGCCTCTTATGGCATAAACTATAAAAAAGGAACAAAAAGGTCACAAAACAGAAAAGAAGTATTTAAAATTTATGAACGGAAACATGCATATGTTTATACAACCCATGAATGAGTGATAATGAAAAAAAAAGAAATATTATTATTTCATTAGCACTTTCTAGGCTAAAAAATCGGTGGGATCTGTAAAGGGGTAGGGAAGAGCTCAGAAAATCAACTGACTTTTGTTTAACTGAAATAAAATTCTACAATTTTTATAAATTAGGTATTTCTCTAAAACAGGGTGGCTACTAAGTCAAGAAAAGAAAATTCAAGCACAATTCCAAGTTTTCCAGGTTAATTTTCATAAAATTTCATGTGAAATTTAATACAAAACAAGTGCTTTGTTTTTCTCTAGCATGATTTTTATTGATTTTATTTAGTATATTTTGTGTGATTGATAGAAGTATTAGTAAAATATTTTCTGTAATACAAAATTTTAAGAGCTTTGTTTTAATTATTTGAATATTTTTGATGGTAAATTTTTTCTTTATCAATGATTTTGTTTTAAATAATTATAAATTTCACAAATTAAGATTATATTTTAAACAAATAGGGTTAGAACATGATATTTTTCCATGTATGGTGTGGGTTACTGTTGTAGATTATAGGTCAATATTGTTTGTTTCTTTCATTATTTCATTAAATTATTCCTATCATATATTTTTGTTCTTTGTCGATTTTTATCGCTTTTGTTTTCTTAGTATTTTATTTTTTGTTTTCTGACTGCTCAATTTTAAAACTGTAAAATGTGTTTATGTTCACTCTGAGGGTCTGTGATCGGCTGTCATTTGTTGTAAGAGATTGTCAATTTTAAATTAAATTGATGTTAGTAAACGTCTGGTGCAAATAAATCCCTTAATAAATTTTAATCAATAAATCCCTAAATAAATCTCACAAAATTCCAGGTGAATACATAAAATTCAAGCATATTCCCTGATTTTTCCAATGATTCAAAATTCAAGCATGATTCCAGATTTTCAGGAATTCCAGTCCGGAGACCACCCTGTAATATAATCATTGAAAACAAATCCTTTTATTTTCCAATGCAGGGCTGTGGTCCAGGCTGTTCTGACACCATAAGATAAAAAAGAAAGAATAACAAGAATAGAATAATTCAATTTGATTGCTATCTTCAAATGATTTTGTTGTTGTATATTCATTTAAAATATAATCATAGAATTTGAAATCTTAACCCGTTTGGTGAGTTTTAAGGTATAACACCCAGAGCAAAGAGTAAATCATTGCATTTCTCAAATAAAATTGTGGTGTACCAGAATTCAGGAAAAAAAAAAAAAACACACACACACAACTTAACCATAAAATTTATGATAAGAAAGAATTGATACAAAATTTTCAATTTTCATAAGAGAATTAAATATAAATCAACTTACACTTCAGATGTAGATGTAACTGTTGGAGTGCCAGTAACAGACTCTTCGTTGTGCATATATTTACATTGTGAACAACTTATCAGAAGTTTAGTAACATTCGATTCAAGAGTTTTTGTCACCAAATTAAGTTCATCCCACTAAAAAAAAAATATAATATAAATGTAAAAAATATTCTCTAACAACTTTAGAAACAACATAAAATAAAGTACCTTTAATCCATTAATTCAATATAATTTTCATAAACGATTATCTTGAAACCAAGAAATTTTTTATCCAGGAGTGGATAAGTCCAAATTTGTTTGATATTCTCTGATTGGTTTTAGGCGATTTTAGAAGAAAATGTAGCTACTTTACTTAAGTACTTGAATGAATGAATTACTGTATTTTGTAAAAATAATTACAATCACAGGAGGTCTGACTCCAGAATGAACAGTTAAAATGAAAAAAAAAAAAATATATATATATATATATATATATATATATATATATATATATATATATATATATACATAAATTTAAACAAACATAAAGTCCATATATCACACATAATATAAAATTAAATAAATAGACTACACATAATCTAATACACATAAATAGACTCCAGAATGAACAGTTAAAATGAAAAAAAAAAAAAAAAAAAAAAAAAAAAAAAAAAAAAATATATATATATATATATATATATATATATATATATATATATATATACACACATAAATTTAAACAAACATAAAGTCCATATATCACACATAATATAAAATTAAATAAATAGACTACACATAATAAGTACAACTTAAAAAAAAAAGAAAATTTTCGGCTGAAAAAGAAAAACAAAATTTTAGACAAATAAAAATTAAACAAAATACTTCGAGATAACTAAACACCATCTGAATTAAATGTACGTGTTATAAATAAATAAATAGCTTTTAAATGCTTTATGGTCCTAACGGTTAAAAGATTTTCTATGGTCAACTCAGGAGTAGGTTTGGGCAGGAGATACTTGCTCAAATACTTTTGCCTTTGTCTCCTAAATGCAGAACAATCCAGCAAAAAGTGTGTGACACCATCGCTAACATTTGTGTCACAAAACTCACAGGATAGATCACTGTTAAATTGCCTATGCATGCCACCGTACGACAGTCGTGTATTCCTTTTGCTGGCCATCCTCAGTTGAGCGAGAATTCTCTGGTTTTCTATATGGGTGCAGAATTGTAGGTACGTTTGAGGTATACCAAAGGTTGCGACATTTCTATAATATAGATTAAACTCGGACTGCGCCACTCGATCGAAATCTAAACACATGAGATGATTCCTCATTGCGTCTTCGAGGTCGACGCCGTGCTGTTTAATGATTTCTAAGTTTGAACAAGTCAAAATGTCAGAAGCTCCCACCATAGCGAGCAGTTTACCAAGCTCTCTCAACCAGTTATGAGGCATAGTGGTAATTTTTCGAAATTCAAAGAGCCTCTTATAACATATTTTTGGCAGCTGATGGTCTTCCATCCCCAACATTTTTACCCACCACTTCAACATCCTTTTAAAAATTTTTACTTAGAATTTGTGTGTGTGTACTTGAATTACTTAAGTACTTAGAATTTCTTTAATTAGAAGTTGTAAAAACCTACTTAAATAACCTTTTAGGATTTCCTAATTTAATTTATTGTTTATGTAATAAATGTAATGAATTTAAAGTAAATATATATATATATATATATATTTTAAATTCATAAAAAAAAAATTGGCTAAATGAAGCCATTAAGGAATCTTTTTTTTTCTTTAGTTCTAGGGCTGGCCGATTCTGGAGCTCACTAAGACGAATCCACATATCATTTACTTTTCTTTTGTCTTTATGATGTTTATTGGTCGGGTCCCAAATAACTGATTCAGCCAGGTAAACCTTCAAAAACTTCTCCATTATCCCATTCATTCTTTATTGTAATACAAAAATAGAAAAGAAAAGTATATCACCGCAAAGTTAATAAGGAACTGGAAATTGAATAATGGAAGCGTTAAAATGTCATTAAAAGAAACTTAAATGTGAATAACAGAAGTGACTTGCCATTCGCAGAAATCTGAATCACCAGCTTTGCCGAGAGTGTACAGGGTCGGCTCGCCTCGTCATTTGTGTCCCCTCTGGTACTTTGGCTCGTGCCTAGGGACCCACTTTTTTCAGAGCACTGGCGAGCCGAGCCGAGCTGAGGTGAGCAGAGAGCAACCCAGAACACACTCGTGCTCGCCTGCCCTCGTCTTGACTCGGCAAGTGTGTACTCCTGGCATTAGACTCTATATATGAACTTGGATTTTACAAAAGTATTGAATTTTTAGTGTGCTCGCATGTGTATTTTAAGGGACTTAATTAAAACTTCATATACGGAGTCTATTAGTAAATGTAACCAGCTTTAAGATGAAAAAAAGTAATTTTGGATTGGAGTAATAGTTTCAGAATTATAGCCAAAAGAGTACAACGTGTTTTCACAGAGAAGTGGAACTGACTGAAAGTTGGCCAATTTCTACAATTTTTCCCAAGAAAAATGGTCCAAGAAAACTTTTGCGAAAAATGGTCCTATTTTGGAGTTTTTATTTTTCATTTTGTAGGTACTAGGTTCCAGCTACAATTAATATACAAAGACTTTCTTCAAAAAATGCTTTTTTGACGTGTCTTATGTAAAAACTGAAAATAACCAGTATTTTGGGCATATTTTTAGCAATTTTGGGTATGAAGCCGATGGCTGCTGTGGTAGCGAACTCCAGATTCGTATTCAACACCCCCAAAAAAACATAAAGATCCGTTGAGAATAAGAGTTCAGCAACTTTCCACTTCAAGAAATAGGGGACACTCAGATGCAAAAAAAGGATACATCTTAATTTAATAAATGTGATTAAATCTGTTCTTTTGAACTGTAATATGGTAGAAAATCTAGAAGGGGCATGATACTACTTTGAAAGCGTCGAAAAAAAGAAATGAAGTGGATTAAGAAATAGGGGAAATAATAAAGGCTGGTAATAGGTGTTATTGGGTCCTCAGTAAAATAAAAGATAAAAAAAAGTCTCCCTAAATATCTAAAAATAAGGGTCTACCAAACCATTTTTAAACCAGTCGTATTGTATGGGAGTGAAACCTGGACACTCACTACGAAGAATGAAGGCATTATAAATAGATAGGAGAGGAAAATTTTGAGGATATATGGCCCTACTAGAGATGGAGATGTATGGAGGATAAAAAGTGACCAGGGACTCAGAGACCTATACAAAGCTCCAGATTTGGTTGCTAAAATAAAGCAAAGAAGATTAAGATGGTTGGGTCACGTTCATTGAATGAGCTCCCATAGAATGCCAAAAATCATGTTGGATGGGCATCCTGAAGAAGGGAAGAAAGAGGAAGATTGCGCTGGAGGGAAGACGTTGATGTGGACCTTAAGACCCTTGGTGTGAGGTATTGGAGGAGAGCAGCTGGTGATTAGAATAAATGGAGGGGAATGATGGAAGAGGCCAAGGTTCTACATGGACCGCCATTGATGTTGTTGATTAAATCTGCTTAGTTTAAATTTACCAAGGGAGTTAAACAAGTAGACTGCCTTAGCCCACTCCTTTTGAATATTGAAATGGAGAAAGTGTGGAAGATATGTAAAAGGAGGATTCTGAACAGCTGTAGAGGACTGGCTCGGAGGAATAAAAAACCCAGCTAAGAGCAATTAGAAGAGAGGTGCAGCAGAGCTCAGCATTTTCTACATCAAAAAATTATAAGCAGTAGATAATAATTATTATCTGGGAACAATTGTTAATATTGGTGGAAGAATCAATCAGAAGGCCCTGAATTGTGAGTAGAAAGCCAATGGAGTTTTATAAGATACTTAGATAGCAAAGCAATAAGAGGGCAAAAAAGACAAATTGAGACTCTTTCTTCCAGTGCTTTTGAATGGATCAGAAAGCTGGAAAATCCTGCACAATCAGGATCAATGGAGCAGAAATGAAATTTCTGAGATAAGTGGTTTGTAAAACCAGAGGAGACAGAGTGCGGAATGAGATTGTTGGGAAAATGTTAGGCGCAATAACAGTTTAAGATATTCTTCAGGAACGACAGTTTACTAAAGTGGTTTAGCCACATCTGCAGAATGAGAAATGAGCAGAGAGTCAGGTAGATATTGGAAGCTTGACCATATGTATGTTGGTTTAATAAAGAAGCTCAGAGGCAAAAAGGGCTGCTAAATGTAAAGGTGGTGTGAGGCTACTCCAAGCCATTAAAAGTGACCAGGGACTCAGAGACCTATACAAAGCTCCAGATTTGGTTGCTAAAATAAAGCAAAGAAGATTAAGATGGTTGGGTCACGTTCACAAAGGACATAAAAAAAGGAGAAAACAAACTAAAAAAAAAAAAAAAAAATAAATAAAGACAGAGCAGAAGTATAAGAAAGAAATGCGGAGATCTTTATCAGGCAGCCTCAAGCCAGAGTGTTTTTTTGTTGTTTTTTTTCAAAAAATTAAGTCCTCATAGAGAAACAAATATTAATTGATAATTTGAAAATACTTACTTTCTTTGAATGGTCTTTCATATTTGTTTGTAATATAATAATATCATGATTTTTCAAATTTAAATCATGGCGTGTAGTATTAATTAAACTTCTTAAGTATACAGATTCATCTGTTAAGCTGCTAATGGCTTTCTGAAAAAATTAAAAAAAAAAACTAAATAAAGATTTAATTTCAGTTAAATTAAAGGAAATATAAAATACTTAATTCTTTAGAATCGAGAAAAAAAAAAAAAAATTACAAATAGACTTTGGGTATTTTCATCATATTTATATCCCATTACCACATAAGACGTTTAATATTCATTTTTTTAAAAATTGAAAGTAAAAAGAATTTTATTAGGCAGCAAATATTTGAATTTTTACTCCACTTTTTTTGTGAGACAGTGTATAAAAAGTATAATTAGGATTTATGAATTAATCGCCACTTCTATTGGGATTATTTTATTAGAATACTGGTTTGAAATGCTAAACAATTGGATTTTTCCATTCCTATTGTAAAGACTCGGGAGTAGAAATAATACATTAAGTAGAAAATAGCCAAAAATTAAATATTTATGAATCATTAGAAATAATAAAATCATTTAAAACCGATCCAGATTTTTTTAAAATGGCCAGATAAACATTTCCCCATTTTAAATTTGTTTCCAATAGGAACGGAAAGGAAAAATCCAATGAGTCATAAGGGAAACCCCATAATAAACCCCAACAAATTTAACCTACCTGTCCCCTCCCCCTTTCACGATGGGTATATTTCAGATATCTCTTAGATCTCCTCAAGTGAATACCAATGTTTGATTTCTTGTCTTACATTTTTGAAAACTTTAGTATATATAATCCATGTAACATAGCACGGATGTGTTGAAAAATTTTGTATGTTTTAGTACTGAAGATGAATTTAAGCATTTGAAACTAGTATTCTAATAAAATAATCCCAATAGAAGTGGCAATGAATTCATCAATCTTAATTGTATTGATCCTTCTATACCATCATGCCAATCTCAAGTGATATAAAAAGTATATTTCTTACCTGAGCTTTTTGCAAATCATCAGATAAGTATTTCACAGTCTTATTGACCTGATGAAGTTTTGGTTCTATTTCTCCATTTATAACATTAAGTAATTCATCTTTACCCTTCAGAACAGGTGGTGATACTCCAGAGGAATGTTTTTTTAATTCTTGTAGATCAGTCTTTAAAATAAAAAATAAAATATGTTATTTTGAGAATATTAATAAGAAAAAAAAAAAAAGAAATGAGGTGGTATGAGTATGTGTTAAATTTAAAACTTAAATATTGGGTTTATATATTACAAAAAAGTGTTCATTAATATTAAGAGTTCATTAATATTTTGTAAGATATTACCAACAAGACCAAAACAATGGATCACATATGTTCATGACGCATATTTTTATGCAGCATAATTACATTTTTTTTTCTGAATGGAGTTACAGATAAAACTAATAACAACTAATGGTTTTTTCATTGGAGTACTAATATTTTCTAAAAAGTTTGCTTAGATAGCGGAATTATAGAGCTTATAAAAATTAATAAATGATTTGCACTTCTATCATGAGTAGTTTTATACATTCATTTTCAGACCTAGAGACGTATTAACATTCAAAATATCGACAATTTGAAAAATGCATTAGACTTATTATAATAATTTCGAATAACTAAAGAACATAGAAGTGGCAAATTATTTATCAACCACTAATTAGATGAATCCTTCTATACTATCAAGTGGATGTCAACTAAAAAGCTTTAATTTAATTACATGATAATTTACTTACATTGAAGGAAGAGAAATTTCCTGTCAGACCATCTAACAATTTTTTTACTTCAGATTGCTGATTAACAATATTAGATATTTTAGCTTCCATATCAAGAATTTCAGCTTTTAAGGCTGCAATAGCCACTCCTTCTCTTTCAAACATGTCTGGAATCATTTGTGGAGCAGGAGAATCATTTAGTTTCCCCTCAATTTTAGTTAAGTTAGCCTGGATTCTATTTATCTACAAAGAAATAAATAATTAATAAAAATTGTATATGTTAATCTAATGTAAGAACTATTTATTTATATCATTATATTACATAAATAAGCCACACAGAAACTTACAAGTTTTTTGTAGATATACACAAAGAAAACTAATAATACATTTACAAAGAAATGTGCTTAAGTGAAAATGATATGGCAAATGAACCAACAAAAGGCAATGGAAATGTTAACATTAGAAGTGATTGGTATTTTACTTGCATGAATCTAAAGAATATATGTTTGTATATATGGGAATAGATCCTGGGAGCCTTGGAAGAAAATTGTAGTTTCTAAGAAATCATTTAAATTTGCTATATCAGATTCTATAAAACATATTTGATTGGTTGATGACTAGTTAAGTTAGACAATGGAATACAAATTTAGCAGTAGAAAACAGCCAACTACTAAAATGTGAACATAGGGAAAAAAAAAACTTCTTTTTGAGAAATATATAGATGAAATTAAAAATTAATGGAGCCAACACTTGTTTTTTTTTTTCAAATTTAATCCAGACAGAAAAAGTAATCTTTTAATAATAAAAAGTAATAAAATCCATCTTAGTTAGGCATGAAAAGGCTGTGATTTGCAAGTATGGGGAGATGGTCCACCACCAGTGGACAGAAGAAACCCATCACTCTCTAGCCATCTCAATTCCCATGCAGACGCCAGATCTAGAAGCTAGAGTACATGCCACCGCTGCTAATCAACAGGTTTAGTAGCTACCTTTTAATTATGGATTTTGCATTATCAACTTTTCTCATTGACTATTTGAACTTTAATTAAAGATTTTGGCCCTTAAGGCAAATAATCTATCTTTATTTTTATTTTTGATTATATTCAGAACATAAATGTTCAGGATGCCCTGCAGAACCCACTTATTTTTATTTTGCAAAATATAAATTTCTTAATTTGACTTATTTTTTTTAATGTCCGGTATGGTATATCTTTTTTTTTTAACTTGCAACGATTCTGCCTAAGTCTCATTTGCTCTGTTAATTTCATTTGGATCTTTAATTAATCTCTTAATTTTGTTTAAAGAGGCAGGAACACTACAAACATGGTGACCAATGTGGGCCAAGCATACCCCCAAAGGGATAGCTACAATAAATATATATTGTTCTGGGATAGACTAGATGGATTAAGACCTCGTGGAAGACCTAAGAGAAGATGGTTCGAAGGTGTCACAGAGGACTTGAAACTATCGAGGATTTATTTAAGGCAAGCTGCTAATCGGGACAGTTAGAGGAAGGCTGTGGAGCAGGCCAAACACAGCTTCATGCATCGGTCGCACCAATAAAGAAGAAGATATATATATAGCTAAATAAAAGGTTCGCGGGACTGAGTTTTTAAAAAGAGGCTTTATTCTGAATTACATACATTATATCAAGAAAAAACACAATTTAAAACTTAATACAAAGACTTCGTGTTGAACACCTGTACGTCCTATGCGTGACTGCAGCAGAGTGTCTCCGAGGCCAGGTGGAGGTGGCCTTTTTATAGGGTTATCTAGGAGAGGGGATATCGTACATTTGTTTATTATCTCTAATACCATTGGGTTTCCATAACTATCTATCTATCTATCTATATATATATATATATATATATATATATATATATATATATATAGTCATTATTTAATTTTTATAGTCATGGGGAGTAATTGTGTAGCTCTTGATCTTACTGGTAAAACTAGGTTTTGGGGTTCTTTGTCATTTATAACATTATTTTCCATGGAGGAACATCCTGAAAATAATACCCATTCATAATAGCCTACATTACTTATACAAAATATTTACCATATTAGAAAAATTGGAGAGCCTTTGAGCAACTCTCAGTAACTGATCATTAATTTTTGTCTGGTTTTTTTCTAACTGTCTGGTTAGAGAGTGGCATTTTTGTATGGCTTCTGGGATTACATTACTACCTGCTGCAACTGTAAAACAATTTTTTTTTTATAAGACAGGAGAAATAAATAATTCAAAAATAAATATTTAAATAGCTTAAATATTTCATTATTATGCATATTTCTATATAAAAACTCACAATAATATATCATATCGAAAAGATAAAAATAAATTTACAAAAAAATAAAAATATCTTATTTAAAAATATTATAACTATATACAAGCACAAATAATATACATACAAGTAAAAAATGAATTAGAGTAAAATAAACTTATCTCATTATTTTAGGGAATAGTGAATATAGAGAATTTAATTACCTAATATAATCAATGATTTGATTTTTAAATAGTTAAAATTCGAATAAACAAAAGATTAAATATTATTTAAGAAACAAATTATTAGTAATTATCTGAAAAAGTGAATTTAACATTATGGAAATTGAAAAAAATACAGAATACTTTAATATTTGAAAAAAAAAAAAAAAAAAAAAAAAAAAAAAAAGAAGCATGCAAAATAGGTTCAGACATGCAAAATATTTTATCTGCTTAGTCATAACTACATAATAAAAAATATAATACATGCAAAGAAAAATTCCATATATTAAATAAATGAATACATTTTGCAAAATAAAACTAAATAAGTAATTAATAAAACATTCCATTAAGAAACTCTTTAACAATAAAGATTTATTAACATATTTAATGCATCAATTAAGATGTTAACCTTTGAAATGAAAACAAAAGCAATCCAAAGATTTAGAAACAGATAAGGCATGAAGTGCACCTAAACTAAAACAGTGAAAAGGTCAAATATTTTAATTCACTTCACTTCAGTGGCACTACAATTCAAAGTGGTTCTTCTCTTTATTACACTTTAATAAAATAAATACATATATTTAATGGTATGCATTATTACAGTTAAATATAAACTATATTAAACCACCATGTTTCTACAAATCATCAATTATTTAATGACATAGTATCTATTCAGATTATCATATTTCATTTTTTTTTCAAACAAATGTAACTGTATTGGTTATAAAGATTAGCAATTTTCAGCCATCAGTAAAAACTGATCTTGGAACACTTCAAAGTATATCTCTATAACTCCCATTCTCCAATTAAACTTAATATTGAAAATGAAATTATCTGAAAATACTAGTCTCCAAGCATATGCTGATGGTATATTTTAGTAAGTAAAATGTCATGATTTTAATTAATTACAGACAATTATGAATTAATGACGATGGGCCAGGAGGAATAAATTAAAATATAATAAACTCAAAACTAATTAGATAATATAAAAATAAATAAATAAAAGTACCACAACTAGATATAGACAAAATAATTCAAGGCTCATCCAATGAGATATTCTACTTGACATTGGAAGTCTTGATAACTGAAAAATTTAACTGGAACAATCACACAGATATTGTTAATAAGAGTAATTTTAAGGAACATCAAAAAACTAAAAACTAAGTGGGAAGTAGAATCTAATGTATTGAAAATTGTTAATAGCAGCTAATCGTTGGTACAAAAGAGCACCATAAAAGAAGAACAAACAGAAAAAAAAAAATGTAAAGACTACAAAAGTTTTATGACAATCAAAACATGCAAAAGGTTACCACACAAAAACATTTGAAGCTGCTATTATAATGATAGGACTGATCCCAATACAATTTAAAATTGAAGGACGGACCTACATGCTTAAAATAAAAAATGAACTGAGGCTACAACAATTGAAAAATAGTGATATAAATATTTGTAAGATTGTGCTTCTTTTAGTTTAACATTCCATGTGTATTTATTATAGCTATTATCTAATTGCTGAATATTGTTTATAATTTTTTCCCATTAGTGGTTTCAAAACTGAGGAACTAGTCCAAACACATTTAGAAATTCATTTTCAAACTATTCTTGCTTTGTCAAGTCTTTCTTGACACATCAAGAGGTGATAACTATCAGTCACAGTAACTTCTGATTATATTACATAAGGATTAGCCTAAGGATTAATGACAAAATTTAGTTACATTACAATTAAATATTATTGACAATGGGCCAGGATATATATATTAAAATATATATTACACTCAATAATAAATAAATAAGATAACATTAATTTACCTTGGAATTCTTTTTAACTGAAAATTTAGTAGGAACTAACACATACATATCGTTTACAAGAGTACTTTTACTTTTACTATCAGTGGTCTTAGAAACGAAACCTAAGCAGAAATTTTAATAAATAGCTTTATAATTACTTACTTTTTTTACTTTACTTTTGCAGGTTTTATCCCTCAATGGGTTGCCTGGTTAAGTCAGAGCGGCTTTATAATTATAATCATTTAATATTTATTTTTTTCTCAATATATGTATACATTACTTTCGCGCATTTTCCATATCATTATCATAGCTTAGATGGAAGAAAGCTTGCAAAGTGGGAAAACACAATGGCATTTATTAAATATTACATAACTACTAAAGAAAAACAAAATATTTGATCCCACTCCTAAAAATACATTATGCCTTTCATAAAATAGCAATAAGAATATGATTACTCAGCATATACAATACGAACATATCACAATACTCTCAATAGTATATCAACTTGAAAGAATGCACAATATAAAATATCATCTCTTACACTGAATATTAACAGCCTCATCTATTGAAATCATA